>CM046874.1:697419328-697767591 GCA_025667525.1 Glebionis coronaria | reverse complement strand
TCTTCAGAAGAGGGAATTTTCCATTCGTGTTGGAAACCGTAGCCAGGATCTGCTGAGGTTGCACAATTTTAGGAGTGCCTTCTTCTCCTGTTTGAGTAGAAGTTGAGGCAGACATGATAAACAGAAAAAAAATAAGAGAACTTGATTCTTGTTGTATAGAGACCCTCCCAGGCTCTGATACCACTTGTTGAGTCTAACAGATATAGATCTTGCAGCCTGTCAGGACCGGTGAATGACTTCTGTAATCACAAGTCAAATCACAAAGAGACTCTATACACAATATGAATGTAGAATATAAATATAAACAAGAGAAACAGAATAACTATGAAGACTTGAT
The DNA here is from genome assembly GCA_025667525.1 of Glebionis coronaria. Classification (NCBI taxonomy): domain Eukaryota; kingdom Viridiplantae; phylum Streptophyta; class Magnoliopsida; order Asterales; family Asteraceae; genus Glebionis; species Glebionis coronaria. The sequence continues at coordinate 697,767,254 of CM046874.1, read as the reverse complement.
CCTTTCTAAGGATTTCTAATATTGATAAAGACTAGAACTACGTTTTGTGAATGAATGTCTAACCCTTCTGCCTCAGGTTCCTTTTATACTACAAGGAAACCCTAATACAGCTTACAAGAAAACGTGTAAAACTGATATGCATATCTTCTCCTAATATAACTCATGCATATCCTAACAGAATATTAAGTAAATAACAATGTTTGACTTTGACTAGGACCAGGAGCAGGACTTGCTCCTACTACGACTAGGACCAGGAGGAACTACATACCTCCTAGTCTACCTATTACATATAACTATTACAATGGTCCTAACAGAGACTGATGGACAGTACATACAAATACAGATATATACATATACATACAGATACAGACTCATATACATACAGATACAGACCCGGCTTGGCACGCGTGTTCACTTAAACCCAAAGCATGGCTTGAACGTTAGTTATAGGTTATACGCAGGGAAGGCGTTGGTGACTTAGAATAATAATTGTTTTGGTGATCTAACATGTTATACACAGCGAAGGCGTTAGAGGGCTATACAATGGTCTTAAGCCTTCTCTCCTTGGAACCGCTACATCTCAGGTTTCTAGCTTTTTAATACTCCTATGTTTATCAAAACACAACGCTTCATGAGACTAATACTTGTTCCACTTCTACTTTTGCTTATGCCAGGGCACTTCATGAGATTAAATTATTCTACCTTACTAAACATTTCATGTTTTCTGGGCGTTGAATGTACTATTTACAAACCCAGTATGGTGCTTGTGACACGTATGCAGGTACCCAAAAAATAAGAACCTACTCAACTTCTATGGTTTATTATTTATTGGTGTGACAAATTAATGATTGTAATTGAGAAGAAACTAGTGTTCATCTGGACATAAGTCTTGAGCAAACACTTCTCATTTATCTCGTCATTGACGAATAGCAGAATATACAGATACATGTAGTCAACTAGGATCAATATCGTCATTGACTGAACGAACACATTATACGAACTTCATACTAGACTCTGAACGAACACACTGAACGAACTTCATACTTTTTACTAATGGCTTATAACATCTCAAATAGTGACTGTTTTACACTTTTACTGTTTCACTAAAAGGACATATTCTAGTAGTAAAGTTCAAGTCCTTTTGGATTATGATATTTCGGAAAATAGTTATATGATAGATAATTTACTATTGCCTGCCAAACTATGTTAAGAATTCTTGTCCTGCTTTTGTGGTTGTTTCCTGTATCGATGTTGTTTTTTAGTTACTTAAGTTGTTACTCTATTTTCCTAGATATACCAAGAAAGATACAGATACATCAGATAAAGATACATACAGATGCAGATACATACAAATACATACATATACATACACAATAGATACAGATACATATAGATACATACAAATACAGATACATACAAATACAGATACATACAAATACATACAGATACATACAGATACATACAAATACATACAGATACATACACAAGACGACGTCCTACAAGTTTGCAAAATATGAAAGAACAACTTACCAACCATCATCAAATGGCCTACTGGTAAGACGTTGATCAACCTAGGCCTTACATAAATCTCACAAGGTACACATTCTGAGTGACCAGGAACCTTAACAGTACCCGTTAACCAACCATGGTTCTTGCTTCAATGATATAATGTATAGTTAAATGTTTGGTGCTTGTTACATATCAAGGTCCAATGCTTTAATTAGCTGATGTTTGTTTAAGCTTATATGTGGCTTATAGGCTTATTTATTTTTCGGCTTACAATTCATAAGCCTCAATTTTTCGGCTCATTTTTAGACTTGTGGGCTTAAATAAGTTTCTCATCCAAGCCCATAAGTCTCGAAATAAGCCGGAAAATTGAGGTTTATGAGATATAAGCCAAAAAACAAAAAAGCTCACAAGCCACATATATAGGATAATCACGCCCTAATAGCAACACCTGGACCGGTGATTCATGGTCAAGGATACTACTCAAGTAATACATCAATAAACACATTTATATCACGAATTATAAAATGCTTTCACAATACCTCGTTCGGTCCCTAATCTCGTCTAACTAATATCCACATCATTATTATATACAACAATAAACACATTTTTATAACTAATTACAAAGATATCTATATAACGGAAACCATAAGAGTGGCCGGTATACGGTCAAGCGTATCGAACACCTAGCTATGAAACGCAAAACTTCTACAAACTTATTTCATATAAAGAATTAAAATCATAAATCAAAGATCAAACACTCTATCTTCGTTTGCCTTAAAGTTTCAAAATAAGCTTCGACTTTTTTGCAGCTGGTATTTAGTTGATAAGCCAAAAGGTTTCAAAATAAGTTTACTCCGTAAGCCGAAAAGTTTCTAAATAAGCCGCAAAAAGTGAGCTTATGAAACATAAACCCATAACCAAATAAGCCCTAAGCCGAAACATAAGCCCTGATCTTAAAAATAAGCTCAAAATCACGAATCACAAATTTACAAACCCTAATCAAATCAAATCCATTTACAAACCCTAATCAAATCAAATCGCATACCAAACCCTTATCAAATCAAATCAGATCGAATCAAACCTTATGAAACAGCGATGGGTGACTGCGTGTGGAGATGGACGACTGCGTGCGGCGATGGGTGACTGCGTGCGGCGATGGATGACGGCCATCAGCGATGAAATGAAACAGTAATGGTGGTGTTTGAAATGAAACGATGTGGGTTTTAATTTTGGTAAAAAAAGAGTGGTTAGTTAATCTTTTTTGGAAATGATTTTTTCTTTTTTTATAAGTTATAAAGTTTTATAAATTAGAAAAATAGAAAGTTTTAATTTTGGTAATGGGTTAGTTTTTTTTTATAAGTTATAAATTGGAAATGAAACAATAATGGGTTAGTTTTAAATGTATACTTTATTTGGATTGATTGACGACGGGTGATAGGGGTGTTATCAGGTCGTGTTAAAGGGTAATCGGGTCTTGTCAAATCGGATTGAGTCGAGTTTTAATTTTTGAAAACTCACTCGCAAGCTGATCTTTAAAAAAATCAGGTTATCGGGTTCGGGTGGTATTTGGGTCAGGTTTTATCGAGTCGAGTGATTCAGGGCTTTTTTTTTAACAGGAGTGATTCAGGTTATCGGATTATACTATACATGAAAACTTTTATAATCTAATTAATCAAAATAAAAAGAACTGATTTATGGTATTTAACAATAGGGGTGTCGAAAAAGTTGACCCAACTCGAATCCGACCCAAATCGGAATAAGCATATTTGGGTCGGATCACTCGGGTCTAAAAATGTATTCGGGTCAAATTAGGCTCGGGTTAATGTTTATATTTTTTAGGCTTGACTTGACCCGAACCCGACTAACCCGACTTGACCTGACTCAAATTACATTTTTTACATTGTATTAAAACTTAAATGAGCCACTTATTTCACTTTTTCCTTATAGTCGGGTTGACCCGAGTTCTAATTAGGCTCGAGTTCAGGTATGATTTTTTTAGTCTTAACCCGTCCCGAATTGACCCGAACCCGCGGTTGACCGACCCGATTCCCACCCCTATTTAACATTAATGTTTGTTAACATATCAAATAGGGAGCATTCCACGCTCAAACAAGCATTGCTTCAAAAAAAAAATATCTTTTATATTTCCGTCGAAAGTCTCTCAGAAATAATAACGGTTTGTGACGAATTTCCGACGGAATTTAAAAATATCATAAATTAAATCATAGATCAAAGGCATTCCGACAGAATACTGACAGATGTAAATATGCGTCGGAAAGTAGTCGGAAAGTCGTCGGTAAGTAACGTGAATTAGTGATAGCTTCCCGACGAAATTATGTCTCTTGGAAATCTGTTGGAAAGCAGTCGCAGAAGCACGTTTCTCACTAATCTGATGGAAAGATGTCGGAAAATTAGTGACGAATATATATCCGTCAGAAATTCCGTCACTGAAAGTCCAATTTCTAGTAGTGTACGTAAACTAGTCAGGCAACGTACAAAAAGTGGGTTGTGACTTGTGACCTTCAAAAGTTTTCAGCTTCAAGTATTATAAATACACACATACATTAAATAAAATACAAGTTGGCTTCCTAAAGTAAATAGGGAATGCATTTTTTTACTTTTTTAATAAAACTTATCAAGTTCTGTCTATAATTGTACGCCCTATATAAAAAAATTGGGTGTCTAAATCTGCCTTCTATATACGTCTTGACGTCTTGATGACACGACATATAATTTGCTTTTCACCATTTTTTTTATATTAAACAATTAGAGTTATATGATTAATGGACTTAAAGAAGCTTTACAAGTTTCAAAAAGAAGAACACAACATATGATCAAAATCATCCTTAAGCCTACATCTGGCAAGCAATAAGCATTAAATAAAATTATCACAAAATCATATCTGTGTTTTGAAAATCTAGATTTCTGTGTTGCATGCACTAATTAGTTTACAGAATGTTCAAAAAGGAAGGCTAGTCTTATCATTTTCTAATAAATTAAACATTAATTTTTCAAAGATGTCGGTAAGGGAGGAATTGTTTTTTAAAACCGCAAATATTAGTTGTTAGTAAGTCGAGTTGTGTAATAATATTTAAATGGTAAAATGTTTTTTCGAATTCTCGCTTATTTATGTTAAGCTCTTTAGTCACTTCGTCTGAGAAGAGAACTAATGACAGATCTTGAACCTAAGATTTTCAGATAACTTCTCTTAAAAAACTATTTAATGAAACTTTAATAGTTAATTAATTGTCGGTAAGGGAAGAATTGATCTGTTCGAATACGCAACCTTCGAAATATCATTATGATTATGAGATCTGATAGACAGTGAATGTACGTAAGTTTTTGTTCGTATAAAGAGAGTCACTACTCATTAGTGCTCAAAAAATAAGGACATTCTTCCTTTGGTCAAATCAACACAAAGCTTGCCTGAAGATTTTACGATAGAAAGGGCGGAGCCTGGATTTTTATTTAAAAAAGGCTCATTATACTTAAAACAAAAAGTCATAATGATAGAAGAGAATTAATGTAAAATATAATAGAAAAATTATTTTTAATAGACATAAATAATAAGTGAAACAGATCGATTAGAGTAGGTTTAGCATCCACTAGTCCCTTTACTAGCTCCTCGAGTTTAATCTTGTTGGGTAATTAATATCTTGTTTAATTTGTACGTGCTTTTGTTTGTTACAAACTTTTAATGAAAATATTACAGTATTATGTTTAATCCTAGGTCAAAAGATCTTACATACAACAAAAGCAATCAAGAAAGACAAGTGCTTAATCAACAAAAAGGGTCTTTTGAATATATAGAATTATCCCTTTAATTAATTTTTAAAGCTTAAGGCTATGTTTGGCAAGAGCTTTTTTAAAGCTTTTTCAGAGCTGTTAGCTTTTTTGTTAAAAAAATAATCTAATAGCTCTGTTTGGTACAACAATTTTTAAGAGCTGTTAGCTTTTTATTTTCACCAAGTAGCTCTTAAATAAAAAGCTGTCTGATACAGCTTTTTAAATTGTCAAGAGCTGTTAAAGTTGTAGATTATATACCCTCCAACTATATTATAATTTATTTAAATATGTCCTTTTAAGTCATTTTACATTATAATTTTTACAGTTAACAGCTAATATACCAAACACTTCTATTAAAAATAGAGCTTTTTAGTAAACAGCTTACAGCTAACAGCTTACAGTTAACAGCTTTCAGTTAACAGCTTACAGCTTACAGCTAATTTTACCAAACATAGCCTTACATATTATATCCTTCAAGTTTCACATGTGTTGATGAATATTATAGGTTAACATTGAAGTTGGTGTAACTAAGATTTTTTAATATCAATTACTCTCATGATTTCAACAAAAGTCACAAATAATTAACCTTGTTTAATTCATCCACTCACTAAAGCAAACTAAAGTAACTTACAATATTTTTGACAAATAATACACATTCAGAAACGTGTTAACTATAAAATTCAATTTGCAAGTTATGCAAAAAATGTGCTATGGCTATTTGTTTTGAAATATTCACATTTTGAGTGAGGATTAATTTAATTTTAAAATCCAAAATAAACCTTTAAATTTTAAGCAAATTAAAAAGTAAATAGCAATTCACAAGCACTAAAACCAGCATTTATCTGGATCATATCAACAACGCATAATTTGTCCCCATACAAAAAGGAAACAGTTGTGCTAAGTGGTGGTCAGTCTCATCTCCTTCATCACAATTATATTCAAAACTTTTTTTAAAAAATGTGTATCCATAAAATCAAATTCATGTACAACTTGTTATCAGACTATTTGGTCGAGAAGATTGAATGAAAATGTATAGGAAACTGGATAGCTAGCATGGGTTGATATTCTCTTCGTGAGATGATTCGAACTCAGGTTGAAAGACTTGGTACCTCGGTGGCACGCAAGATACTCCGCTACACCAAACTGCCGTTAAAAAAAAATGTCTGTAACTTTTTAACTAGAGGTCAATTTTTGCAATGGTACTTCAAATGCTTTTCGCAAATATCCTCATTATGACACGAATACAAATAGCTCGACGACATGACTCAACCTAGCATCGTCCTTTCCTTGTCACACGTAAACCATATGTTTCGAGACCTCGACACGTTTGATAAAGAGGCTCGTTAAAGTCGGTGTTAGTCGTGTTCATAGAGTTTGATTGAAGTTAACATGTACTCTTATATCGCTCTCGAACATGGGTAGATGGTCACAACTCACAAGTAGTTTAATAAAGTATGTTATATACTTATATCAAGGAAGTATTCAAAAAGTATTGTATTTGCAAATGTTCAGATAGGGTGAGCATAAACCGCTGCGAATCTTAACACAGCAAAAATCATAAAAGATCGTACCGCATAAATCGCATCATGATAAAAACTGATGGTTTGGTTTTAAGAAAAAAACGTAAATGTGGTTCAGTTGCGGTTTTCACCCGTAAAACCAAACCGCAAAATCACACCACACAGGCACACAATAATTATTTTATACTAAAAAACGTTACATTCATTATTTTATATGAGTTATAAGACTTCTAATACATAATCATAATATTCTTATAAGTTATAAGTCACGTGTTTGTTAGATTCAGTTTATACATTGTTATAACCGAAAAAAATCAACATTTTAAACTAAAAACCACAAAAATCCACATTTATTATACAAGTCACAAGTGATGGTGCGGTGCGGTTAAAAACCGCAAAACCACAAAAACCGCAAAAAAAAACCATAAAATCGAAACCGTGGTTTGTGATGCGTGCGGGTTTTATTTTGTAAAAACCGCGAATATGGTTACGGTTGGATTTTAGTCAAAAAGCACATCAAACCACACCATGCTCACTCTATGTTAACATGATATCACACTATTATGGCTTGTGATTTGTTATACGTTGTGACAAATGTATCTCGAAACAATTCGCATGCTTCATCCACCTTTCAACCCGAAGCCTAAATCATATATATATAGCAATCCATGTGAAAATCCCTTTTTTGATATCTTTTCTTGATGCTTACACCATGTCGGTGCAGTTTCTATGTCTTGTACAAGCATTGTCCAAATTGAGTGTTCTCGCGATTTTAAACCCAATGAATGATTATTGTGTGAAGTATACTTATATATTCCCATTCGTGAAATGATTTAGGCTATCTATTGGTACATGAAAAGGTTTAGCGTATTGCAAAATGTTTTTATTCTACGGCTCATGGAATATTGTCGACATTTGTTTTCGATTTTTGCGTTTGAAGAGCATAGTCGGCCGATTTCTGATATCTCCAGCATCCCATCAAGAATAATTTTTGTATTGTTCTCTTGGATTGCTTAGGGATAACTGACAAGAATTAGCTAAGTGCAGAGGGATTTACTAACGCTCATATTGTACATATATTTAGTCATATTATTCAATGTTTTATTATCATTTTTTGTGAATACATAATGTGTGAAAATATGTTTCAGGTTCATTGAAGAAGCAATATAATTGTGGAGTGAATAGCTAATACAACTATTTATCCCTAGAGTGTGCTTGCTTAGGCCTAAAGTGCAGAAGAGGCTAAGTATAGAAAAAGTCAAATCAAAGTCTCTAAGTGGACGGGTTTTCATACCAAGTTTGGTGAAGGCCAAGTCAAACCCGGATAAATGATGTCCAAACACCCGAGTAAAAAAAGTGTGTCGATTTCCAATCCAAGTATGCCGTACATCCATTCTATTTTGGCACAAGTTGAATGACATAACAAAGACACTTTCTTAAATAACATTCTCCTAATATAAGATGATAAACACTAAAAATAAAGATAATCACATATCGTAATCTTTATGTCAAATGAGCATGGACGTGACCCTCTGAAGGTTTATGGACTTAAAATCGATTGTCGTGTGATACGATCGAACTCGAGATCACGGGATTGCACACATTACGTGAAGGGTTAATTTATTTATTAAATATATTTATTATATTTATTAAATCAAACCGTAGCTTGAACTAACGATCGTTAAGTAATTAAAAGTTAAGTATTAAACGACAGTTATATAATGTTATAGAAGCTAAAAGAAGGTGTCGGAAAAGTTCCGGAAACCCCTTGTGGGCTTGTGTATATCCGGCCAAAAAGAGAGAGACAAAAGGAAGAGAAAATATTTTGTTGAATTTGTTTAAACCTTAGAGAAGAAGTTTTCCAAGGTGTATATAAACAAACCAAAGGCTTCATAACTTTTTCACCACTCCTCTCTTTCTTGCTCTTAAACCGCCGGCCATATAACACCAAATTAGGGTTCTTCTTTGTTTTTCATTAAGCTATTGTTGATCTAGTCCTAACCCCTCTCTAGGGTTGTTGGGTAGATCCTCCATAGACTTGGAAGCTCGGTTTGTTCGTGCTAGACTCACGATTAACGCGCCATATCACGTGTGTACAAGATCGTGGTGTAGTCTTGCTTTAGACTATATCCTGGTGGGGTTCGTGATCTATCTCTACCGGTGACCGTTCTGTTGACTTGTAGATCTTACTAGGATAAAGGTATGTAACCCTAATCTTGGTTAATTATAATTGTGTTAAATTAATGATCTTGTTAATTTTCTTCCGCTGTATGTGCTTTGATCTATATTAGGGTTTTTAATAATTGTTATGATAAATATAAACCTTAAGTGGCATCGAGAGCCGTTTTAACATGATTTTAATTATCAAGATCCAAATTTTTTTAACTAATATTGATTTGTGTTAAAAATTACATGTTGTTTTTTTAGATTTATAAAAATTGGGGTTTTTGTTTTTATTGTTTTTAAAATCGGATCAGGCCGATTTTTTTTATAAAAAAAAAAATTGTAAACCCTAAAATTACATGGTAATTAACTTTAGATGTTTTGCATGAATTAATTGTTATGTCATGTGTGGTTACGATCCGTAGTTTTTTAATTGTTAAGAGAATGTGAGAGATCCGTAATAAACATGCATGTTTTTTACGGATCATTTAATTTTGATTGCTATTTGCTTTATTTGATTCAAAGTTTTAAAATTAGGGAAGACTTTTTATGTTTATAAAAACCCTAGATTTGATGTTCTTTGAATAAATTGTTATGCATGTGGCTATTTGATTTAGTTTTTTTTTTACTACTTGTTTTCATGCGTTTTTTATATTGTATGTTGTAAACAAGGGTAGTTTTTTTTAAAGAAAAATAATATGGACTAAATCTTATCAAAATTATGAATTGTTTTGAGATCTAAATTACATATGATTTGCGTTGATTAGAATTGCAATAGCAACTTAACGGCCTACTCAATTTTGGCAAACTATAAAGTGGGTATAACGCACCGTTGGTCAAGTACCGGTTAAGGAAGGAGGTGTTATGCTTCAGCGCTGACCAAATTCCCGGCTCGCCTATGCGTCAAAATTGGAATTACCTACGGTTGTTATTTTTTTAACTTTTTAAGGTTGATTTAACTACATTAATTGACATCCGAAACACAATGAATAAGGTTATTGCTTTGTGCTTTAGCTTCGTTCTAGAAAAAGTACGGTGTGAATTTAGTTGTGTGTAAAATCTTTAATTGGTTTAACCAATACCTCAACTTGCAAATATATGATGAAATTTTATTCTCACCAAAAAGTTTACTAAACGTTTTTATTAAACTTATTTATGGAGATGTATGCATGCTTCTCCATACATGATTTTGACACCAAAATCTATACCCTAAAAATTTAAGTCATATGCAATCTAATTGACGAACACTTGAAGTTACAATTGTCGTCATATAAGATATTGGACGATGTTGTAATGGATAGAAAACTTCATGACTGAATAAGATTGCACATGAAGGTTTTACGTTCTTTAGATTAGTCGACTTAATTAAGTTACTCAGTAAGAACTGGAAACTTAAGGCGTAAAGTAGGGATGAAACATGTTTACAATGCAAATGATTTTGGCAATGTAAATCCCTAACGTATCTAGAAATTTCAAATTTGTTTGTCAATTATTGTTCGACAAGTTACTGTGTTTAATACATTTGTCACTAGCAGATCAACTGATGATGTCAATATCGATTCTAGTTTTTCAAGGAAAATACTATGGTTATATTACTGGGGTAATTTTATTTTCTTGAATTGTATTATCAAAAATACTAATATTTGAACTTATTTCTGTAGAAATGGCTCAACCCGAAAAAAATCTGACAATAAGCTCGGCGTTCAAAGCTTTCTTTGAACGGCCTAAACTTACTGGCCCTAATTTCAATGACTGGTATCGCTCACTAAGAATTGTTCTGAGAGCAGCCGGTACTATTGATATCTTGACTACTCATTTTCCGGAGGATCTTGCTGAAGGAGCATCTGATGCGGAAAGGCTTCAACACGCTGCTAACGTTAAGAAGCACCATGAGGTGGCTGCTGTAATGTTAGGGAGAATGGCTTCATCACTTCAAAGGAAGTATGAGCTATTTTCACCTCAGCGAATGCTTGATGAACTCAAGGCTGTGTATGAAACGCCGCAAGCTGTAGAGATCTATGATTTGGTTGATGCTCTACATAGTTGCAAGCAAGCTCCTGGAAAGTCCGTATGTGCCCATTATATGAAAATGAGGGGTTATATGGAACAACTCATCGCACTAGGACAACCCTATGATCATAATATGGCTATCAACTTGATCAATAGATCCCTTAATAAGGACTTCAATGATTTTGTTCGTAACTATAATATGCATTGCACGGGGAAGACGGTTAATGATCTGCATGCAATGCTCATTGACTTTGAAAAGGGGTTGAAAGATAAGGCATCCACTTCTACTCCTCAAGTACTTTATGTGCAAAAGGGTAGAGTGGCTAAACCAAAACCGCAAGTGAATAAGAAGCAGAAAGGCAAAGGCAAGGTTGATAAGAGCAAACAAGTTGCGACTCCATCAAAACCAAAGCAGAACTTTGTCAAGAAAGGTCAATCTCAGAAAGATGAGACTTGTCACCACTGCAAGATGACTGGACACTGGAAGAGAAATTGCTCTCTCTATCTCCATGAAATGCAAGAACATAAGAAGAAGGCCGAGCTAGCTACTACAGCATCTTCAGGTAACTTATTTATGATAGAGTTATTTAATCTTACATACAAATCAAACTCCTGGGTATATGATACGTGATGTGGTATTAACATTTGTAATACATCACAGGGATTTGAGTTGAAGAGGAAGCTTTCCTATGGGGAACAATTTCTACAAGTGGGCAATGGCGCACAAGTAGCGGTTGAAGCTATAGGAATATTTAAATTAGTTTTACCTTTGGGTTTAGTACTGTTTTTAAATAATTGTCATTATGCACCTTCAATTGTTAGGGGTGTCATTTCCTTTTCTTGTATGTTGGATCTTGGATTTAATCACATAATTGATAATAACAGAATTTCTGTTTTCAAAGATGGTTTATTCTATTTTGATGCAATTTCTGTGAATGGTGTTTTTGAAATTAACATGCATGATAATAGTTCCAAGAGGAAAAATAATTTTGTTTTTAGCATGAATAAGAATAGAAAGTTAGACAAGAACTCTTCTTATCTTTGGCATTGTAGACTTGCCCATATTGGGAAGACTCGCATACAAAAGCTTCAACGTGATGGTCTTTTGGAAAATATCAATGATGAATCATTTGATATATGTGAATCTTGTATCTCTGGAAAGATGACCAAGAAACCTTTTAATAGCAATATTGAAAGGGCTACTGAACTACTTGGTTTGATACATACTGATGTGTGTGGACCACTTAGACATGTGTCAAGGAAAGGTGCTAGCTACTTCTTAACGTTTACGGATGATTATAGCCGTTATGGTTATGTTTATTTACTTAAGCATAAACATGAGGTGTTTGAAACATTCAAAACGTTTAAAGCAGAGGTAGAGTTACAATTAGGAAAGAAGATTAAAGCTCTTCGTTCTGATCGAGGTGGTGAATATTTAAGTCAAGAGTTTAAAGATTATTTAAGTGAGAATGGAATTGTTCAGAAACTTACTTCTCCATATACTCCACAACAAAATGGTGTATCTGAAAGGAGAAATCGTACATTATTAGATATGGTGTGATCTATGTTTAATCTTACAACTTTACCATTATCCTTTTGGGATTATGCTCTTGAATCTGCTGTTCGTATTCTGAATATGGTTCCCACAAAGAAGATTGATAAGACACCATATGAACTATGGCATGATAAGAAGCCATATTTGTCTTATTTAAAAATCTGGGGTTGTGAGCCGTATGCGAAACGTGACTCTGGAGATAAACTCCAACAACGCTCAGTAAAATGTATCTTTGTAGGTTACCCTAAGGAAACTATGGGTTACTACTTTTATTATCCGGCTGAGAACAAAGTAGTTGTGGCTCGGTATGGAGACTTCCTTGAAAGTGATCTTGTAAATCAAGAATTCAGTGGGAGAAATTATGATCTTGAAGAAATTCAAGAAGATACACTGCCTTCTGAAAATACTAGCGAAGAAATTCCTGTAGAACCAGAAAGTCTGGGAGTTCCACCGGAATTAATTCCTCCACGTAGGTCTCAAAGAACCATACGTGCGCCAGACAAACTATGTCTTTACATAGAGGTTGATGAGGAGGAAGTATGGGATTTTGGTGAACCTGCTAACTATCGATCCGCAATGTCTGATCCAGAAAAGTCAAAATGGATAGTTGCGATGAATGAGGAAATGAAATCCATGGAAATCAACGATGTTTGGATTCTTGTGGATGCACCTAAAAATGCTAAAGTAGTGAAAAATAGATGGATCTACAAGAAGAAAACCGACATGGATGGTGAAATGCAATCCTATAAAGCACGTTTAGTAGCTAAAGGTTTTACTCAAACTTTTGGCGTAGACTACGAGGAGACATTTTCTCCTGTAGCAGACTTACGAGCTATTAAGATTCTCATAGCTATAGCAGCATACTATGACTATGAGATATGGCAAATGGATGTTAAAACTGCCTTCTTGAACGGTCGCTTAGATGAAGACATCTATATGCAACAACCGGAAGGGTACGTTGATCCTAAATATCCAAAGTGTGTGTGCAAACTTCAAAGATCTATTTATGGTTTGAAGCAAGCATCACGTCAATGGAATAAGCGATTTGATGAAGAAATCAAAAAGTTCGGATTTATTCAAAATCGTGATGAGCCATGTGTATATCGCAAAGCTAGTGGGAGTAATGTAGTGTTCCTAGTTTTATATGTCTATGACATATTAATCATGGGAAGTAACATTCCAAGACTTAAGGAAGTTAAGGATTATCTTGGTAAATATTTCTATGAAGGATTTGGGAGATGCTGCATATATTCTAGGAATTAAAATCTATCGAGATAGAAGTAGACGGTTAATTGGTCTTAGTCAAGATGCTTATATAGATAAGATATTGAAGAAGTATAACATGCATAACTCTAAGAAAGGTTTTCAACCGATGGAGGTTAAGCATGAGTTAAGTCATGATAAAGATGCATCAACACCTGAAGAAGTGGCTTACATGCGAAAGGTGCCTTATGCTTCAGCTGTAGGATCTATCATGTATGTTGTAAGATGCACAAGGCCTGATGTGGCGTTTGCTCAGAACTTGGTCAGTAGATACCAACAGAATCCAGGAAAGTTCCACTGGACTGCTGTTAAGTATATTCTAAAGTATTTGAGAAGTACGAAAGATATGTTTTTGGTATTCGGGGGTAAACCATACACAGAATTGAATGTAACAGGATTCTGTGATACGTCCTGGCAATGTAATAAAGACGATACGAAGTCTCAGACGGGTTACGTGTTTGTCATCAATGGAGGAGCAGTTGGCTGGAAGATCAGTAAGCAGAAAACCATTGCTATGCATGCAACTCAATCGGAGTACATGGCCGCTTCAGAAGCTGCAATGGAAGCTGTTTGGATTTGGATGTTAATTGGAGATCTTGGAGTGATGCCTTCAATTAAAGAACCTATTGATATATATTGTGACAATCCTGCTGCAATAATATTCGCCAATGACCCTGGAGTTATGAAAGGCGCCAGACACTTTAAACGTAGATATCACTACGTTCGAGAACAAGTGGAAGCTCGAGAAATAAAATTAATAAAAGTTCACACAGATGATAAGGTAGCTGATCCTTTTACTAAGGCTTTATCTAGGCCAAAGGTAGTTAAGCACGCCAAAGCTATTGGGCTGCAACTAGCTAGCGAATTCATGCAATAAATCTGTTGATTAGTATTTGGATAAAGGATGTAAGACATTAATGAATTGATGAAAGAAAGATTGGATTTTGTTTATTTTTATGTTATTTGATTTTGTATCATATTTTACAAGTTTTAATCCATGAGCATTATGATGTTTCTAAATGTCCGTTGTCGATTAATAATATAGGAGTATTATTAAATTAAGACAATTCAAAATAGTGACAGAGTATACTTGAAAGTATATTGGTCAATTTTGGATGATATTTGATGGATCAAATATTGGACTTCCCAACCATATGATTTTACTTTATGGATCTTTGTCATTAAGTAAATCATAAATAGTTATCCTTAGACCTGAGATGCCAGAAAACTGCATTGAATATAGTGCATTTCTGTAAGGTAACCTAACGCTAAACGTAACTGGTAGCTATAAGGGTTATTTTCAGAAGTGTTGCAAAGTTCATGTGTTTAGGGCTGAGAACGGCAGACCCAAAACCGACCCGGACCGGAAAACCGGACCGGACCGGACCGAACCGAACCGGACCGAGCAATTTCGGTCCGGTCCTCGGTCCATGGTTTTGGACGAATTCGGTCCTCGGTCCGGTTGGTCCGGTCCGGTCCGGTTCGGTCTTACCAAAATTACGTCAAATATGTCTAATAGGACCGGACCGGACCGAGGACCGAACCAGACCGGACCAACCCGGACCGGACCGGACTATTTCGGTCCGGTCTCGGTCTGGGGTTTCGGACCATTTCGGTCCTCGGTCCGGTCCGGTCTTGGCCGGTCCGGTCCGGTCCCGGACCGATGCTCAGCCCTACATGTGTTTTGCTTGTAGTCGAAATGGGATTTGTTTCCTTCAAATTATTTTGAAGTATAAATACAGTTGGGCCCCTCGGGGAAGTAGTAAGATGTTTGTGTGGCCACACCCAAATGTGTTTTGGTAATCTTGCTATATCAGTAAACGAGAAACAGAATAGTTAACGAAAGGAATGACTGAGATCCATATCCTTATTAATGGTGTATTTGAAATAAAAGGATAATAATAATGATTATATATCATTAAAAGGTTTTGTTCAGGAAACCTTACTCGAGTTGTACTAGTGACATTGTTAGTGTAACTAGACGCTAATCAATGTGATCATGATTTTCGAATTTTGTCCAAGTGGGAGTTGAAAGTTTATGGACTTAAAATCGATTGTCGTGTGATAGGATCGAACTCGAGATCACGGGATTGCACACATTACGTGAAGGGTTAATTTATTTATTAAATATATTTATTATATTTATTAAATCAAACCGTAGCCTAAACTAACGATCGTTAAGTAATTAAAAGTTAAGTATTAAACGACCGTTATAGAGTGTTATAGAAGCTAAAAGAAGGTGTCGGAAAAGTTTCGGAAACCCCTTATGGGCTTGTGTATATCCGGCCAAAAAGAGAGAGACAAAAGGAAGAGAAAATATTTTGTTGCCTTAATTTGTTTAAACCTTGGAGGAGAAGTTTTCCAAGGTGTATATAAACAAACCAAAGGCTTTATAATTTTTTCACCACTCCTCTCTTTCTTGCTCTTAAACCGTCGGCCATATAACACCCAATTAGGGTTCTTCTTTGTTTTTCATTAAGCTATTGTAGATCTAGTCCTAACCCCTCTCTAGGGTTGTTGGGTAGATCCTCCATAGACTTGGAAGCTCGGTTTGTTCGTGCTAGACTCACGATTAACTCGTCGTATCACGTGTGTACAAGATCGTGGTGTAGTCTTGCTTTAGACTATATCCCGGTGGGGTTCGTGATCTATCTCTACCGGTGACCGTTCCGTCGACTTGTAGATCTTGCTAGGATAAAGGTATGTAACCCTAATTTTGGTTAATTATAATTGTGTTAAATTAATTATCTTGTTAATTTGCTTCCGCTGTATGTGCTTTGATCCATATTAGGGTTTTTAATAATTGTTATGATAAATATAAACCTTCACCCTCTTGGGTCGCGATTCACCAGATGTAGGCTGCACTTCTTCCAACCCATGTTGTGTTTCACTAAAAGATTCAACATGTTCATCGGGCTCGGATGTAACACAACTAACATATGTCTGCTACTATTAGCTAGATGTTGCTTAAATGTACGAACCCATAAGTATATGCAAATACATCTTAATGCACCAAAAATATTCCTTTGACTACATTTCCATACTTAACCTATTCACTCACTATTCAACCCACATCCACTATGGCATCATGGAGTTAAGTAGGTATCACCAAGAGAGTTATGTTTCCCATTCACACTAAGTAGGAGGTTATACGATTCATAACTACATTTCTCTACCTTATGTTAACTTAACCAACAACAGCACCCTAAATCCTCACTGCATTGCCTCGGAAAACGGAAAAATAAGGAAACACTAGACCAGGAACACACACCCGTACGTAGATCCAAGGAGGTTCATACTTCACACACTATCTATTCCACCCATCATGCATGGTCAACCCAAATCAATCACCTTAAACACTTGAGTGTCCTCGTTATGTTACATTTAACCAAAGTAGTCCCACAATTGACGCAAAAACATTTCTTAGACCCTCCTAAGGCCAATCTAAGAAAATTACATTGATCAATCAAGACTACCCCAGAAAAACTCTAAGATACAAGGGCACCCACAGTGTATTGGCTTGTAGAATTTTTAACCCAAGTTTTGCAATCTTTCCTTTGTTTGTTATTCGCCATTTGTGATCATGAGTTCATTTTCCATGTTTGGCTAAACTCTTTGTGATTTCTTGGATGATGTTAATATAATAAAGGATTACTTCGTTATGATTTGTTTCGTCATGGTTTCATGCTTATGTTAAGACCTTCTTACGCATGAGTTTTAGTCTTAGTTGCATGCTTATGTTAATCAGTTTCAAATTTGTTGTTATATTAGCTTGGATTTGAAGTCGGTTTTGAAGTTGTTATAGTTGCTCGATTTCGAACACTACTGAAAGTAAGTCCTCAATATTTTGGATGTTGATTGTTATATTTTAATTCATAATTTTGATGTTTTTAGTGTCTTTAGATCTGTTAGACTTAGTTTTGACTTTACTGTTATAATATGTTAGTTGTACAATTTAGCGTTTTTAGATCGGTTTCGAACATTAAGAGGTTTGTAAATGTATGGTTGTGCGAAAGTAGACGATGCAGGGGGCGTACTCTTTAGAGCGATAATTGTGTGGTACGGTTTTGGTTTTGTCATCAAAATATAATTGTTTTTAGCACAACCGTGCCACGGACATTGTTTGATTACAACAGATCATTGGATTACCAGGCTGGCTTGAGTTTGCGAGTCAATTCACTGGATGAGGAATTGGTATGTACGGGTGAACGCCTTCTCTATGTCTCGAAGCATCCTTGCGTCACAAAGGGACACAGTAGCGACACTCACAGGAACACCAGCGGATCAGGGCTGATGTGCTGCACCAATTCCGTACACAACACCCTTTCCCTTGGAACCCTTCTTCTGTGCCGCGTGTTTAGCATGCAAGTTTAGCACCTCTTTCAGAGGTACTTACCCTTCTACCTTAAAAGGGTCAATATGTCAGGAGGTTGGGAAATTATGGGTTCCTTAAGATGTGATACGTCCAGCTTCGGGTGATAATCGTGTTCAGCTTCTGTCCCGTCGTCCTTATGCCTCATAGTGTTAGTCCAACCATGATGGTATTAATCAGATAGTCTTGGGCAGGCTCCATCATCCCTATTAACGGAAGATCGCACTCCTTCAGCTTCCCCATGGCTGTGTTTAGCTTTTCTTGTGCTTGGGCTTCATAGGCTCCAATCTTATTTAAGTCCTCCTTCAACGGGGTATCCATAGTCGCACGCACCAGTGTTGTTGTAAAACCCGCATGCTTTTACCATGAATAGTACCCTTAAGATCGTACGTACTAGATTAAAACTTTCCTTTTATAGTGCGATTACGTTTACGTGTTAGGATATTACGTATTACGTACGTGTTAGTACACGATAAGTATTTACTACGCACGAACACGCAATAATTATTTGACAATAATTAATCACGAACATGCGATCATGAAATCACGAACGTAACTAAATCACGAACTATTATTAAGTATATATATATTTATTACGAGCGTAAATAAATATATTAGGTCACGGTAATTATTTAACGAGAACACACAAACGCGAACACAAATAAACACGAACAAACACGTAAAACACGAACACGGGAACACACTTATTAATTAGACACGGAAAACATTCGGGTTACCCCTTGTGGGCCCCATTACCACGAAATTAAGGGGGAGGATGGGCTTAGCCCATCAATTTTTACTAAAAGGGGGTTAAGGGGAAAAACACTACTCATTTTTTTTTACAGAAGATTTTATCAAAAACCCTAAAAGTTTTCTTCCTTCTTTCTTGGTTCCTCTTTTGGCCGCCACCCATAAAACACCATGGAGGGGTGTTTGTTTGATTTTGATCTTGGTTTTTGGTGCAAGTGTTCGTGTTTGTTCATCCTTGATCGATCCATGTATTCGGTATACCTTTTTAATCCTTTTTCTTTTGTTTTGGATTTATAAATTAAATAAGAACATGATGTTTTTAAAAAAAACCTAATTAAAAACATAGATCTAACATGTTTATGATTATGGGGTAGATCAAAACAAGGGTTTTTAGGGGTGTTTGTCTAGCCGACACCTAAACCGAACCCCTAAGGGGTCTCGGCTTGGCACATGGACCACCACCGAAACCTCAAGGTCTCGGTTTGGTGGTGTGGGTCCCACGACAGCAGCAAACAAGGGATACCCCGACCTTGGTTCGGGGTATGGTGTTGATTACTGGTCCGGTTCATGGTTTCTAGTCAAGATCCGGTTCACGGTTTATGTTAAGATTATTTTTTTTTATATAATCATATGTTAAAATTAAATTAATAAATATGACATGATTAATTTAATAAACAAGACTTAGGTTATAATTTAATTATTGGAATCATGAAATTATTAACCTAAGTATTTTATACATTTAAGACTTATAATTAATTATTTATTTTAAAACAATGGATATAATTAATTAATTAACATGACTTAGGTTATATTATTAATATATAATAATACATATTTTAACCTAAGTATTTAACTTATTTAATTAAAAACATGTTATACTTTAATTAAATATTTTAACCTATAGTTTAATTTAATTACATGAAATAATTATTAAACTATACCTTATATCATATGACTTAGAAAATAATCATGAAAAACACTTAGGCTTATGTACTTAGCTTATTTAACCAGCTTATTTCTAATTATGGAAACTTTCTATTTTTAGAAACTTAATTAAATAAGGCAGCTAATCTATTTATGGAAACCAACTATTTTTAGAAACTTATTTATTTAAGGTAGCTAATCTATTTTTAGAAACTTGTTTAATTAAGGCAGCAAATCTATTTATGGAAACTTTTTATTTTTAGAAACTTATCTATTTTAAGCAGTAAATCTATTTTTGGAAACTTTCTATTTTTGGAAACTCCCTATTTTTGGAAACTTTCTATTTTTGGAAACTTTCTTTTTTTGGTAACTTTCTATTTTTGGAAACTTTCTATTTTTGGAAACTTTCTATTTTAGGAAACCTGCTATTTTTGGAAAGATACTTATTATTACACAGTAAGTATAATAACACATGAAATACCAGAAATACTTAATCAGATTAAACAGAATATAAGATAAACACGGTTTAAGGCTTAAAAACAGTAAAACATGGTAAGAACATATAAAATAAGCTAAGACATGACATAAAACCATCTACGTATTTAGTAAGTAGATACTTATTCACGTATGTATTTATGTAGCACTAGGGATTCGGAAGTAGGATTCCTCTCAGTTCATCTTCTTTGTTCACTGGACATAAGGTACGGATTCCCGTCCTTTCAGTATGGACATTCTTTCCTTATTAGGATTCCCCGTATGCAGCCAACTGTTTTCCCGTAGTATAAGTTACGTGTTTGATTGCTTATGTTTAATTAAGATTACCTATAGCCATATACATGCATGACCAGTTTCACCTAGTTATGGAGGTACCATAACCATAACATTAGAGGCACTGATGTTATGACTTTACCACGGCGGAGTGATTGCTCGTGGCGTCCCTTCAGCTTTTGGCCATTTATTTATATTTATCATGTGGGGCGTATGGGTGCATCCTAGTTACATGTTTTCAGTCAGGATTTCATGGTGAATGTGGTGTGTGCCTTGCGTCCTTCACAAGGAGCTGATCACTCCTACCCAAAAACCAGTATATTAAATTAGAGGCAGCCCCTCTAATTTGCATGATGAGGTCACCCCTCCAAGTATTCATGCACGGTGGATTTTCATGACCTATATTGGCTAATGGTAAAATATGTTAAATAGTTTTCATAAGATAAACATAAGGCTTTTCAAACTATAAAACCAGTTTTATGAACATGTTCCAGGTTTTCTAGGACTTATACATTTCCGCTGCTATTAAGTCTCTATTTATGTTTTAGTCACTTATACTATGTCTATATCCGTTCACTGAGCGTTTTGCTCAGTCGTTACTTTCCTTTCCATGTCTCAAAACGGCAGGTACCCTAGGAAAGACTCGAGCATTTGGAGGACGTGCATAGGACGGAAGCTGCCAGAGACTTCTTTTCCTTTTTGCCTTCATATATTTATGCTTGTTTAGTCTTTCATTCATTTCTTTTGCTTTATTATGTTTTGGGCTTATGTTTGGGAACCGATGTTTGATTCCGGTTATCCCTATGGTCATGTAATGTTTTATACATTTATCCTTGTATGCTTTGATGACACGCCATAATTACGCGTGACATTCCATTATCAAAATGGGGTGTTACAATTATGGTATCAGAGCCAAGGCTTCGACCTGTAGGCTCTAAAACTCGACCTGTGACTAGTGGGTAGTCACCAGGAGCTTCCTAAGCCAACGTCTGTTATTCTACGTATTGATGTTTTCAGCGCATTGTTGTTTTAACCATGATGTTTTCAGCACCTTGAGGTTTTAACCTTGACGTTTTCATCGATATTGTTTTACTAATATGGATGGACAACCGTCATTCATATTTAGTTATGTGTCATTGTTTCATGCATAATGTTCCTCGTGAACTGTGGCTATGTGGATTGAACCTCAGTAGTTCATAATTAGTCACATCAAATTTTTTCTAATAAGTTTTGACAAACGAGTTTCATTCATTTATGTTTCATGCATCATTGTTGCAGGGATTATGACTAAGTAATGGTTTGTACATGACTGGCCCTATTTAGACGCATGTGCTTTTATCGAAACTTTTAACTTTTGGACCGACCCATAGGTGTCCCCTCGCCATGTCTTTTGTTTTGGAACCGACCCATAGGCGTTCCCTCGCACATATAAAGGTTTTATAAACTACATTACGCATTCATGCACTGTTTTTCATGCATAAAATTTTTCTCATGATTTAAATTGGCATAAAAAAAAATTTCATGTCCCCTCATAAGTTATTATGTTTTTATGCCAAGTATGTTTTCATAATGTCATGGTTAACTTCAGTTTCATGCTGATTATGTTATACACTTCTTCGTAATAGATGGTTTCATGTTTCTTCATGATAATTCCGTCTTCATGTTGATTATGTTTTACGCCTCTTTTGTTATTTACGTTGTCCTGCAAGACATTGTTGGATTTCATTGAATTCTGCTTTCATGATAGTCATGGTTTGTTTTCATTGATCATGCTGTCAGGCAAATCATCGTTGAATTTGGTGTAACCACACTTTAACGTTTCCGTTATAACCAGAATTATGATGCTAATACTGCCAGGTTATCATGATGGTGTTCCTAACCGTTTAACTAATATACTTTCCTTAAATCATGATAAATGATCGACCCCATACCGATCATTTCATGTGCATTCCACGTGTACTCCATGTACCGTATTTCATGTGTATCACACGTACCTTGATCCATGTGTATTCCACTTGCAATACTTCACGAGTATTCGCTAGTCGATTCTGAATCATCTCAGGCGTATGTTCACTTGCTGATATTCTACAAGATTGCTGATGCCGCTCATAACTTGGAAATATTACTAAAGGTTGATGCTGCTGACGTTCGGAGACGTTACGAGATGCGGATGTTGTTCACAACCTGGAGATCCTACTAGACGAAGATAAAGGTGTCGGAGCAAAGCAATTGGACGAGAAGACGCTTCACCATCAGACAATTTCCATCAATCATTGTCCCTAATTCTTAGTTGCATGTCACACGTCATTTGGCTGTCATTTCATCCATATGAGTGCAAACCGGTACCAGCCGGCCACTCAGCTGAATAGTTACATGAATCACGGTCATGAGAATGACCATCATGGAACTGACAGACAGGACGATAGTAACCACTACTATGACAGCAACTATCCTAGAAATCGCAACCGAGGCTCCGGCCGCAGACGTAATCAGACATACAAAGGATCAGTAGTCCAACCGATCCGCTAAGTCTGGCATAATAATCTTATATTGTGGTTATATTTGTTTCACATCTTGAGACACATGTCAAGACATCAGTCAAGACACATGTCTCACGTATACTTTCTGAAGACACATGTCAAGACATCAGTCAAGACACATGTCTCACGTATACCTCCTGAAGACACATGTCAAGACACAAGTCAAGACATATGTCATGCTTATAGTTCCAAGAAATGAGTCAAGACACATGACTCACGTCCAACTATGGAACATTTCTAAGAAATTCAGGGTACCCTCCAAGGGTATATCCATTTTGTTGTGCCATGTATTAATCAGGCCACAAGAATTTCAATACCATTATCGGCGCATCAGTGAGAACTGTCACGTTGCCGATGTCACTTTCATTTCTTTCACCATAGTTCATATATTCATGACCATGAAGGACGCCTTTCGTATTCCCACGTATACGAAGGTTTTCCTTCAGCTTAATGATGAGATCCAAGCTGCTAACGCATTTCCTCGGACAGACACGAGATGAATTTTATCCTAATTATGTACTATGAACAGCACACCATGCTACGATTCATAATTATGTACAGAAATGTTCAGACTCCTGATACATTCAGCTTGATTTTCCATCAGGAAAATCGGTACAAATTATCTATGCTTATAAGCATGTGCGTTGTTAGCCATGGTCGCTAAAATTTTCTAGCTGTCAGTAAGATACGACCACTTAATTCTTTTACGCATAGCCAGTAGATTTATTCCAAAATCTTCCTATACATTCCAGAAGAACCTACAAGGAGAAGGATGGTACCATGATATTATGTGTCGACTACCGTCGATTTAAACAAATCACCATTCATGACCGTTATTCTCCTCCACGTATTGACAACATGTCCAATTGACCTTATAGTGTTAATCATTTTTCCAAGATCGGATTCATGATCATGCTGCCAATAGTGACGAGTGAAAAAGCAGGACATGTCCATGACTGCTATTCGTGCATGACTCGGTCATGCTAGATTTATGATTTTTGAATTAATCTCATCAATGCTCCAACGGCATAATAAATTAAGTTTCCATGAACTCATAAACAAATTCATCGGCGTTTTCATTGAGGATAACCATATCTGCACTATGTTGCAAATTCTTGACAAGAGAAATTGTACCCTAGAATTTTTTTTTCCAATATCAATTCTGTTTGATTACAGTGACACGCTGAATCACTTTGGTTTCTACGGTAAATCTTACCATGACTCTGCTTATGCGTAATGGAGAGAACCCTACACTACATTAGGTGTTCAAGAAAATCCTACGCTAGGAGAAGTCTAGATTCAGAGACTCAGAGTTTCGCAAACTCCTATGTATCAAGTTCTAAGAAGCAAGATACAGTTACGTTCATATCTAGGTACCTGACACACCAACAGGTTAAGATAGGACACCAACAAACTGGGATGTTTTCATCATCTAAAATTGTGAATTGAAATGTGACAAGATCTCCACGGATTTTGGTTACCAGATTAACGCAAACTCAGAAGAAGCATGATGCTATATGGGTTATTGCAAACAGTTTGATCAAGTCTGCAGAATCCTTACATTCGCAAGGATTGCAGAACCAACAGATTGATCGGACATGTTCCAGCCAAGCCTCATCCGACCACTTGGTAATCCCTCAGCTATCGGGTCAGACAAAGATTCGCAATTGTACTCCTAAATTACTTCACGTCTTCATTCTGATTCCACGACTTGCTTTCGCGCTCGCGTTCATGACACTATTCACGTTCATGATCGTATCTGGGCTTACGATTTTACGTTCACTTTCGTTCTGGGAAGTTTTGCAAGAACTTGAGAGACCAGACCCAAGTTTAGTATAACTCCCTATCCTCAGATAGACGTTTCTCGTCATATTCAATGTCTCACCCTGTAGCATTTGGCGTTACCGCCATTATATTCTATGTTCACGATATGTTTCACATGTCATGTTCATTACACGTTCCTCATATCATGATCAAGATATGTTACACGTATCATGGATCACGATATGTTTACTCACACTACACTCGCTATATCTCCACGTAGCACGTTCAAAAATTTTCACGTATCACGTTCAAAATTTTTCACGTACTACGTTTATTTATGTCTCGCGCATCGTTTCTAGTTAACAGTTAAGTCATATTGTCTTGCATCGTAACGTTTCAGTTACCCTTGCACGTTAACTCTTATTTTCCTCGATTGAATTTAGGGGATCTACCTTCAGTTGATAACCAAGAATTTCTTCGGATTCCAAGTCAAGGTCAGGAGCACCAAGATTTATCTTTAGTGTCAAGATCTTCTGAAGGAACCGTTCCAAGAGGGAGGCCACTTGGAAATGGACAAGTTCATCCGAACTTTTATCCGTTTTTCTCTTATCAACTAGATATGTCCTTTCAGTCACGTCACGTTCCATGTTCTTTCAAGACATGTCACGTTCCGCGTTCCTTCTGCCAGGAAACCCGCACGTTCATTAATCTTACATACCCTTTCAGTTTGATTCGGGTATGTTTCTCTTTCAGTTACGTTATCTATAATTCGGGGACGAATTATTCTTTTTAGGGGGGAAGAGTTGTAAAACCCGCATGCTTTTACCATGAATAGTACCCTTAAGATCGTACGTACTAGATTAAAACTTTCCTTTTATAGTGCGATTACGTTTACGTGTTAGGATATTACGTATTACGTACGTGTTAGTACACGATAAGTATTTACTACGCACGAACACGCAATAATTATTTGACAATAATTAATCACGAACATGCGATCATGAAATCACGAACGTAATTAAATCACGAACAATTATTAAGTATATATATATTTATTACGAGCGTAAATAAATATATTAGGTCACGGTAATTATTTAACGAGAACACACAAACGCGAACACAAATAAACACGAACAAACACGTAAAACACGAACACGGGAACACACTTATTAATTAGACACGGAAAACATTCGGGTTACCCCTTGTGGGCCCCATTACCACGAAATTAAGGGAGAGGATGGGCTTAGCCCATCAATTTTTACTAAAAGGGGGTTAAGGGAAAAAATACTACTCATTTTTTTTTACAGAAGATTTTATCAAAAACCCTAAACGTTTTCTTCCTTCTTTCTTGGTTCCTCTTTTGGCCGCCACCCATAAAACACCATGGAGGGGTGTTTGTTTGATTTTGATCTTGGTTTTTGGTGCAAGTGTTCGTGTTTGTTCATCCTTGATTGATCCATGTATTTGGTATACCTTTTTAATCCTTTTTCTTTTGTTTTGGATTTATAAATTAAATAAGAACATGATGTTTTTAAAAAAACCTAATTAAAAACATAGATCTAACATGTTTATGATTATGGGGTAGATCAAAACATGGGTTTTTAGGGGTGTTTGTCTAGCCGACACCTAAACCGAACCCCTAAGGGGTCTCGGCTTGGCACATGGACCACCACCGAGACCTCAAGGTCTCGGTTTGGTGGTGTGGCTCCCACGGCAGCAGCAAACAAGGGATACCCCGACCTTGGTTCGGGGTATGGTGTTGATTACTGGTCCGGTTCATGGTTTCTAGTCAAGATCCGGTTCACGGTTTATGTTAAGATTATTTTTTTATATAATCATATGTTAAAATTAAATTAATAAATATGACATGATTAATTTAATAAACAAGACTTAGGTTATAATTTAATTATTGGAATCATGAAATTATTAACCTAAGTATTTTATACATTTAAGACTTATAATTAATTATTTATTTTAAAACCATGGATATAATTAATTAATTAACATGACTTAGGTTATATTATTAATATATAATAATACATATTTTAACCTAAGTATTTAACTTATTTAATTAAAAACATGTTATACTTTAATTAAATATTTTAACCTATAGTTTAATTTAATTACATGAAATAATTATTAAACTATACCTTATATCATATGACTTAGAAAATAATCATGAAAAACACTTAGGCTTATGTACTTAGCTTATTTAACCAGCTTATTTCTGATTATGGAAACTTTCTATTTTTAGAAACTTAATTAAATAAGGCAGCTAATCTATTTATGGAAACCAACTATTTTTAGAAACTTATTTATTTAAGGTAGCTAATCTATTTTTAGAAACTTATTTAATTAAGGCAGCAAATCTATTTATGGAAACTTTCTATTTTTAGAAACTTATCTATTTTAAGCAGTAAATCTATTTTTGGAAACTTTCTATTTTTGGAAACTTTCTATTTTTGGAAACTATCTATTTTCTGAAACTTTCTATTTTTGGTAACTTTCTATTTTTGGAAACTTTCTATTTTTGGAAACTTTCTATTTTAGGAAACCTGCTATTTTTGGAAAGATACTTATTATTACATAGTAAGTATAATAACACATGAAATACCAGAAATACTTAATCAGATTAAACAGAATATAAGATAA
This sequence comes from Glebionis coronaria, assembly GCA_025667525.1. Lineage (NCBI taxonomy): Eukaryota > Viridiplantae > Streptophyta > Magnoliopsida > Asterales > Asteraceae > Glebionis > Glebionis coronaria. Next base: position 697,739,678 of record CM046874.1, on the reverse strand, counting down.
ACACGGTTTAAGGCTTAAAAACAGTAAAACATGGTAAGAACATATAAAATAAGCTAAGACATGACATAAAACCAGCTACATATTTAGTAAGCAGATACTTATTCATGTATGTATTTATGTAGCACTAGGGATTCGGAAGTAGGTTCCTCTCAGTTCATCATCTTCGTTCACTGGACATAAAGTACGGATTCCCGTCCTTTCAGTATGAACATTCTTTCCTTATTAGGATTCCCCGTATGCAGCCAACTATTTTCCCGTAGTATAAGTTACGTGTTTGATTGCTTATTTTTAATTAAGATTACCTATAGCCATATACATGCATGACCAGTTTCACCTAGTTATGGAGGTACCATAACCATAACATTAGAGGCACTGATGTTATGACTTCACCACGGCGGAGTGATTGCTCGTGGCGTCCCTTCAGCTTTTGGCCATTTATTTATATTTATCATGTGGGGCGTATGGGTGCATCCTAGTTACATGTTTTCAGTCAGGATTTCATGGTGAATGTGGTGTGTGCCTTGCGTCCTTCACAAGGAGCTGATCCCTCCTACCCAAAAACCAGTATATTAAATTAGAGGCAGCCCCTCTAATTTGCATGATGAGGTCACCCCTCCAAGTATTCATGCACGATGGATTTTCATGACCTATATTGGCTAATGGTAAAATATGTTAAACAGTTTTCATAAGATAAACATAAGGTTTTTCAAACTATAAAACCAGTTTTATGAACATGTTCCCGGTTTTCCAGGACTTATACAATTTCGCTGCTATTAAGTCTCCATTTATGTTTTAGTCACTTATTCTATGATAATATCCGTGCACTGAGCGTTTTGCTCAGCCGTTACTTTCCTTTCCATGTCCCAAAACGGCAGGTACCCTAGGAAAGACTCGAGCATTTAGAGGACGTGCATAAGATGGAAGCTGCCATAGACTTCTTTTCCTTTTTGCCTTCATATATTTATGCTTGTTTAGTTTTTCATTCATTTCTTTTGCTTTATTATGTTTTGGGCTTATGTTTAGGAACCGACGTTTGATTCCGGTTATCCCTATGGTCATGTAATGTTTTATACATTTATCCTTGTATGCTTTGATGACATGCCATAATTACGCGTGACATTTCATTATCAAAATGGGGTGTTACAGTTGTACTCTCTCCAGCAGCCATAGCCGCAACCACTACATCGGCAAATGAACCTTTGATGTCGGGCGACTCCAGGCCCCCCATATCAGCGAGTAGTAGTCCATGACGGACTAACCATTGCCTCTCGGAAATAGTTGACATCAATTGCTGGTACAGCTCCTCGTCGTACTCAATGTTGAGACGCAATAGCTTATGATCTTGGGAGTTGATGTTCGTTTCGCAATTCTTAAATTTATATTACAAGAGATTACCAAACAATTGACTAGAAACATAAAACGGGCAAGTATAACCTATCATGTATAACATAGTGTTAAGGTAAGTCCAGTTCGTTCTACGGGAATGATGTTAAAAGTTAAAAACAACTATCTCTAGAGTGTCACAAGTTCTAAAGATATTCTTATCAAATGATTAAAATGTGCATTTGGTTAAGGTTGCAGCCATAGAAAAGATAGGTAGCAAAGATGAATATTAGCACATAAACAATGTAAGACAACATGCCGATTACTAGTCGTACATGCAACATCTAATTAATATAACACAAAATCCTTTCGACCTCTAGATCATGTTATTCCAAAAGCATTAAGAATAGTTTATGTTGATTTCAATGGCTCAAGCAATAGGTACAATTATATGAGAGTTTGTTATGTATTTTATTCCACTAATCGCGAGAAAAGCGAATACCAAGATTCATTGACTAGATGACAATGAATCCATTAAATCACATAAGTACTAGTCATAATCATGACTAAATCAAACACATAACAATATTCAAACACAATAGTATCGAGCACAAGATCATTTTAACCTTGCTTATAATCACGAACCAAGGAGAAAAGTGCGCCGCACAAACCTAATGTGTGCCGCTCTTCGCCCTCGCGAAGCTAAATAATCTATCTAATCATAAGGTTGTTAAACCCCAACCAATTACACAAGTATCTACTCCATAATAACAGCAATAACAATCATCTCAAATAATGGTAATTCAGAAGGAATAGTAAACATAATTGAGACAAGAATTACACCAAGAAAAGTATTAATCAATATGTTGGTCTAAAAGGTTATAAGTTTTGATCTAACTAATCACAATCAACAAGCAATATTCTGAGTTCCTTGCTATAGCCTCAACTTGTATGAACTAACTAAAGTCTCCCTTTGCACTAGAAACAATGATCAAGGATAGGAAATCCTTGATTCCTTGAATCGGTCGAAGTACTTGCTGGAGAGTGAAATTGTTATCAGTTTAAAATGATAAAGTTTGCAAGCCTACATTGAATTAAATCCAATTGTATTTAACGTTTAATGATTTACAAAAGCATCAAATATAACTATACATAACATACACTAAAAATCCAGTTTATGGAATCTTGACGGTGGGTGAGGTGCATAGAGGAAAAATGGTAATTAGGAAATTCAAAGTGATGGGTCGACGGCGATAAGTGCGTCAATTAAAGAGTCATAGATTACCGACGAGTAATGGCTCACGATAGTGTTGTTGATACTAGAATAAGTGTAATCGGACATTTTCTACGGGTTTACAGATGAATATGATGTTGAATATAGGTTTGTGTTACATATATATATATATATATATATATATATATATATATATATATATATATATATATATATATATATATATATATATATGGATCCAGTGAGAAGATTAATAAAAATAAGAAGGGTAAGAAGAGATTTACACCATTAGATTAAAATATCAATGGCTACAAATGAGGGATGGCAAATTTGTAAATAAGACAAACTTTTATTGAAGGCACGAGGGTGAAATAGTAATACTACTTATTTCCATGTTTCTAGTACGTCATAATCATCTTTCAATCTGTTACGGAGTATAATGTAAACCAATTTTAATATTTCATTCCTCCATGTCCATAACCACGAATCATGTGTGCATCTATCTTATAAATTAATCATTATTTTCGTAATTAATGGACATTAACTAGGTGCATTAATTAGATGCATGGCATATTTATTTAATTTAATATTATAGATGCATCAAAAATCGAAATGCATGGACAATAGAGATGCATGGATAATCGATCAAATCTATTAGATGCATAGACAATCGACGAAGTCTGATTAGATGCATGGTAATTAATGTTTGATATCAATTAGATTCATTTAATGTTAGATGCACGCCTTATTTTTACTGAATGAATTTAGACGCATCTTTAATATACACCATGCACTTTATATACTATGCATCTTTTGAAATTATTAACAAATAAAATAGTGATTATATCAATAAATATTGTTTGATGCATGGAAGCAATGAATATTGTTTGATGCACGGAAGCAAATGACAGTTTGTATTTGAAAGACGTAAAATGAATGTGGCAGTTAAGAGGTTTTCAATTTGATTTTGTTTAAATCATTTAGAAAAGTCAAACGTCATTTAAGGAACGACAATAAAAATTACAATAGCCAACTAATGCTTTTTTTTTACAAAAATGCCCTTATACCTCTTTTAAATTGATTGATTGATATTACTTCTTATCCTTCTTATTTTAAGAAAACTTCTCATTTGATCCTAACTCTATATATATATATATATATATATATATATATATATATATATATATATATATATATATATATATATATATATATATATATATATATATATATATATATATATATATATATATATATATATATATATATATATATATATATATATATATATATATAGATTTTAGTTAAAGTAATGTAGTATCTTATAATTGTTAAAATAAAAAGTGTTTTGGACCTTTAGATCTATTGGTTTAATCAAGATGATATCAATCTCATTAAAAGAACATTAAATTGTTAATTAATTACATTTCTATGTTTGTTACGAAATTTATAAAAAAATGGTTTCATTGATTAAATTAACCACATTTATTACACTTATTAATTGTATTTATTTGAAACACTTGATATTAATTGTAAAAAACACTATCGTGTTTTTTTCAAAAGTAACTATATTTTACTAATATGTACTAGCAACAATTTTAGAGTTATAGTTTTTTTTCTTATGTTGTATCACGTATTAATTTATACAATTCAAGACAAGTTATTTTGTGTATATTATATTAATTTATAGTTACGGACATCAATTGGTACATGACGGTTTTTTATTTGTTTAGGTTGTGTATGAGTTAGATGTTAAATATGTACCATCATATTTGTAATTTTGGATGTGACGTGAATTGTATCTATTTTATATATGAGTTGATAGATATGTACCTCCATTTCTTGTTAATGTATCATCTTATTATTTTGTAAAATATTGAATATGTAGTTGTTTACTTGTAAAGATTATTATTTAGACATAATGTATCAAAACTTTCTTATGTGTCAAGTCTAACTAATATAAAGGATAAAAATATATAATAATAAATAAATATGAAGATGTATCAAGAAAAACATTATTATCTAAAAGTTTGGTTAAATGAAAACTAAATATTGCTTTTAAGAATAAATAGTATTGATTAAATGGAAATTAATTCTAGGTTTATTTATTAATTGTCCTTTGACTGATATTTGTTACATTAATGCAATTCATCTATTATTTATTACATTTAATACTAACTAACTAAATCCAATGGTGAATACTACTTTTTATTTTAACAATTTTAAAGAGGTACACCACATTAACCTAACTCTATATATATATATATATATATATATATATATATATATATAGGGAAGCGTTAACGTGGTATACACCTTTAAAATAGGTTACGGTAAGCACACTTGTGTACCGTTGGATCAACTATTATAAATGAGATTAGACTCTATTTAAACAATTAATTAATAATGGCATGTTTGTAAATAAACTAAACATTATGGCATTTTTTTGACATTTAATTGTACAGTGGTATGATGCATGATTTACGATGTAAAAAAACTGGATTGTTTCCATAGTTAAATTAGTGAGATCATGCCATGCATGATTTTAGTTTCATAAACAATTAATAAAAAAAACAAAGTTATAATTTGTTAAAAAAACGAACTCATATAGTATGATCTTATGGCACACTGAATACTTTCTCTTGTTTTTTTATATATTTTTTGTGATACCTGATAGAATATTTTTTTAATCATTTCTAAGGTAATATTATTTTTTTTCTTGGATACATACGCACTAAAAAGATAAATTATACTGTGACTAAAAATAAATGATGCATTAGCTATTAAATGAAAGAAGTTCTTGTATTCTTTATTTTTAAAATGTTTTTCATACTCATAATATAAATTGATACATAGACATTGGTTACCAAATGATACAACTTATAATATTCTTCATTTAAAAAAAAATTACGTGGTACATAATTTGTTCTCCGACGATCTCGTGATGCATCGTCATTACGCTAGCAAAAATATTGTTCTACTATCACTTCGACGCATGAGATTTAACAAAAAAATATGACATATATTTTACTTCTCTTAAAAGAACTCAAAACAAAGTTAAATTGATGATATCAATTTTGAAGATAGTGGCACAAATAAAAACCAAGGTGACCATGATATATCTTTAAAAATGTAGACGTTGTTTTGATGGTCCGTAAACGTAGGCATTCAGAAGAGTTGAAGGAGAACATGTTAACCCCAAAAGAATTTAAAGTGAATAATGCACATGGCATCCATGATACACATACATATGACGTTTAAAAAAACCCCACCATTTGTACTGATATTTTAAAAAAAAACTCTACTGATACAAATGGGCTAATGCAAAGTGCTTTTAATTTGATGATACACGCATGCATGTAGAATTGTAGACACTAGTTTTACGTACCCAATATCCGATGATACACATCTTTCTAACACCATTTGTACTCGACACCTCATCGGAAAATTGAATGAAAACGTATGATCTATGAAACACCATGTATCAAAGTTTGACGTACCAAACAAGATTCGGATATGTAGGGAAACTAAAAGATAAGCAATATAGTTTTCTTCTCACCCATAGTTCGTAAGAAGTATCTTATTTTATTTACAAGGGATCTTATCTAAAAGATAAGCAATCGATATAATCGCTTTCCCCCACATGCCATAGTTTTAACCTAGATTTACTGAAGCCATGATTGAGTTTCTTTGAATCAGATTTGGTACAAGTTTATATAAACCATGTTGAGTTTATTAGATACCAAATTGTTTTAATAGTTCTTAACTGTATCCCGTTAGAATATTGACAAATTTACTTGTGGTAACACAATTGTGACCCTAGTGAATCTTGTAAATGTAATTGGTGCGCCAGTTACAGCATGATTGGAATCATGGTGAATTTAGATTCATTGAAACCAAGTGGAGTTTCTTTGACACAAATCTCATAAAAGATAAGTTGCTATTTTATGAGATTATTAGAACGTATTCATTGATCTCATAAAGTGCAAGATCTTATTTTATTAGACTTTTGAAACGTGTTCAATGAAATCAAGAAGAATTTCTTTGAAACAAGATGTTGACAATGGTACGAGTTATCATTAAATATCAGATTACATACACTATTTTATTAAATTAGTGGAAGAGTTTGTTTGACTTGTGTAATTCATTGTAAATTGGGCCGAGTCTAATTTTAAACCATATATATTCTTGAAACCTTGTTGAGTTTATAAATATACCTATAGAAACCTTGTTGAGTTTATAGATATACCTATAAAAACATTGTTGAGTTTAAAGGCATATCTATTAAAACCTTGTTGAGTTTTTTTTAAAAGAATGGATCTACTGAAACCTTGTTGAGTTTCATTGTAGAAATTGATCATATGAAATTGGCCTATTAAGATCTTCGTGATGAAGATTGATAACATATGTGGTTTTGTTAGAAAGATTATGTCATAAGAGACATTCTTTAATTGTTTAGTCGAAAGACTTTCTTTAAAGTGGTTTTGTGTAACGGATAGTACAAAACATTAGTGGTTTGAATCAAAATTCGATTTAATTCGTTTTGGATAAGAAACACTATGTGATTTAGAACGTTGTTAATAGTAACAAAAATTAGTTTCAAACTAATTATGAGACATCGGATTAACAAATTATTTGGAATGTCACGAGTGACATCTAAAGGATCTGCTCCTTTACTTGTAAAATGGGAGACCGATACTCGAGTTATGTGTACGGTAGATGCTTTAAAGCATTCAGAAACTTTTTGTGCCGTAACTATGTGTTAAATGGCTAGAATGACATGAAAACTGAGGTCATGAGTGAATCCAACCATAGATAATGGTGCATCAGCACTTCAGTATCATGTCATGTATATTGTGATAAGAGTTCGATTAACTCTTATAATGCAGTTGAGAATGGAGAGAACGAGTTTGAGCAACTCTCCTATTACGAATATCAAGGAAAAAGATGTGATTTACATCTAGAAAAGAAACTAAGTTAACCAACGTTGTGTGTGCCGGAGATTCGTAGGAATCTAATGTCCGGATGGTTGCTTAATGAAATTTGGCTTTCATATGTGTTTGAACCAAATAAAAATCGATTTAACGAATAACATAAATTTAGTGCATACGGGTTATGCCTTTAAAGTGGGTAAGTTGATTATATTTTATAATGGTCATTTTTAAATGTATGTTATGACTCACTTTGACATGTTTTAAATTTTTACTCAACATGTTGTCCAATTAAACCAAATCGGATACCCATTTTTGTATTGACACGGATTACAAAATCAAAACTTAGGTTAAAGCCAAATTGATGAGTCTTTTCTCTTGGTTGAACAGAAATAACCAAAAACCTTGATATGATTCACTTGGTTTTATGTGATTTAGAATTGATACCTACTAAGGTATAGAGTATCGTGTACTTCACCATATTGGCTAAATGCGGTACAAAATATTGCTATTTACACTTACTTGAGAGTAAGGATATAGACAAGCTTGATCTATATACATAAGTTGAGAACCAACTTATTATCGATAATAAGGTGATTCGAAGTTATTGGAGGTAAATATGTGTCTCTATTTCTAAATTTTTATGCTAAACTTAGAATAAGACACAAATTCATTGCTCTTGATATAGAAAAGAATCATGCCTTAGAAGAAATGGTTAATGCCATGTTCTTAAGTCCAGGTTTAAGCCATGGCATGTGGGGGAAAGCGATTATATCGATTGCTTATCTTTTAGATAAGATCCCTTGTAAATAAAATAAGATACTTCTTACGAACTATGGGTGAGAAGAAAACTATCTTATAAGTACTTACAAATGTGGGGGGTATCTAGCTAAGATATCCGTATGAAATTCATGGTTCGAAAGATTGGACCTAAACCCATGGATTGTATGTTCACATGATTTGTTATGAATAGTAGTGCTTATCGTTTCATTGTACATGAATCGAAAATAAACATAGTAATGGAATTAAGGAATGATTCATTCTTCGGAAATATATTCCTTGTTTATGAAGGAAATTGAAAGATCATCTAGAATAGATGATGAGGTTGTCCAAGGTTAGAGACAACAAGATGATATGATCTCTTAAATGAGAGACAAGATTTACCCAAGAAGAGGTTAAACCTATAAGAAACAAAATGGCATGAACCGAGAGATTGGTTAGATTCGGTTTTTGTTTCTTTTATGGTAGAAAAATGAGTCTACTTCTTACTGAGAGGCAGTAACTTTCTTTGAAAGGGTATCAATAGAAAGAAGCCATTAAAAGTGAAATAGATTCTATTTTACAAAAGTAAAATTAGAAGCTCGTGGATGTACCTTAAGTTGTAAACCACTAGGCTATAAATGGATCTTCAAAAAGCAGATAAAAGTCGATGTCACCATTGACTTGTGCAAAGAAAGATTGGTAATCAAAGAATTTAAAAAAACGAGAAGGTATATCTTCCTTTGATGCTTATTCGCATGTTACACGAATAACCTCAATTATGATGGTACTTTATTGCCGCATTAAGAAATTTTGGAAGTTTCTTATGTGGATGTGAAAACGATATTTCTAAACAGGGATTTAGAAAAAGGAACTATACATGAACCAGCCTGAGGGTTTCATAGTTCCTATGCTAGAGAGAAAAGTTTGTAGGCTAATTAAGTTATTATATGCTTTAATGCAAGCTACCAAACAATGACATCAAACTTTTTGACCATATCATGTCAGAATGTGGATTCAAAATTGATGTATGTATGTGTGATCAACAGTAAATATGTACTCTTGTGTTTATACATGAATATATTTATCACTAGAAGTGATAACAAGATGAATAATCCACTAATGATTTGTTGGAGTCAATATTTGACATGAATTTCATTAGTTGTTGGGTTTGTTGAACCCATATGGATTTGTTTTGAAGTCAAACATTAAGAACAACAATATTATTGAGAGGTTCAATGTGGGGGATTCCGGCCTAGCTAGAGTCCAATGACATCTTTTTAAATCTATTTAAAATAGAGGTAAAATTGTTTTCCATTTTGAATACTCAAAGAATATCGGGTATCTTATGTGTCTAATGACGTGTGTATGATCTGATTTAGAACTTATAATCAGGCAAGCAGATATATTAGTAATTCAAGTGGGGACCATTTGGATAAATATTACTTGAGTACTATGATACTAATAATATTGCATTATGGAAGATATCCTACTACTATCAAGTGATAGAGTAATGCAAATATAGATTCTTACATATAAGAATCTAAATCCACTAGAGGGGATGTATTTATCCTAAGTGGAAAGCTATGTCTTAGAAATCTTGAAAGTATTTCAAAGAGACAATTATAGCTAAATCTATGATGAAATATGAATTTATTATTTGAGGTAAATTTATAAAATATGCAGGATAGTTTACGTTAATTCGTAAAGGACATACCAAGATGGCGTATACCGGTAACGACCATGTTTATAAAGTGTGATAGTCAATAGAATTTGACAGAGCTCATATCACAAATGTAAACGGTAAGTCGAGACATATCCATCATAGATTGTGATTGTTGCGACAACTACTCTCAACTAGAGTTATCACGATTGACTACGTAACGTCAAAGGATAACATCGCGGATCCGCTTACGAAAGGCTTAAGCAGAGAGTTAGTTAGTGAGTCGTCTAAAGGAATAGGACTAAAGCCCTTGAAGGAATGAGTTTCTATGAAGGAAAACCTAACCCAGTTGACTGGAGATCCCAAGATCTGGGTTCAATAGGACAACCTAATCATAGAAATGTGGGGGAAGTCACGTCAACGTGGGGGAGTTACTTAATACAGTAACTTTCCTAGTCCATTTCTATAACAATGTGACTTATTGAGAGGTTAAACATATGGCTTAAATGATTCAGGATGAAATCATAAAGCATGATGAATCAAGATGAAATCATAAAACATATGTTTTTAATGATTCAAGATGAAATCACCTATGTGAGAGAGAAGTAGGGGTCGCTTCGAAAGAAATTGTGGGGGCGCAATTTCTAAGAGCTCTTGCAGAACCAGGCTAGTGTTCATGACCATAACGAACACGACTATGAGGACTTGACAATGTCAGGGAGAGTCTTGTGTGAGTGTGTATTGTCGTCTACGTAAACAGAGGCTAAGTTCAAAGACATCGCGTCTACTTAGATTTAGGAGACTAAGTGCATCTCACAAGGGAAGGTTCAAAGGGTCACACCTACCTATCCTATGCAAGATTCAACTGTTGGAATTTTATTGAAACTTTTGCGTATTACAACCGATCTCTATTCATGTGGGGGATTGTTGGAAAATATTATTGGCAAAATAACTTTTGACCAACTTTGGACACAATTATGTATATGTATGTGTCATATATATTAGTGATATTTTATAGGTTCGCGTTCTCCTTGAAGAGAGCTTCGCAATGAGCCTTTATGTGTCCAAAATGAAGGTGATGTGAATGAGATATCGTGTCTCAAAGTTAGGCATTTGGTACCATGCTTAAAGAGGAAAATAGTTTATTTTTTGTCCCACATCGGTGGGATGAGTAAACTGGAAGGGAGTCTATTGTGTATAAATAGAGGCCTAATTCCATAGCTTTTTTCACACATCAAATCAATAAGTATTATTATTGATTTCCAACATATGGAGTACGCATTTGTAAAGATGTAATTCCGGGCACTTTGGTTAAGTCCGACAGTACAACTTACTGTTTCGGCTGTTGTACCCTGGGAAACAGACGACGAATCTGTTTTAAGGGAAGCGTGTCAAACACGTGCCTCAGCTCTTTAGTTCTAAACGTTTCTTACGCGTGCCTCGACTTGCTGGTGATTTAGTAAGTCTTTTTATTATTTTAGTGTTTTATTTAATTATCGTTTATAGTTATGTCTGTATTTATTTTTCTGTTATTTATATTCTGTTATTTGTTTTATGTTAATTTAATTAATTTAATTAATTTGATTTATAAATAAAAGTGTTATAGTTTCCCTACAGGATATCGGTACCGGTACGAGTACCGGTATCGGATTCGGTCGAACCCGTTGATACCCACACAGCCATACACACTCCGTTTGATGGATTGATAGATCTTTTATTTTCTAACAAGAACTTATGCAATTCGAATGAAGAAGTAATACAAGTTTGATGGATTGATACATCATTAAAATTGGTACATGAGTAAAAATGATTAATAAATCTTTCTAACTAAAATATTATTGACACACAAATACACAATTATACAAGATTAAGCTTTCAACAAAAAACCCCACTACAGTTTCAACTTAAACCAAATACTGCTTGAGTTTAAACCCATGATACCCACACTCCGTTGCCGTTCGAACTTCTGACCATAATCCGGTAACATCAGATCGACGACACCGGAAGAAAACCCATATGAATTCAAGATCAGACTTACATGCAACAATGATTCAAGTGGTGTAGATGTAGATCTGGTAACGAGAGACAGATCCGATGGACTCTGTTCGTCGTTACGGACTCGAATCACCTAAATAAATAACATGTATCACCTGTTCTCGTCACAAAGGGTCTCGGGGTCGCAAGAATCCAAGGAGGAAAACGCTGGACGAGGTTGGTAGTAAATGAACACCGGTCGAGAGTATAATGTTGTTACATGCACCGACGTCTTTTGGATCATCTGGATTCACCATAGATGATTTTTATGGCTATTTTTAATTTTTATTTCTAGAGTTCTTTTTTTGGATCTTGAATACCGCCGGTGGTTGAGAGTATGAGATGAGATAGGAGAAGTGCTTTTTGTTGATGAGAATGAAAAGAATGGATCAGTTGTGAATTCACGGAGAATAAATTGATCAAGTACATAAAGATGTTCTAAATTACCGAAATACCCTCTTGTTTTAAATTATAGTTTTAGTTAATTTTAAGTGTTTAGTTTTCATTTATTAACCTTAAGTGCCACATGTCGTATTTTAATTGGTACCTATTATAACACATTTTAAGGTGTAATGCATTTGAACGCAAATCTATATATATATATATATATATATATATATATATATATATATATATATATATATATATATATATATATATATATATATATATATATATATATATATATATATATATATATATATATATATATATATATATATATATATATATATATATATATATATATATATATAATTCGACCAACGATGTGGTATAATCCACATATACCTTTACATAGACACACATTTATTAGTTAATAAATATTTGATATTTTGTCTAAGTTATAGCGTTATAGTTATATAGAAAGTAATCATATTACTTCCAAAAACTTGTATCCAAATATGTAGAATCGTCTATATTACATAAATGTTTTTACATAACATTAACCTAAAAATAAATAATATGTTATAGTATAAATAAATAATACTTTTTAGTTTTAAATTTTATTTATTTTTCTGCAAAAGAGTCGCATTTGTTTATAAAAGTTGTCTGAAACCCATCATTACAAACATTACGGATCACAAAAGGTTTAATTATAGTTGTTTTTAATGATGCTTTTAAGACATGTTTCAATAAATAAATCAGACAATTTTGTAGAAAAATAGACAAAAATTAAAATCTAAAAGGTTTGTTTTTTATGTATATAATATATTATTAATTTTTAGTTTTTTAAAAAATTATTATTATATAGAATAGTTAGGTTTAAAGATTTGGACAAGTTTTAAAAGTACTTTCAATTTATAACAAGTTATTTCCAAAAATATGTTATGTAGCATATTGTGAATGTTTCAAACAAATATAATTAAACCTTTTGTGATCCGTAATGTTTGTAATGATGGGTTTCGGACAACTTTTGTAAAGAAATGCGACTCTTTTGCAGAAAAATAAATAAAATTTAAAACTAAAAAGTATTATTTATTTATACTACAACATATTATTTATTTTTAGGTTAATGTTATGTAAAAACATTTATGTAATATAGACGATTCTACATATTTAGATACAAGTTTTTGGAAGTAATATGATTACTTTCTATATAACTATAACGCCATAAGTTAGACAAAATATCAACTATTTATTAAGTAATAAATGTTTGTCCATGTAAAAGTATATGTGGATTATACCACATCGTTGGTCGAATAATATATATATGTAACACAAACCTATATTCAACATCATATTCATCTGTAAGCCCGTAGAAGATGTTTCACGTTATTTCCAAAAATATGTTATATTAAATAAATGATTTTACATAAGATTAACATAAAAATAGATAATATGTTATATAAATAAAAAATACTTTTTAATTTTAAATTTTATTTATTTTTCTGCAAAAGAGTCGCATTTATTTTTAAAAGTTGTATGAAACCATCACTAAAAACATTACGGATCACAAAAGGTCTAATTATATTTGTTTTTAATGATGCTTTTAAGACATGTTTCGATAAATAAATCAGACAATTTTGTAGAAAAATAAACAAAAATTAAAATCTAAAAGGTATGTTTTTATGTATATAATATATTATTAATTTTTAGTTTCTAAAAAAATTATTATTATATAGAATAGTTAGGTTTAAAGATTTGGACAAGTTTTAAAAGTACTTTCAATTTATAACAAGTTATTTCCAAAAATATGTTATGTAGCATATTGTGAATGTTTCAAACAAATATAATTAAACCTTTTGTGATCCGTAATGTTTGTAATGATGGGTTTCAGACAACTTTTATAAAGAAATGCGACTCTTTTGCAGAAAAATAAATAAAATTTAAAACTAAAAAGTATTATTTATTTATACTATAACATATTATTTATTTTTAGGTTAATGTTATGTAAAAACATTTATGTAATATAGACGATTCTACATATTTGGATACAAGTTTTTGGAAGTAATATGATTACTTTCTATATAACTATAACGCTATAAGTTAGACAAAATATCAACTATTTATTAACTAATAAATGTTTGTCAATGTAAAAGTATATGTGGATTATACCACATCGTTGGTCGAATAATATATATATATGTAACACAAACTTATATTCAACATCATATTCATCTGTAAGCCCGTAGAAGATGTTTCACGTTATTTCCAAAAATATGTTATATTAAATAAATGATTTTACATAAGATTAACATAAAAATAGATAACATGTTATATAAATAAAAAATACTTTTTAATTTTAAATTTTATTTATTTTTCTACAAAAGAGTCGCATTTGTTTTTAAAAGTTGTATGAAACCCATCACTAAAAACATTACGGATCACAAAAGGTCTAATTATATTTGTTTTTAATGATGATTTTATGACATGTTTTGATAAATAAATCAGACAATTTTGTAGAAAAATAAACAAAAATTAAAATCTAAAAGGTATGTTTTTTATGCATATAATATATTATTAATTTTTAGTTTTTAAAAAAATTATTATTATACAGAATAGTTAGGTTTAAAGATTTGGACAAGTTTTAAAAGTACTTTCAATTTATAACAAGTTGTTTCCAAAAATATGTTATGTAGCATATTGTGAATGTTTCAAACAAATATAATTAAGCCTTTTGTGATCCGTAATGTTTGTAATGATGGGTTTCATACAACTTTTATAAAGAAATACGACTTTTTGCAGAAAAATAAATAAAATTTAAAACTAAAAAGTATTATTTATTTATACTATAACATATTATTTATTTTTAGGTTAATGTCATGTAAAAATATTTATGTAATATAGACGATTCTACATATTTGGATACAAGTTTTTGGAAGTAATATGATTACTTTCTATATAACTATAACGCTATAAGTTAGACAAAATATCAACTATTTATTAACTAATAAATGTTTGTCCATGTAAAAGTATATGTGAATTATACCACATCGTTGGTCGAATAATATATATATATGTAACACAAACACCTATATTTAACATCATATTCATCTGTAGGCCCGTAGAAGATGTTTCACGTTATTTCCAAAAATATGTTATATTAAATAAATGATTTTACATGATTAACATAAAAATAGATAATATGTTATATAAATAAAAAATACTTTTTAATTTTAAATTTTATTTATTTTTCTACAAAAGAGTCGCATTTGTTTTTAAAAGTTGTATGAAGCCCATTACTAAAAACATTACGGATCACAAAAGGTCTAATTATATTTGTTTTTAATGATGCTTTTAAGACATGTTTCGATAAATAAATCAGACAATTTTGTAGAAAAATAAACAAAAATTAAAATCTAAAAGGTATGTTTTTTATGTATATAATATATTATTAATTTTTAGTTTTTAAAAAAATTATGTTTATGTAGAATAGTTAGCATTAAAGATTTGGACAAGTTTTTGAAAGTACTTTCAATTTATAACAAGTTATTTCCAAAAATATGTTATGTAGCATATTGTGAATGTTTCAAGTGTAGCTATTAAGAGTATACATTTCTATATGAATAAAATGTTAACAATAGATAAATCATGCAATATCAACTTTATGTAGTTACGAATATATGTGTATGCCCGTAAAAGTATGTGTGGCTTATCTTGTATCGACGATATAATAATATATAACAAAACCAGAAACCTATTTTAGTAATGGATGAATTTGTATGCCCGAATTTCGACTACTCTAATTCTAGTATCACTGGCTCTGATGTTAACCACAACCTTTCATTGATCCATCACTATGTCATTAACTCACTCATCACCGTTAAACCCCATCACTCCTAATTTCCAAATTACCATCTTTGTTATGCACTCTTGATGAGACTGTAATTATACATAGTCTCATCGTCCAAATCGGGCTTAAAATGACTAAAAATATCATAAAATACCCCAAAATATGCTTGTGTATTTTAGGTACGGATATCGTGAAATCAACAAAAGATCACAAGAATCAATAAAAAACGAACACGGGAAACGAAGCCGCATAAAGAACCGGACCCGAATCATGAATTTCTAAAGAAGTCATTGAAGTTTGAAGATTTGTCAAGTTTGGTCCCTCAAGAATTGAAGACTTGTCACTTAATACCCTTGTAAAACTCAAAAGTTACATAAGGGTTCTCTAAAATATCAAGAAAATATACTTTTAGTCCTTGGATAATTCCAAAATTACACAAAAGGCCCTTGATAAAAGTTTTGAAGATAGACATGCCATATTTGACAAGTTGATGAAAGTTGTAACAAAGGAGAGGTGAATGAAATCCTGATAAGACTTGATATGCTGGTTTTATGAAAGATTAGGGACCTAACATGTGCAAACTCAAACAAACCTATTTACCCAGTCCATTGGTCAAAATAAGTCAGACGAATGTTAAGGTGGGAAACAATATCATTAAACCCAAAACAAATCAAAATGAGTAATGTTAAAGGGTTTTTCATTGATACTTTTCAGAAGTGATATTAACCCCACACCAAACTCACCCATGTGGCTCATCTCAAGAGAAGAAGAAGACAAGATTTCATCACGGGTTCATCTCTTTTCTGACTTTCTTGACCAAATCTATGGCCCTCATTACATCCCTTGTTCTGCACACAAAAATGAAGGCACAAGATTGTTTCAGAGAATGCTACAACACATGGGTAATCACATGATTCCATAGAAGGACCTAGAATGAGGATTCAAAATCCGAATATGCTTGTTTGATTCTTAGGGAAATTTTGGTAATTCATAGATTAGGGTTCATGTTTGTAAAGCTTCTCACACATTGTATATAAGTAGCGTAGTAGCAGATATTTCCTTGTTCCAAATTTTCTCATTTGATTACTTTGTAATTTATACAAATTTAATGAAATAGAAATTTGAGTTCCAGTTTTAATTTTATAAACCTTCTATATGAATTAGTTAAAGAAATATTGAAGCCTTGCAAGATTAATTCTGTGTCCCACTTTAAATTTCTGTCACTTTGAATTTTTGCAAATTTACCTTTCTTGCATTATCTTTTAATTTCTCAAAAGTTTCAAATCCTACCCTTTCACTGTAGCATGAGCCTTTTCATAAGCTGTCCAACAAGCAACTTTTATTAAGATACTGTGGTTCATGGTTTGGAGGTGATAGACTGTTGGAAGTCTATTTTGTTCTTGTTACTTTGGTTTGAAGAAAGTCATTTGGTTCCTTATAAGCTCAAAAGCTGAATTAATAAGCTCTCTGACAAAGAGCTTATTGAAAGAAGTTTCTGAGTTTGGTTGATACATTTGAAGTTGTTGCAAGCTTTTATGATTGGTTGCTTTCTGGTTTCAAGAAAGGAGTTCGGTTCTTTATTGAAGTTTGGTTCCAAGTTTGGGTTTAGATCAAGTTTCTGTGAAAGAGGGGGTATAAGCTGTTGATAAGCTTGATTTTTGGTGGTGATATAAAAATAGGGTTAAGAGCCATTCAAACCACTTAGTGTCGTAGGTTATTTTAAGTTATTGTTCTTCGCTTATTTGTAGTTGAACTTTACTTGTTCATTTGTATTTTGAGGATTCTAGTGTTTGTTTTAGGTTTGTAATACCCACTGCTAATAATCAGTGGTCCACTTGTTCTCAATTTGCTTTATAAGGGGTGTTTGGATCTGTGAGATTCAAGCATTCAGGATCATTTAGGTGTAATTTCTACTTCTAATAAGCTGTAGTATGTTAGTATAAGCTCGTAGGAATGGAAGTTTAGTTATAAAGTTAAAAAAACAAAAATATAGGTAATGCTTTGTTTTCTGCGTTTGTATACTGATTGGATCTTTGGTTTCTAGTTTAGGTGGAAAAATATGTGTGTTAGTAGGCTGAAATTGGTAGTGGGTTGGTATTTGAGGTATTCACTCTAGATTTTTGGTTTGCGACTTCATTTACAGTCACTTACACTTAGGATTTGGCGTAAACTTCTTAGCTTCCATCAACATAAATTGATGGATCAATTTTGAGTTTTAAGGGTCGAGGATTTGGAATCTAGAAGATCTTATGCTATGCTTAATCTGTTTGAGGTATGTGTTGCATTTTGAGCTTATTAGTCAGCTTAATCTTGAGCTAGAATTTTAGCCTTTTATAGCTTAATTGCATAGTATAAGTGTAGTCACTGTTGGATTGCATTTCATTTGGATTTATGTGATATTTGTTCTATTTTTGTGGTTGCAATGTTGGATTGTGATTGTGCTTTAGTGTATAAGTGGGTCGTAGCTTATTACAAAAAGCTGTAGCTTATTTTCAGCTTATGTTACAAGCCAAAAATCAATGTTACAAAAAAAGGTCTACAAGGCCGATTAATCACCGCTTAATTGCTACAAGGCCTTCAACCTTGCCGATTAATGAAAAGGCGATTAATGGCAGTCAACAGTGGTCAACAGCGGTCAAGGGAGGTCAAACTTGTCGAAAACTTACAAATTTTTCCGAAAATACCTAAAACTCACTCTAAACTTGTGTTTAACACTAATAGTAACTATATATATGTGTGATAAGTTGTATTTCAAGAATAATATTGCCGAAAATACCTAAAACTCATTAAAAGTATCTAAAACTTGCCGGAAATACAAAAAAATTGCTAAAAAATCCAATCCGATTAATCACCGATTAATCCCGCCTAGAACGATTACAGGCTACAAGTTGATCGACCGGCCGGCTAGCAATTCACGATTTTTGCAACACTGCCAAAAATACAAACATAATAATCTACCAAAAACTGCAACAAAGGAGGTTTGAACCTCTAAACTGATAACAAACAGAGCAGCAACCACCATTTCCAAGCATCTCATCTGTTTGTTAGCAGATTCTATTATTTATCCCTCTCCTTTTTGTTTTATATAGTTAATATTAAATAAAAGGAAAAGGAGGAAAAATTGCTGCAAGTCAGATTCGAACCCACTCCCCATCAACAATCTGTTCTATATCACCTTTTTGTTTATACTTCTCTTTCGTTTTATTTTATACATCTTTTAATTTTGTCTTATTTTTATTAATAAGCTCTCCATCAGCTTATTTGTTCCAGCGTATCTTTGACGTTCATGAGCTTATTTAAAATAGGTTTTGTCACGTTTTTTTAGACTTATTAGTTTCTCACCTCCTAGTTCAAGTTTTGCTAAAAAACATTTACTATATTTTTTTTTCATTTCTACGTTATCTTTTTTTAGATTAGGTAGTAGTCTTTTTTTTTTTTTTTTTTTTTTTGTTCATTCGGTTCCTTGTTAGATTTCAAAATTTCATCTTAGGCTTTGTTTTATAAAAACTTGCTTCGTCTACATTTTCTTTTCTTTTCTTTTCTTTGTTCTCATTTTTTTTAAATCCTTAGTTTTAACCTTTTTTTAAATTCATTTAAAATAGTGAACAGTAAATTAAAATTTTAGAAAAATATAATTTAGACTTTAATTACTATAAACTAGGTTTACATTAGTCAAATTTTCAATTTGACTTTTGTTTAATTTTATTTATTTTTAGGTTTTTATTTAAATTTCAAAAATTAATATAAATTAATTAAAAACTTTTGGAAATTTTGGTTTACATTTGTGCTTTAATTATATTTTTTTTAACTTAGACCAGAAATTTTGGTAAATTTTAGTTAAGTTTCGTTTTTTTTCGAATTTTACGATTTTACGTTTTTTCCGTCGTAGTGTAGTTTTTAGCGTAATCCTTCTTTAATTTTCAATCTTTCTCAACAAAAACGTCATTAATCCAAACTTGATTTTTATTTTGGCACCTAATACACACACCTCCTTCGAGAACGAACCCGCATTTATCGAGCATTCGCGTTTTCCTAAACGTGAACGTTTAATACTTGCCGATTATACGTCTTTTTCCTAAGAAAACGTATTACTACTCCTATCAACTCCTCACCCAGCGCCAAGATTTCATAAACTTAATTCTGAGTGTATGTTTTAGTATGATTATATTTGTTATATCTTTAAATCATTTAATGTTTAATTTAAATGAATTTAATTCAATGTTGGCTACCGCATGTTACTATTTTCACTTATAATAATTTCACTCTTAATCAACTAGTTTGACCGGTTCCTCTACGGATTTGCTGCTCTTAGACAATATAAGCACATTATTATATGTATACATATATATTTCTATCTATATAACGATGCGGTTTGTAACAATGTTAATGATCGTGATTACGAACTCTTATCGATTGTGTGTTTGTTGTTGACGGGCTAAAATGAAAGCTATAAGTAATGAAGAACCTTAATTAGAGGATTCAATCGTCTATTATGTTTGATTTTATAGATTATGCCATTTTAAACCTTCAATCTTTGTCTACAAACAACAAACTTTATTTTTTTCCGAAAATTATCTTATTATCAAAATCATTTAGGGTTTAGTTTCCTTGTTTAATTTAGGATTCAATCACCTATTCTGTTTGATTTTATAAATTATGCCATTTTAAAGCTTAAATCTTCTGTCTACAAACAACAAAGTTTATTTTTCTCGAAAATGTGTATATCTTATTATCAATATCATTTACGGTTTAGTTTCCTTGTTTAATTTAAGTACATGTCTTTTTGTCTATATTTGAGTATGAATTATTTTTTCTAACAATGATCGACATTTTACGACTTCGATCGTGTGTGGTGTTCGCAGCAATAATACTACCCTTGTTTATCAAAATCGAATCGAATCTCAAATCGGAGCCAAAATGACACAGATAAAACTAAACCGAGTTTATCAAAATCGAATCTCAAATCGAATTAAATATTTGATTTTGCTTTTGGATATGATTTTGAGAAAATGAAAAAAACTGCATTGACAACCGTAAACAGAAATATACATATTTTATATTTTACATATATCTCTATCTCTATTTTGATACGTAGTATATAAAAAGGTATCTCTTTTGTTAAAATTTCCAATATATTATACTATAGATATTTAACATTGCTTTTCTGTTCGATCACACGTAAAGTCATCGGGTCACAAAATCGATTACCAGGTTGACCGGTTGAATCATCGGGTCAATCAGGTCGAGTCGCCGGATTAACCCGGTCGAGTCACCGGGTCAATCCCGTCGAGTCACTATGTCACAGGTTCGACAACTCAGTCATTCGATCGAATCACTAAGTTACTTGTTCGACTACGGATCAATTAGCACATCATTAACTACTTGTTGCTAGACAATTTCTACAGTTATACGAGAATACACGTTTAGTTTATATAAAAAAACGTTAAAACTCCTTCCTATCATAATCAGGGACGGAGCTAGGGGGTTCCCGCGGGTGCCCGTGACCTTTATGGATTTTTTCTGCCTAGTGTTAATTTGTGAAGAAAACATCAAATTTTTCTAAATTTTATCTTAAATGCACCCAGTCAATCCAAACGTGTTTCCACCCTTCGTTTTAATTCATTTTTTACACCTGTTATATTACGCTTCAAAAAATTTGTGCACGCAGTCACATTTTGTCCTGGCTTCGTCATTCATAATGATAGAGATATAGTTTTTCACGTACGTACCCGTTACCATTGTTGTTGCATGTTGAAATGTTAGAGGTTGATATACCGTCACTTATGGCTATATATCTTCAATATTTGTAAATAATCTCTGAATCCAAGATTATTCAAAGAATGGACCTTGCTTTATGCTAGTCGCAGTGGGACTTGGTCCCCATTCGATCCCACTCGGTCTTCACTCGGGCTTTGATGCAAGAACCGATCAGTCGTCTAGACACGAAATCGATCAAATAAACGACCATTTTGTTTTTTATTTTGTGTGTGTAATTAACAAAAATGTATTTTTATAAGGTATTTTTTTAATGTAGGTTGATTTTGATGTGAAAAAAAGTTGCATGTATATCGTCAAAAAGAAAAAGCTGACGTTACGGGGTAAAATAAGGGTCGACCTTTTCATTGACGAAACTTATCATCTTCTGAAACTCTATATTATAACAAAAGAAATACATTTTTTTATGAGGATAGGTGCAAAGATTAATGCTCTTTTGATTTATTAAAGAGACTAGCAGGGTACTCGCGCGATGCGGCGGCGGGTACCTTGTGACTAAATTTTCTTCGGTGTTATAATTAGTGTTTTTTAATTATAATTATTGAATCAAATGTTTTCATCTAAAAACATGTTCTATAACGATCTCGGCTTGCATGTCTAAACACGAATTGAATCTGGGATCTTTTACTTTTTTGAGTCTGGTCTGATGATAGGTTATAAAGTCGAGCCATTTCGTCTGGCCTTATTTTTATTTAACTCGTTTGAGGCTAAACTCCGTTGAGTTAGTTGAGTTAACCAAGTCCTTACATTTTATATTCCCGGCATATTGATTTTAGCATATTCTCGGCACTCAAAAAATTGACATTATAGTTTGTATTAGTATAAGATAGATACTTTTTAGTTTTGTACAATGTGCATATGGTATTGTATATTTATGTAATGGGGTTTTTTTATTAAGAGTATTAATTACAATTTTAAATTTAATTTTACCATATTGTACATTTAGCTTGTAAAATTGTAGTCCTTACACAATGTTTTGGTTTGTGCATTAAAATGAGGTACAACATGTAGATGTAGTAGTACCTCTTAATTTTTTTGCATTTAATAAGAAAGAGATACCAATCTCTTTTATAAAGGAGTTAGATAAAAATAGGTTTCAAATTGGATGAGGCACTAAAATTAACGAATTATCATCTTCTTATAGCCCCCATTCCAAATACATTCATTGTTAGTATTTAGTAGTGAATTTGTAACAGAACTAGTAATAAAGTATATGAAATGAAATTTACAATCAACTTAAATTTCTTAAATAAATCTGTTATGGTTTCAATTTAATAATTTAGATATTTGGCTTGTACGTTGAAAAGCAATAAATATAAAGTAGAATCATATAAAGTAAAGCGTGTTTATGCACAACATAATGTATTTTAACAAGCTATCGAAAAGAATGTTTTAACTTGAATTAATTGTAAAATTGACAGTTTAGTATTTTACCCTATGTAACAGGCTACTTATAAATAAATTAAATTTGATTTAATATTTTAGTTTAATAAAGAGATCTGTAAAAAAAAGTCGTGTTTAATGTTTTCTAATTGTGTTGTTATTAAGTTATAAAATGTAAGGAGTATTTGTTAAGTTATTAAACTTATTAAAAAATATGAAAAATTATAATTTTCACTTAACATCATCTAATTTATTTTAAATTTAACCACTAAAGTTTTATTTATAACCTTCATTTTTTTAGTTTTTCTTTTTCACAAATTTAACATCTATAATTTTATATCTTTTTTTTCCATCAAATTTCTCCTATTTATTTTTTAAAAAACTTAACCAACTAACATTTCACGTGTGGTTTTAATTTATAGAAGCAAATGTCATCGCTATAAATTGAGTGCAACTCGCTATTAAGCTAAACAACATGAACGAAATTATCGTGAGAAATGATACCGATAAAATTTTGTTTCATAGTGTTAATCTTCGTAAAATAACACCAAGTTTTCTTAAATCCATCCGCTCCAATACAAGTTATTGTTTACTTAATCGATCAATAGGTAAAAGTGAATTTAATTCTCACTAAACTCGAAACATTTTAAACATAAATTTGTAATTTCAGTTAATTTTTCTATATGCTATTGTAGATGATATATACATATTGAACTCGGTCATGCATTACAAATTTTATAACACTTGCTAACAAAATTAAATATAAAAAATATATAATAAAGTGAGTCACTAAAACTACATCTTATCAATTTCTACCAAAAAAAATTATTAAAATTATTTTTATCAACTCATATTAAAAAGACAAAAGTAAATAATAGAGAAGAGCACTAAGATTATTCCTACTTAATATTTAGTTAAGAAAATAGTATAACTTGTAGTCACTTTTTTTAGTAGCAAAAAATGTAAGTTTCTTTTTTTATTTTAATATTGGATATGTTTTAATAAAATAAAGAGTTAAAATAACTTAAATAATTGTGTATCTAATTAATAAGTAAATGTCTTTTATTTTAGAGTGACGGTTAGCTTTGTTTCCGTCCTCAGTTATTTTAACCAAATGTTAGTTTAGTTTCATATAAGTTGTTGCTTTAAATGTACTATACTTTTAGCACCCGAGTACTATATAAATTCTTGCATAACGTTTGGTAAGTTGTAGTCAAAAAAGGAATGAAAAAGATTATTACGATTTAATAAAAAAATGTTGTTTGTTTGCATTTATTGAATGTAATGATTCGTTATAAGGAATGACCCATTACACGAAAATCATTTCTTAGGGTTACCTTGCTTTATTTCGTTACATCTCGTAATGCAATCAAAATTACATAAAACCCATTATAACTAACCATATTAAATAAACTTCTTATAATTAATAGAAGTTTTAATCTTTTTATTATTGATTCCATTGTATTTTATCATACAAATCAAACAGGATTATTAACAGTAATGTACTATTCATTCCATTACGGCGTTCATTCCATTCATTTGACATTTCATCTATTTCTACCAAACTTCGTTGAAAAATAATCAAATATGTATTTTTTACTCTGAAAATATTTGTCTTTTTATAATTATTTCATTACATTCATATGTTCGTTACTATGTACCAAACAACATGCTTTAATGACTCATTGCATTCTACCATGGCAACCAAACATACATATATAATAGTAATATGTAGTTCCATTACGTTGCTTATTACATTACAATATTCATTCCATTATTGTCTTATTTATTTGTGTTCAACCAAACATACCTTTATACTTTTGTGATAGTAAAAACAATACAAGTCCAAGTGAAATGACATGTTCTTACCAATGCTTTACGATCAATAGAAGGGTATTCCTGTATGTTTTAGTGTAAAAAAAATTGATAAAATCAGTTATATAAATTTAAAACTTTCGAAACACGTCATGTTGGTACTTGGTGACGGCCCATCGAGTTTTCGACGCTTTTGAATATTGTGATTAGTTGATTGACCCGTTTGTACTCTTGCATTAGTTGACGACAACATCTCACTGTTTCCTGCATAATTTTATCCCAAATTTGTTAGTGTGCAAGATGATGGAAATATAATTAATTGTTGGTTCAGTTCATACCAGATAATGAGACTGGAGGTACTGAGTGTATAAAGAAAAAATTAAATTTATAACTTAGATTTGTATGACAGTAGTATTTAATTATTTATAATTTATAATAATAATAATAATACAAATGATAAATAAGTAGTAATACGAAAAATTAATAATATGGTTTAAATTAATAACAAAAATTAGTAATACCAAAAAGTAAAAAGCTCTGATTTCTAAAGTTTTGTAGATTTTCACTTTTTAGGTTTGTGGATTAAATGTTCTTATGACACTTATGCCTTAAGTAATATTGTGTTAACAGAATAAGAAAGATTAAGTAAAAATGATATCAAGCTTATATAAGTATAAGTAAACTTGTTATTATTTTAATAAACTTGAGACAGTTTGACATTGTATCTACAATAAATTTAAACATTAAAATTATTATTATTTAAATAGAATACTTTTGTATATGTTAATGTGTTAAAAATTTATAATAGTATACAATATGTAAATACTGTTTTTATATTTATCCAAAAAAAACCAATTAATGTAAAAAAAGAATCTTATAGTTTGCACTAATTGAATCTCATTTATGTTTATATGATGATATAAAGAACTTTAAAGTATGATTAATACTTTATTTACTTTCTCGTAAAAGCTTTCCGGTATTTTCACATCATCGCCTGCGATGATTGTAACTGTTGTTGCGGCAATCACAGATGATCGAAAAATAAATCATATTTAAATTTGAACAAAAGAAAAAATTGGTACTTATATTAAACAAGTAAACTATACCCTCAATGGTTTTGATGATAAGATTTGAGCATTGTATGCGAAAATAAACTTTGTCATTTATACATGACGACGGTAGCTTGGTAATGAAATAATCTATAAAGTCAGTCGGAGTAACTAATCGAAGCATCCAATTAAGTTTCTTCATTACTGAAAGTTCCATTTCTTAAATGATCTTCGATTCGAATATGAACCCGGGCTCCGAAACTTGAAGACTCACAAGTCAAGGAATATTGGACTCTTCTATTTTTGCCGCCAACAACAAACACACAATCGATAACAATCGGTAGTCACCGTCATTGTAAGATTGTTACAAACCCCAACGTTATATAGGTAGTACATATATATACGTTTAAATATTGAAATATATATACATACCTGATGTGTCGTGGATAGTATAGTGATAATTAGATACGTTATAGGGTAAATTAGAAAATTACCTTTAGGAAAAAGTAATAGTCCAATTATTCCAATGACGAATTCAATTAAACACGTGAGTGAGTCGAGTTCGTTGTACACGAAGATCTTATGAGTTTGAGACGTTTTGCTTTGATTTGGACAAATGATTTGAATTTGTTTTCGGTTTTTAAACTACAAATAAACTCTACGAATTTTAAGCTAATTAAAATTATCCTAAAGTGCATGAATCGTTAACCCCGCTATTTAAAATTCTACAAGCTCTTAATTATTATTAAAACACTATTTAAAAATTAAACTAATTAATAATCTATGAAAATAATGCTAATTAAAATTAATCTATTTAATAATCTGTTAAAAATAAATCTATTTAAAAATTAAAACCTTTACTCTATTTTTAAAAAAAATCTATTAAAACTAATTAAGCTAATTACTTTACTTTATTGAAAATTACTTCGAAAACAAGTCTAGTTAAAAAACTATTTTAAATCCGCTATTATAAAAATCTAATTATTATACTAATTGATCTTTTTAAAATTAAAACATTTTTTTTTATTTTTTTTTTATATTTTTTTTATTATTTTATTTATTTTATAAACTACTCTTTAAGAAAAAGATTTACTTTAAATAAAAAAGTAAATTAAAAAAAAACGTGACAAGCTAAATTAGGCTTAAGCAAATTCTGCCAAATAATTACCCCTATATTAACTAAATAACAAGAAACAAAAACAAAAGGACCAATAGCACAGATGGCTATCACCCTATGCCTGTGACCAGGAGGTCACAGGTTCGAACCTTGCCATGGACATATTTTTTTTGATTATTTTGCTTTTTGACAAAAACAAATTTCCAGTCACAGGAGTGACTTTTTGTGAACAGCTTATAAGCTAGAGAAGCTGTGAGGACTCAGCTTATGGGCTTATCATTCAATTGGACTGATAAGCAGTAAACTAACAGCACATATAAACCAACAAGCCAACTCTAATAAAAAGCAGGCGACTAAAAGAAAACAATATAAGCAGCAAATACACAGATTACCAATCACATTCAGCAAACAACAACAGATTAAACTTATAGCAATACTAATGAAGACATCATCTTAAATATCAAATTACAAATTATCCAAACTTAACTTTCCTAATAAAAATCAGTTAACTTAAACAATTCATATCAGCAGGCCATAAAATTATCCAATATTGCAGCAAGCAAAGCAGTTATTCAAAAATTCCACGCTAAGATCAGTCATCCAGATTCACAAAAGCAGACTTAATCAGAAACTAGTACTACACAAGCTATATAAACCGAATTTTAACTCAAGCTCAGGATTAACGTATCTAATGCTCATCAATTCAAAACAAGTCACGCTTATAAAGGAACGAAACTGAAGCAGTCGATAAATCAGAAACCTCAACCTAACGTAAGCATCATAGCGATTAGTACAACCAACAGATTAAAATTATTCAATCAGTGAGTTAATCAAAAGAAACACAAATTCATTACTACTATTTTTCAAAAGCAATTAACATTCTAAACACTCAGACATCTAGCACATTTTTAGCAAAATCTAAACAGATTAATTCCAACTAAATAAGCAGAATATTAAATTAACACTTTCATATAAGAATAAACATGAAATTAAAAGGGAAATAACACCTTATGATGAACCCATTGAGAAGAAGTGTGGCGCTGAGCCAACTTAACCAAATCGAACCCACCAAACGAACTACCATTCACCATCAATCGAACATCATGAACCGGAACTTACTCGAACCACCATTATCTTTTCGAACCAGGAACACCATTTATTCGAGAACCACAAGATTATATATTCGGATCCTTTTCAAATAAACTTTCCAGTAGGGAAAGTTTATTCCCAATTTTCATACAATATTTAATCCAAGCTATTGATTCCAGCTTAATTAAATACCACTAACAGTTATAATATTTAAATCAAATTAAGATGCAATTAAAGTAAAAACGAGAGATTAAAGGATTCAAAAATGAACTTTTATTAAATCAAAATAGCATTACAATATTAAAAAGAAAGATTACAACCCTAATCTAATTTAAGCATTATAGCATTAAAGTAAAAAAATGGGATCAATAAAATTACAGAAATTGGGGGTTTAAATAAGCCAACCCCAAGGCTGTTGGTGAGCATCTTCGGATCTTCAAAGGGATATTCCCTTCTCTTTTAAGCCATTGATCTTGATTTCCTTATTCTCTCTCTTCTTTGACGGCTGAGATGATTCCAAATAGCACACGGATCGCCAACGTAGCATCCGTGTGCTAGTTGTGTTTCTTTTGAGCGTTTTGATTGGTTGGATTGGTGGTTTGAGGTGTTTCTTCGAATCAAAAGTAGCCACGTATCATTCTCGTTCCACAGCCTCTCTTCCTTAAACCAAGGGGGTTTTATTCCGCTTGGTGTGAATTAATTAAAAAAATAAAAAGCCCTAAAAATAAAGACTTTTTACCCTCTAGGGTTTTGATGCACAGTAACTGGTTATGGATGAGAAAATTGGGGAAGAAAGATGGTATCCATGGGTAATATCGAAAACAAGTTAATATGTGGTGAGAGAGAGAGAGTTTCGGTTTAATAATTTTGGGGAAGTGCATTATGACGTGTAGGTAAAATAAATCAGATTTATTTATTTGGAGAATAACGAGTGGTTGGAATTTATGGCGTGTGTGAGGATTGAAAAACAAGAACATGTTTTCAATAAACGTATAGACCTAAAGCCCATATACAACATCCGTTTTGTTTCTTTATTTACTGAATTGGGCTTGAGGCCCAATTTGCAACATACGAATGTAAGTTTCATAAATGGGCTTTGCAAAATGAGCCAGGTTTAAAGGGTTTATAAAACGAATTCCTTTTAGTCCACTTCATCAAATGGGCTTTTGAGCCCATTTACACAAATGTGGGTCCACTTTGCCATAAACTTGCATTTTTATTAAATCCACTATTGTCGAGCTCGATTTTTGACTTCTTGATCTTTTTCATCATTCTCGTGTCGATTTTCGTCGGTTTTTGCGATCTTGGTACCTACACACATGAAAACAAGAAACACACATATCCAAGGCATTTTTGATACATTATGAGCATAATTTCATTGTTTTAAGCTATAAATGATATGAGTAAAAACACTCATATCAAATTCCCCCATGCTAAGCAATTGCCGTGTCCTCACGCAATGATAAAATAAAACTATATATACACCATTATTCGACTTTTGACATTTTATTTCATAAAATAACTTTAAGGATCATAAAAGCTCAAATAGATTCATCGTCCTCGACTTTTCACTTTTCCATGCCAAGTGCAAAAACAAGATCATTGTTATTATAAGTTGGTAGACTAACACGAATTCATGTGGGCTAATTATTTACTTAGACTCCCTTATTCCTAGGTGTATCTCTTATATTTTATTGTTGTCATGAATGATCACGAGGATGCATTGTTGACTTATTTCGATAATTTATTAGGCCGAAAATAAAGTGAACGATTTAATCAATAGTTAGCTAAAGGACAAAATCTTTTAAAACTGCTTCTCGGGCTCTCATAAAGTTCATATCTTGGCATAACTTGTTTCGCGATTTGAGACCTTTCTCGGATCGATATTTGGCAGTGACTTAATACTTCCAACCTTGAGAGACGCTCACGAAATAATGGTCTTCTCTTCATAATATTTCTTCACTTGAAGTTTTGAGAGATTCATACTTGGACCACGACTTCTTCATTTTTCTCCAATCTTTACTTGGGATTTTGATTTA
Organism: Glebionis coronaria; assembly: GCA_025667525.1. Lineage (NCBI taxonomy): Eukaryota > Viridiplantae > Streptophyta > Magnoliopsida > Asterales > Asteraceae > Glebionis > Glebionis coronaria. Next base: position 697,709,233 of record CM046874.1, on the reverse strand, counting down.
CAACGATTCGCCTCCTTTTTGGACTTGGCTTCATTTATCCTCATACCTTATTTTTGGTCTTTTTGGATAGACTTCTCCATGACTTTTTGGGAGTATTTTGCTTTTCGTCGTGTGTCTCGATCCTTCATATTGATTTTTGATAAATGAGTTTCACATCACTTGAGATCTTTAGCAATAAAACATAGCCCTCATGTCTTGTTAGGACCTTTTTGGACTCGCCAATCGTCGCATCCCGCTTCAATAAGTTATGCCTTGGCTATGAACTCTAATCCATACCGAGCAACTTTTAAACGATCTTGGGCTAGAAGCTAAGTAACTTTTCAAATCGTTCAACATTATTTATTGCAATTAAAATTTATTAACAAGTGATGGGAGAATAGGCTCATAATTCACTCACATAAATTTCCGAAAGAATACCACACTTATAAATTGCTCTATCATCTCTTGTTCTCCATATTGTAAAATTCCAAGAATGAAATCAATGGATACTTAGCCTATTAAATCAAAGTTTTGGGTTTTCAAGTCATCTATAGGATCTTGCAACTTCTTATACTTTTGCAAGTTTTAGAATTTGCGTTTTAAAGTTCCCTTGATAGACGACTTTCTAGGATCAATTATAGGAGCTTGCGAAAAGTTCTTATCCTTAACTCATATGAATTAAGACTTTCGCGTTTTAAAGCTCCCTATATAATAGCCTAGCAAAACTTAATTCAAATACGTTAAGGAAAAGCTAAGGTTAAAAACCGAGTCGAGTCAAAAACTATTCTTATTAAAAGCCTACATTCGTGTCAAAAGCACTTATTTTATTAAAAATAACACAAAAAAAATTTTAAATTTTATTGAAAAATGAGAAAAAGAACACGTTTGGACACGACAAAAGCAATTGCAAGCGATTATATCGATTGACTCCCCCATGCTAAAACCAAACATTGTCCTCAATGTTTCTTAGCTCAAGAGTAACACCCCCTTGCTAAGATACGAAGAGTCTAATGCAATCTCCTAGCATGGAAAGAGCACGCAAATCTATAAGCCGTTTATTAATTATGCCTCAAGATAAAACGTTAGTCGATAAAAATCAAGGGTAAGAAAGTGTGCCCCTTTTTGGCATTCAAAGAATGGAAGATCAAGTAGACCGGCAAAAACCAAACACGAGAGTCTTCAAATATTAGGGTCATACCTAAGATCACAACACAACAAATCACGAACACGAGCTTGAAAGATCAAGCCTTATTAGGTGTTAGAAAATAGAAAGAAGATAGAATGTATGGGACTCCCCCACAAGGCACCTCGTTTTTGTTCACCGAGTCATGAGCTCGACTCGATCCCCGCATTCATTGGTCCTTAGGGAAAGTTTGAAGATCCGGAACAACCTCCGTAGATATGTCCCCTCCAAAGTAGTGTTTCACACGATGACCATTCACCTTAAAGTTAGGCCCGTCTTTTTGAGCTAGCTCAACGGTGCCATAAGGGAAAACTTGTGCAATGGTGAATGGTCCGGACCAACGGGATTTAAGCTTGCCCGAGAAAATCTTAAGTCTAGAGTTGAATAAGAGGACTTGATCACCAACATTGAAAATGCGGTTATTGATCTTAGAGTCATGAATCCTCTTAGTCTTCTCTTTGTAGATCAAAGAATTTTCATAAGCTTGATCCCTTAATTCACTTAGTTCATTCAATTGAACCTTGCGATGATCACCCGCGGCCCCCAAATCAAAGTTACAATGCTTAAGAGCCCAATACGCCTTATGTTCGAGTTCAATTGGCAAGTGGCATGCTTTTCCGTAGACCAACCTAAATGGTGTACAACCAATTGGCGTCTTGTGAGCCGTACGGAAAGCCCACAATGCATCGTCTAATTTATACGACCATGAAGTGCGATTCTCTCCAATAGAACGCTCCAAAATCCTTTTAAGAGCACGGTTTGAAACCTCCACTTGACCACTCGTTTGAGGGTGATAAGCTGTAGAAAGTCGATGAGTGACACCATATTTCTTTAGAACTTTTGCAAATTGTTCATTACAAAAATGAGTCCCACGATCACTTATAATAGCCCGCGGAGTTCCAAACCTAGCAAAAAGTTGTTTCAAAAATTTCACCACAACTCGAGCATCATTCGTGGGCAAAGCCTTAGCTTCGACCCATTTAGACAAATAGTCCACGGCTACGAGAATGTATTTGTTTCCTTTTGATGATGGAAACGGCCCCATAAAATCGATCCCCCACATGTCAAAGATTTCACAAACTTGGATAATGTTTTGAGGCATTTCATCCCTTTGTGAGTTCTTTCCTTGACGTTGACAAGCATCACAAGTCTTGATCAAGTCTTGGGCATCACGATATATGGAAGGCAAAAAGAAACTGGCATCAAAGACTTTCTTCGCGGTGGCGTTAGCACCATGATGTCCCCCGGTGGGTCCCTCATGACAAGATTTAAGGATATCTTGAGCTTCTTTGCCAAACACGCACCTACGAATCACTTGATCCGCGCACACACGAAACAAATAGGGGTCATCCCAAAAGTAATAGGAGATATCCTTGAAAAACTTTCATTTTTGTTGGGACGACATACCCTTGATCACAAACTTCCCCGCATGGTAATTTGCGATATCCGCAAACCATGGGGTACTATCATCACCACGAAAAGTAACCATACCAAGCGTCTCGAGAGTAAATGTTTAATTGATTTCCTTGTTCTCTCGATTGCTTTGGTGAGGATTCTCAATTCGGGATAAATGATCGGCCGCGAGATTCTCGGCTCCTTTTTTGTCTAGAATTTGAACATTAAATTCTTGAAGGAGGAGAATCCACCGGAGCAACCTCAGCTTAGCATCTTGTTTATTAAAAAGGTATTTGATAGCCGAGTGGTCCGTATACAATATGGTTTGGGACAAGACGAGATATGGTCTAAACTTTTCAAAAGCATACACAACGGCAAGAAACTCCTTTTCCGTTGTAGTATACTTTGTTTGAGCATCCGTCATAGTCTTACTTGCATAATGTATAGGCAAGAAGTGTTTTAGCTTACGTTGCCCCAAAACCGCACCTACCGCATAATCACTAGCATCACACATAATTTCAAAAGGTAGATCCCAATCCGGGGCAACTAAGATTGGAGATTCGGTTAACTTCTTTTTAAGCATCTCAAAGGCTTGAATACACTCATCCGAAAAGATGAAAGGAGTCTCTTTTTCCAAAAGATGGGTCATAGGCCGAGCTATCTTAGAGAAGTCTTGTATAAAACGACGATAGAAGCCGGCATGGCCGAGAAAACTCCTTACTCCCTTAACGGTGGTGGGTGGAGGCAATTTGGCAATCACGTCGATTTTAGCCCTATCAACCTCAATACCGGCCTTAGAGATCTTATGTCCTAACACAATTCCCTCTTTGCACATGAAGTGACATTTTTCATAATTAAGCACAAGATTCGTTTCCTCACAACGTTGCAACATTCTTTCAAGATTAGAGAGACATGAAGTGAAAGAATCCCCAAAAACCGAAAAGTCATCCATGAAGACTTCCATGGTTTTCTAGATCATATCATGGAAAATGGCCGTCATGCACCTTTGGAACGTCCCCGGAGCATTGCATAGTCCAAAAGGCATGCGACGATAGGCAAATGTTCCATAAGGACAAGTGAATGTGGTCTTTTCTTGATCACGAGGGTCAATGGGGATTTGGAAATAGCCGGAAAATCCATCCAAAAAGCAATAGAATTCATTCCCCGCTAGTCTCTCTAACATTTGATCCATATAAGGTAATGGAAAATGATCCTTCCTAGTGGCATCATTAAGCTTCCTATAATCAATACAAACACGCCAACCGGTCACAAGTCTAGTAGGAATCAATTCATTATCCTCATTAGCAACAACCGTCATTCCTCCTTTCTTTGGAACACAATGCACGGGGCTAACCCATGGACTATCCGAGATAGGGTAGATCATTCCGGCATCTAAAAGTTTAGTGACTTCCTTTTTGATCACCTCATTAATCTTTGGATTGACCCTTCTTTGATGTTGGATAGCGGTTTATAATCATCCTCCATTAGAATTTTATGAGTACAAAATTTGGGATCTATACCCTTAATGTCGGAGATTTTCCATGCAATGGCCCGTTTATGTTTCTTAAGCACTTTAATAAGCTCATCCTTTTCATTTTCCTTTAATCCCTTAGCAATAATCACCGGTAACTTATTCGTTCCTTCAAGAAAAGCATACTCCAAATGAGCGGGTAATTCCTTAAGTTCTAATTCGGGTGCTTCCTCAATAGATGTTTTCACTTTAGTTTCATTAACACTCACAACTTTTAATTCCATAGGTGGTGATTCAAAAGGATCCATATTCAACAATTTTTCAATCAACGCAATATCTCCCTCGGGATCAAAATTCTCACTATCAAACTCACTAGGATCAAACGGTGTGCTAAGGTAATCATCAATTTCCTTCTCGATTTTTGAATAACCATTATTCTCAAGCTCTCCAAGAACGAAGTCACCTCCCTCAAATGGAGTGAGTGGAGGCTTAGCCGAAGAGATAATAGGATTCGATGAAGTGGGATTGCCACTTTTAGAAGTATCCGAAAAACCAAGCATATCTTGCGAAGCCTCTCTACTAGCAACATCAATCACATCGACTTGATTGATTGATTCCTCGTCGTCTTCGGAAGAAAACTTCGAGATTTTACCAACATTAAGAGTGATACTTTCATCATCAAAACGTAAAGTCAACTTTCCCTCTCTCATGTCAACTAAAGAACTAGCCGTATTTAAAAAAGGTCGTCCCAAAATAAGAGGCACTCGAGAATTTTCCGGATAATCACAAATGACAAAATCCGCCGGAAAAATGAGCTTTCCTACTTTGACTAATACGTCCTCGGCTATACCTTTTGGAAAGGCGATCGATCGATCCGCTAGCTCGATAGTCATCTTAGTAGGTGAAAGCTCGGGAAGTGATAACCTTTTCCATACGGAAAGAGGCATCAAGTGAATGCTAGCGCCAAGATCGGCTAATGCTAAGCATTCTCCCATATTAGGGAAATCACATGGTATCAAAAATTGACCGGGGTCTCCAAGCTTTTTGGGAAACTTTTTAGAGAGAACCGCGGAACAACTTTCATTTAAAGAGGTAGATACTTCAACTAACTTCTCCTTATCATTCATCAACCTTTTAATTGTAGAAGCAAATTTAGGCATGCTAAGCAATGCATCCGCGAAACTAAGATTAATATACATTTTCTTAAACACATCTAAAAACGTAGAAACTTGAGCATTGGTCTTTTCGCGGAGCTTCTCTTTGGTAAGTCTCGAAGGGTAGGGTAGTGTGGGTTTAGTCTTCGGAAACTCGGGTTCCGGAATAGGCAATTGGTCTACCTTTGGTGGAATAGGAATTTCCTTTTCTTTAACCACCTCGGGTTCTTGCTCCACTTCCCTCACCGGAGAGGTACTCACATGTGGAAGCAAAGGTCCGTCTAAAGCTTTCCCACTACGTGTGGTTATGGCTTTCATCTCACCCTTCGGGTTTAGAATGGTATTACTAGGTAAGCAACCCGAAGATGAGGAAGGTTTGGTCATAAACGATTCAAACATTGAAAGCAATTTATTTTGACCTTGTTCCATACTTTGTTGCATTCGATTTTGACTTTGTTCAAACATTTGCTCAAATCTTTGTTCAATCCTTTGTTGATTAAGCTCAATCTTGTTATTTTGCCCTTTAATCGTATTTTGAAACTCATTTTTCAAAGTTGCCATTTGTCCTTGAATGTTATTTTGAAAAGCTTTTAAACTTTCCTCGTTAATGTAGCTTGACAAATCATTTTGATTATGGCTTTGAAAACCTTGATTGTTTCGATTAACATTAAACCCATTTCCTTGATTAAAATTCCCTTGGTTACCACGGTTAAAATTATTCCCATTATTTCCATTGTTGTACCTATTTTGAACCGGTGGAAAACCCGGTGGAGCAACATGATTTTGACGAGGAACTTGACCGTTGGAGCCATAAGTTCCCGTCGCGGCAAAAGCATTAGCTTGATCAAAACCCGTGTTTAAACAAGCATAATTAGGATGTGCTCCACCACATGATACACAAAAACTCTCAACCATATTAATGGATCCATGAGGATTCTTCCTAATCTCACTCAACAAAGTCGCAAATCCACTATCAATCTTAGAGTCCAATCTAGCAATCTCGTGATAAGATGAATTCACATTGGAAACAAACGGTGTGTTTCGTGAATATTGTGCTCTAGACTTATCCTCAATTATTCCCCACGCGTCTCTCGGAGTTTTTCTTAAAAGATTACCACCCGCGGCGGAATTTAAAGAATCTTGTTCAATCATATTAAGCCCATTATAAAAAGTATTTATTTGATGCAATTCTGAGAAACCGTGGTGTGGACATTGTCTTAACAAATCCTTAAATCTTTCCCAAGCTACCCCAAACGATTCATGCACTTTTTGTTCAAATCTAGTGATCTCGTTCTTAAAATGTGTTGTTTTGGACGGTGGAAAGAAATAATTCATAAACTTTGACACTAAATCATCCCAACTCAAAATCGAACCCGGTGGTTCTTTCTCATACCAAAGCTTAGCATTACCCTCGAGCGAGTACGGAAAAAGCATGAGCTTAATCACGTCATTCGGCACATCTCTAAACTTGAGAGTCGAGGTAATTCGATTAAAATTCCGAATGTGAGAATGGGGACTATCGATCTCATTGCCACGAAATGGGTCGGCACGAATGAGCGATACAAGATCCGTCTTAATCTCAAAATGATCCGCCAAAATAGCCGGCACAACGATTGCTTCCCCATACCCTTCGGTGGGTGCACGGAGCAATTCCTCCATTGTACGGTTATCGGCCATCTCTACAAGAATAGGTGGAAGCTCGGGTTCCACTATTCGTTGTTGACGATTTCTATTTCTACGAGGAATATTTTCAAGCCTATTAAAATCAATCACAAGACGAGAAGAACGTAATTGCATACACAACAAAGACGAGAATTTAGAGGATTGAAGAAAAGAAATTAGACAAGAAAGAAGATTATTTTTGGTATTTATTTGGTATTGCTCAATCAAAAATGATCGATAAAAAAAACAAGGAATAAGGATAACTAATATGGAAGTAAATTACCCTCGGTCGACTTTGAAACGATAGGTGAAAACCTAAACGTCTCGAGGTTCAATAAGTAAACAAAAAAAAATAAGATTTATTACTACTTGAGTCGGCAAACCAATAATAGGTCGTCCCTCTCAATATACGCACAAGCAAGCGGGGAAACGAGGTGGCACTAAGCACTTAAAAACCTTTTTCCTTAGACGGCCTTTTATAGCACGTCGCCTTATACCCACCTTATAGTTTGTATAAATCGAGTTCAAACTTCTTATTAGTATTTATCTATTTTGCCTTTATTTTTGTTTTGGGTTCGAATACAATAGCTAGGTGATGAAATCCCAACTAAGGCTTATTTGAAAAGTATGTAAAATTATTGTTCTACGTAATACAATATATTATTCACAAAAAACGAGAAAAACGATACATACTACTTAATAGAAAATAACAAAACTTTCCGAGGACGGAAAGGGTCTTCAAATCCACGATCAACAAATCTCCACAAAAGCGAATCGTACACAAGATTCCCCGGCAGCGGCGCCAAAATTTGATGTGTCGTGGATAGTATAGTGATAATTAGATACGTTATAGGGTAAATTAGAAAATTACCTTTAGGAAAAAGTAATAGTCCAATTATACCAATGACGAATTCAATTAAACACGTGAGTGAGTCGAGTTCGTTGTACACGAAGATCTTATGAATTTGAGACGTTTTGCTTTGATTTGGACAAATGATTTGAATTTGTTTTCGGTTTTTGAACTACAAATAAACTCTACGAATTTTAAGCTAATTAAAATTATCCTAAAGTGCATGAATCGTTAACCCCGCTATTTAAAATTCTACAAGCTCTTAATTATTATTAAAACACTATTTAAAAATTAAACTAATTAATAATCTACGAAAATAATGCTAATTAAAATTAATCTATTTAATAATCTGTTAAAAATAAATCTATTTAAAAATTAAAACCTTTACTCTATTTTAAAAAAAAATCTATTAAAACTAATTAAGCTAATTACTTTACTTTATTGAAAATTACTTCGAAAACAAGTCTAGTTAAAAAACTATTTTAAATCCGCTATTATAAAAATCTAATTATTATACTAATTGATCTTTTTAAAATTAAAACATTTTTTTTATATTTTTTTTTATTATTTTATTTATTTTATAAACTACTCTTTAAGAAAAAGATTTACTTTAAATAAAAAAGTAAATTAAAAAAAACGTGACAAGCTAAATTAGGCTTAAGCAAATTCTGCCAAATAATTACCCCTATATTAACTAAATAACAAGAAACAAAAACAAAAGGACCAATAGCACAGATGGCTATCACCCTATGCCTGTGACCAGGAGGTCACAGGTTCGAACCTTGCCATGGACATATTTTTTTTGATTATTTTGATTTTTGACAAAAACAAATTTCCAGTCACAGGAGTGACTTTTTGTGAACAGCTTATAAGCTAGAGAAGCTGTGAGGACTCAGCTTATGGGCTTATCAGTCAATTGGACTGATAAGCAGTAAACTAACAGCACATATAAACCAACAAGCCAACTCTAATAAAAAGCAGGCGACTAAAAGAAAACAATATAAGCAGCAAATACACAGATTACCAATCACATTCAGCAAACAACAACAGATTAAACTTATAGCAATACTAATGAAGACATCATCTTAAATATCAAATTACAAATTATCCAAACTTAACTTTCCTAATAAAAATCAGTTAACTTAAACAATTCATATCAGTAGGCCATAAAATTATCCAATATTGCAGCAAGCAAAGCAGTTATTCAAAAATTCCACGCTAAGATCAGTCATCCAGATTCACGAAAGCAGACTTAATCAGAAACTAGTACTACACAAGCTATATAAACCGAATTTTAACTCAAGCTCAGGATTAACGTATCTAATGCTCATCAATTCAAAACAAGTCACGCTTATAAAGGAACGAAACTGAAGCAGTCGATAAATCAGAAACCTCAACCTAACGTAAGCATCATAGCGATTAGTACAACCAACAGATTAAAATTATTCAGTCAGTGAGTTAATCAAAAGAAACACAAATTCATTACTACTATTTTTCAAAAGCAATTAACATTCTAAACACTCAGACATCTAGCACATTTTTAGCAAAATCTAAACAGATTAATTCCAACTAAATAAGTAGAATATTAAATTAACACTTTCATATAAGAATAAACATGAAATTAAAAGGGAAATAACACCTTATGATGAACCCGTTGAGAAGAAGTGTGGCGCTGAGCCAACTTAACCAAATCGAAACCACCAAACGAACTACCATTCACCATCAATCGAACATCATGAACCGGAACTTACTCGAACCACCATTATCTTTTCGAACCAGGAACACCATTTATTCGAGAACCACAAGATTATATATTCGGATCCTTTTCAAATAAACTTTCCAGTAGGGAAAGTTTATTCCCAATTTTCATACAATATTTAATCCAAGCTATTGATTCCAGCTTAATTAAATACCACTAACAGTTATAATATTTAAATCAAATTAAGATGCAATTAAAGTAAAAACGAGAGATTAAAGGATTCAAAACTGAACTTTTATTAAATCAAAATAGCATTACAATATTAAAAAGAAAGATTACAACCCTAATCTAATTTAAGCAATATAACATTAAAGTAAAAAAATGGGATCAAAAAAATTACATAAATTGGGGGTTTAAATAAGCCAACCCCAAGGCTGTTGGTGAGCATCTTCGGATCTTCAAAGGGATATTCCCTTCTCTTTTAAGCCATTGATCTTGATTTCCTTATTCTCTCTCTTCTTTGACGGCTGAGATGATTCCAAATAGCACACGGATCGCCAACGTGGCATCCGTGTGCTAGTTGTGTTTCTTTTGAGCGTTTTGATTGGTTGGATTGGTGGTGTGAGGTGTTTCTTCGAATCAAAAGTAGCCACGTATCATTCTCGTTCCACAGCCTCTCTTCCTTAAACCAAGGGGGTTTTATTCCCCTTGGTGTGAATTAATTAAAAAAATAAAAAGCCCTAAAAATAAAGACTTTTTACCCTCTAGGGTTTTGATGCACAGTAACTGGTTATGGATGAGAAAATTGGGGAAGAAAGATGGTATCCATGGGTAATATCGAAAACAAGTTAATATGTGGTGAGAGAGAGAGAGTTTCGGTTTAATAATTTTGGGGAAGTGCATTATGACGTGTAGGTAAAATAAATCAGATTTATTTATTTGGAGAATAACGAGTGGTTGGAATTTATGGCGTGTGTGAGGATTGAAAAACAAGAACATGTTTTTAATAAACGTATAGACCTAAAGCCCATATACAACATCCATTTTGTTTCTTTATTTACTGAATTGGGCTTGAGGCCCAATTTGCAACATACTAATGTAAGTTTCATAAATGGGCTTTGCAAAATGGGCCAGGTTTAAAGGGTTTATAAAACGAATTCCTTTTAGTCCACTTCATCAAATGGGCTTTTGAGCCCATTTACACAAATGTGGGTCCACTTTGCCATAAACTTGCATTTTTATTAAATCCACTATTGTCGAGCTCGATTTTTGACTTCTTAATCTTTTTCATCATTCTCGTGTCGATTTTCGTCGGTTTTTGCGATCTTGGTACCTACACATATGAAAACAAGAAACACACATATCCAAGGCATTTTTGATACATTATGAGCATAATTTCATTGTTTTAAGCTATAAATGATATGAGTAAAAACACTCATATCAATACCTCAAGAGCATCAGATTCGAAAAACAACTGGTGGAAGTACTTGATGGAGAGTGCAATTGTTATCCATTGAAAATGATAAAGTTTGCAAGCCTACATTGAATTAAATTCAATTGTATTTAACATTTAATGATTTACAAAAGCATCAAATATAACTATACAGAAACATACACTAAGAATCCAGTTTATGGAATCTTGACGGTGGGTGAGGTGCATAGAGGAAAAATGGTAATTAAGAAATTCGAAGTGATGGGGTTCGACGGCGATGAGTGCGTCAATGAAAGAGTCATGGATTACAGACGAGTGGTGGCTCACGATAGTGTTGTTGATACTTGAATAAGTGTAATCGAACATCTTCTACGGGCTCACAGATGAATAGGATGTTGAATATAGGTTTGTGTTACATATATATATATAATTCGACCAACGATGATGTGGTATAATCGATATATACCTTTACATAGACAAATATTTATTAGTTAATAAATAGTTGCTATTTTGTCTAAGTTATAGCGTTATAGTTATATAGAAAGTAATCATATTACTTCCAAAAACTTGTATCAAAATATGTAAAATCGTCTATATTACATAAATGTTTTTACATAACATTAATTTAATAATAAATAATATGTTATATAAATAAAAAAATACTTTTTAGTTTTAAATTTTATTTATTTTTCTGCAAAAGAGTCGCATTTGTTTATAAAAGTTGTTTGAAACCCATCATTAAAAACATAACGGATCACAAAAGGTTTAATTATATTTGTTTCTAATGATGCTTTTAAGACATGTTTCGATAAATAAATCAGACAATTTTGTAGAAAAATAAACAAAAATTAAAATCTAAAAGGTATGTTTTGTATGTATATAATATATTATTAATTTTTAGTTTTTTTTTAAATTATTTTTATATAGAATAGTTAGGTTTAAAGACTTGGACAAGTTTTGAAAGTACTTTTAATTTATAACAAGTTATTTCCAAAAATATGTTATGTAGCATATTGTGAATGTTTTAAACAAATATAATTAAAACTTTTGTGATCCGTAATGTTTGTAATGATGGGTTTCAGAAAACTTTTATAAACAAATGCGACTCTTTTGAAGAAAAATAAATAAAATTTTAAATTAAAAAGTTTTTTTATTTATATAAAATATTATTTATTTTTAGGTTAATGTTATGTAAAAACATTTATGTAATATAGATTATTCTACATATTTGGATACAAGTTTTTGGAAGTAATATGATTACTTTCTATATAACTACAATGCTATCAGTTAGACATAATATCAATTATTTATTAACTAATAAATGTTTGTCCATGTAAAGGTATATGTGGATTATACCACATCGTTGGTCGAATTATATATATATATATGTAACACAAACCTATATTCAACATCATATTCATCTGTAAGCCCGTAGAAGATGTTTCAAGTTATTTCCAAAAATATGTTATATTAGATAAATAATTTTACATAACATTAACCTAAAAATAGATAATATGTTATATAAATAAAAAATACTTTTTAGTTTTAAATTTTATTTATTTTCTGCAAAAGAGTCGCATTTGTTTATAAAAGTTGTCTGAAACCCATCATTAAAAACATTACGGATCACAAAAGGTCTAAGTATATTTCTTTTTAATGATGTTTTTAAGACATGTTTCGATAAATAAATCAGACAATTTTGTAGAAAAATTAACAAAAAATAAAATCTAAAAAGAATGTTTTTTATATATATTATTAATTTTTAGTTTTTTTTCTATGTAGAATAGTTAGGTTTACAGATTTGGACAAGTTTTGAAAGTACTTTCAATTTATAACAAGTTATTTCCAAAAATATATTATGTAGCATATTGTGAATGTTTCAAGTGTAGTTGTTAAGAGTATACATTCTATATGAATAAAATGTTAACAATAGATAAATCATGCAGTGTCGACTTTATTTAGTTATAGATAAATGTGTATGCCCGTAAAAGTATGTGTGGATTATCTTGTATCAATGATATAATAATATATAACAAAACCAGAAACCTATTTTAGCAATGGATGAATTTGTATGCCCGAATTTGTTTGACTACTCTAATTTTAGTATCACTAGCTCTGATGTTAACCACAACCTTTTGTTGATCCATCACTATGTCATTAACTCACTCATCACCATTAAACCCCATCACTCCTAATTTCCAAATTACCACCTTCGTTATGTACTCCTCACCCGGTGCCAAGATTTCATAAACTTAATTCTAAGTGTATTTTTTAGTATGATTATATTTGTTATATCTCTAAATCATTTAATGTTAAATTTAAATGAATTTAATTCGATGTTGGCTACCGCATGTTACTATTTTCACTTATTATAATTTCACTCTTTATCAACTAGTTTGACCGGTTCCTCTTCGGATTTGCTTCCTCTTCGGATTTGCTTCCTCTTCGGATTTGCTTCCTCTTCGGATTTGCTGCTCTTAGACAATATAAACACGTTATTGTTAGTCGTATTTGTAATGGGTTATAGGCCCAAGTTTAGAGTCGGTTAGTATGTGTATATATATTCCAATTGATCTCATAATGCAAAGACAGAGAAACGATTTACATAATATTCATAAACCTTCAAGGTTTATGAATATTATGTAAATCGTTTCTCTGTCTTTGCGTTATGAGATCAATTGAAATATATATACACATACTAACCGACTCTAAACTTGGGCCTATAACCCATTACAAATACGACTAACAATTATTATATGTATACATATATATTTCTATCTATATGATGATGCGGTTTGTAACAATGTTAATGATCGTGATTACCAACTCTTATTGATTGTGTGTCTGTTGTTGACGGGCTAGAATGGAAGCTATAAGTAATGAAGAACAATCACTTATTCTGTTTGATTTTATAGATTATGCCATTTTAAACCTTCAATCTTTGTCTACAAACAACAAAGTTTATTTTTTCCGAAAATATGCATATCTTATTATCAAAATCATTTACACTATGTTCTCTAGTTTCGAAGAGTAAACGGCGGGAAAGGGAAGAAACCAAAAGAAAAGCGTGTTCTTGACATTTGGTAAAAAAGGAAGAGGACTGCAAACGGTGGGTCATGGACTGTTTTTGCTTCAAATGGTTCCACCCTAATATTGGGATGTAAGTGAAGGGAAATAATTTAAAAGACTTAAATACCCTTAAATAGTTATATACACTTCTCATTTTTCCAACTAAATAGTACATCCTTTTTCATATTCAAAGACACAGTCATTGCCATCATCTTCCCCAAAAATGTTTTTGTATCATTTTGTTGCATTATTATCAATATCTAAATAACATATTACCCAAATAGTATCAACAATACATGGTCACATTGGGATATGTAATATATGACCGTCTTACATGGTAGTTAGATCTAGTTCAAGTTTATGGTTGCGGTGGTGATAGATTAGACGATATTGAAGTTGAAGGTGATGGGCTTTTGGGACGAAGCTAATGTTGGGCTTAAACAGGTAGGGAGTAGTGTGTAAACATATATAATCTTGTATCACAAAAATGGCAATATCAAACTTTTTTATTGATTTGAATGTAGTAGTTGTTAATGGAGTAGCAGGTTCTAATTTAGAGGGTACATTCGTAATTTTGTTATTTTGTGTGTCTAGTTTACTTCTTCTTCCCGTCGATCTATAGAACACAAAAAGTTAGTAAAGTTATTTTACTTTCCGGTACTCTACTTTACTTTATTGCATTTTTCATCTCATTTCCTTTTCAAAAATATTGGAGAACACAGTGTTAAGGTTTAGTTTCCTTGTTTAATTTAGGATTCAATTACCTATTCTGTTTGATTTTATAAATTATGCCATTTTAAAGCTTCAATCTCTGTCTACAAACAACATAGTTTATTTTTCTCGAAAATATGCATATCTTATTATCAATATCATTTAGGGTTTAGTTTCCTTGTTTAATTTAAGTACACTTCTTTTTTGTCTATATTTGAGTATGACTTATTTTTTCTAACAATGATTGACATTTTACAACTTCGATCGTGTGTGGTGTTCGCACCAATAATACTACCTTTGTTGGAAATGTTGTGAAAGTACCGAAAAAGTTTTATGAAAAAATAAACAAAATAATGACCATAACTTAATAGTTTATGTAATCAGTTTAGATCAAATGAAGCAATCGACTTTAATTGCTTTTCAACCTTGTGCAATCTAAAAACCTTCTATTACTTTTAAAAGGAGTATAAATTGTCCCACATTGCTATCGGAACTAATAATATATAAGCCAAGAAAATTACATCGACACATAATGGATGAAATAATACCATTGGAAATATGTGTGGCCAGTCATATTTAGATGTTTTCGTGATAAATTTGGCTCGGTTACAAAACTAGGGTAATCCGGAGCCAAAATGACACAGATAAAACTAAACCGAGTTTATCAAAATCGAATCTCAAATCGATTAAATATTTGATTTTCAGTTTGGATATGATTTTGAGAAAATGAAAAAAAAACCGCATTGACAACCAAAAATATACATATTTTATATTTTACATATATCTCTATCTCTATTTTGATACGTAGTATATAAAAAGGTATCTCTTTTGTTAAAATTTCCAATATATTCTACTATAGAGATTTAACATTGCTTTTGTGTTCGATCACTCGTAAAGTCATCGGGTCACGAAATCGATTACCGGGTTGACCGATCGAGTCACCGAGTCAATCAGGTCGAGTCGTCGGGTTAACTCGGTCGAGTCCCCGGGTCAACCCCGTCGAGTCATCGCGTCACAGGTTCGACAACTCAGTCACCCGATCGAATCACTAAATTACTCGTTCGACTACGAATCAATTAGCACATCATTAACAACTCGTTGCTATAGTACTAGACAATTTCTACAGTTATACGAGAATACACGTTTAGTTTATATAAAAAAACGTTAAAACTCCTTCCTATCATAATGATAGAGATATAGTTTTTTCACGTACGTACCCGTTACTGTTGTTGTTGCATGTTGGAATGGAAGAGGTTGATATACCGTCACTTATGGCTATATATCTTCAATATTTGTAGCCCCAAATAATATCTGAATCTAAGATTATCCAAAGAATGGACCTTGCTTTAGGCTAGTCGCAGCGGGACTCAGTCCCCATTCGATCCCACTCGGTCGTCACTCGGGCTTTTATGCAAGAACGGAATCAGTCGTCTAGACACGAAATCGATCGAATAAACGACCAATTTGTTTTTTATTTTGTGTGTGTAATTAACAAAAATGTATTTTTATAAGGTATTATTTTAATGTAGGTTTTTGATGTGAAAAAAAGTTGCATGTATATCGTCAAAAAGAAAAAGCTGACGTTACGGGATAAAATGAGGGTCGACCTTTTTATTGATGTAGCCTTATGACCAAACTTACCATCTTCTTAGACTATATTATAACAAAACAACAACAACAACAACAACATACCCAATCTCGCCGGAGCAGGGTAAGGGGGAGGTGGAGTGTAGACAGATCCTACCCCTACTTTCATGAATACCTTAAGAGTAAAAAGACTGTTTTCAAATGACCTCGGCCTCTGATACGTGTGCAAAATGAGGACTGGTGCAAAGATTAATGCTCTTTTGGTTTATTAAAGAGATAAAAATAGGTTTACTAAAATTAACGAATTATAATCTTCTTATAGACCCATTCCAAATACATTCATTGTTAGTATTTAGTATTGAATTTGTAACATAAGTAGTAATAAAGTATATGAAATGAAATTTACAATCAACTTAAATTCCTTCAATAAATCTGTTATGGTTTCGATTTAATAATTTAGTAGTTTAGCTTCTACATTGAAAAGCAATAAATATAAACAGAATATAAACAAAAGCAAATGACATAAAAAAGTATTCAAGTTATAATATTTTTTCAATCAAGATATTCTGATTTATTTTTTGCATGTAAAGAATGCCAACTTTTTTTTATAATCGATTTAGATGTTTTGTCACCTCTCGTTAAAAAACTAACGACGAATTCGTTATTTTATTAAATGAATTAGAACACATTCAATTACTAACAAGTTATGTTTTCACAAATGGGCTACTGTGTTATTGGGCCATACTGTTTAGGCTATATTATTCTTGACCCAGTCAGTGAATTGGTTAAAAGAACCAATTTCACTACTGGATTGCAATTTATTTGATCCAACAAAGGCAAAAACAATTTCAGTGCTAGTGCTAGACGCCTACACTAAGAGCCCACGGTACCGTGGTGTCATGACTCGCACAAATAGTTTATAAGCCGAGAAAATTGATGGCGCACCACACCCCATAGGGGTGCCATGGTTGTTGCGTCGTAGTTCCCAGCCCAAGATTTTTGATGTGATGGTTTTTTTTTAATTAATAAAGTGGGTATATGTGGACTCATAATACTACTTCTAAGTCATATAGTCAGTGGGACGAAGAAAATTGGATATTGGGGGGGAAAAAAATTGACAACAGCAAGGGAAAAGAAGTAGAATCCGAATAAAAAAACCGAATATTTTAACTTAAAAGTGAAAGATTTTTAGGTTTTAGAGTGTCAAAAGTTAAATTTCAATGTGTGAGTGGAAAGCAATTTACGTTTCCAATTGGGGGCGTTTAAAAAAACCTGTCAAAATCGAAGAAAAATTACACTGTAATCGCGTCTTTTTAGTCGAACCATAGGGGACGCCGCCACCCCGGACCTAATACATAGGTCCGCCCCTGCCTATAGTACCACTTTTTCCATGGTTTACATATCCCACCAAAACACTTCAAATGTGATGCCATAGCAATTCTCGTGCCATAGCTTACGTGACAGACTTGGCTATGACACCACTTTTCTTACTCTACCGCACCCTGTGATGTAATGTTGCATACCTAATAAACCCTTTTAAGCTTTAAACCTTTTATTCATGCTTAAAAAAATTGCCTGATGTTGCTCCTATCATCGTTAATTAGATACTATAAATAAACCAAACCAAGGTTGCAAGAGTTATGAATCCGTAGTTGGTCGATCATTCACCTTGTAGCTTGTAATCGGTCTAGGCGAGATTAATCGGATTGACATTTGTGTCCAGGTTTAGGCAAGGAGGATGTAATAAATGTGGACCTGACTACTCTCACTGAAACTAAAAGTTCAGAGAATTTGTCCTCTAATTAAACCTGCCATTTACGAGGAGTCTGCTTCATTGCAAGAACTTGAGCCTGTGACACCTGCAACTTGCAGCAGGTAGGGATGGAAAAAAACCCGAACCTGACGCGGAAACCCGAAACCCGAAATAATTGGGGCGGGTCGGGGCACGCTTATTGGGTTACGGGGCGGGTTTGGGGCTTAAACGGGGAATTTTAATCGGGTTTGGGGCGGAAGCGGGGAATAACATCCCGACGCCCCACCCGATTAATATATAGACATATACAAATATATATATATGTATGAAGTATTTTGTTACTCTTTACGTAGTAAAAAAATATATCTCCAACATTATTAGTTTTTTATGAATGTAATATTGCAAAAAACTTACTTAAATGTTATTTTTTTAAGTTGTAACTTTATTTTTTGTAATTTATCATAAGTATGATATTATCGTTGAAAACTTAATAAGCCTTGTTTGTAATTGATATTGATATGTTTCAAAATTTTGAAGTTATTGCTAATGTTCTAAAAATAATACTAATAAATGTAAAATGGTGCGACATTGGTCGAGAATTGCACCCAAAGACAATACTCCGATAAGATCCCCGATTAGTACGAGTCGGGTTTGTACGAGCATCTCGCCCCGACGGGGAGCCCCGATTAAATCCCCGACGGGGATCGGGGCGGGTTTGGGGATAACTCTAGTAATCGGGTTTGGGGATGGGAATGCTCGCCCCGCCCCAAACCCGCCCCGTTGCCATCCCTAGCAGCAGGCCAAACGAGGATCCTGTTGATGAAAATAGCAATATGTTATCAGCAGCCACACCTTTTGATTGATGGTAACAATGGTGATGCAACAACAAGCCATCCGGATGAGCCACAAGCAGTAGCAGCAGCAGATGGCACGAAAGCTTGATGTTTGTGCAGCAAGTTTTTACTCGGTGCTATAGTATTGTTGCAATAAACGAGAATTAGTTTGTATCAACTCTTGTATAAGAACTTCGTTTGGGAATGAATAGATGTTCTGCATACGGTGAATCATTATTATTGGAGCAAATAATCTTATTCCAAGACCTTTTTTTAGCGTCTTAATACGACTGAATCGTCAAGAATGAAGAGATTAGCTCATGTGCGTATCACAACCTCCTCAAGAAGTTAAAGCTAACGAAGTGTGGTTTGTTAATAACGACATCCTTCTTAGGTCTCCTACCTAGTACAGCATTACAACACGGGAACATCAAACTTTGGTATACAAATTACAGCATCAACGAAGAAATAAATCTGGAAATAGGAGCATACAGACTCAAAAACGCAATATTGATTCAGAAAACCACACGACGTATACATGAAAGTGAAACCCCGATAGGCCGGATTAGGTATTGTTGGTAATTTTATCGACATACATGCATCACATAGGCATGAGTATTGTTCTTGAGTTATAATCAAGCCTTAAATTGAGAGGCAACGATCGGTCAGAATGAACCCCACTAGTCGATAGCAAGCAGAAATGGAAAAAGCAATATATCAAAACCCAAATAAATGTAATTTACTTTTTTATTTCACTTAAACAAACGTACAGATCGACACATTGTTATCCAGATTCTACTTACAATAATCGACAAAAAGCCAAACCACAAGGTTGCTGTTTACAACTCACTTTAAAAAACAGGCGAGTATTCACTATCATCTTCAGAAGTGTTGGACTTTAAATTTCCATTCACCTTCAACCGGGTCATAAGACAGAAACTCAACACCCTGTGTCGCCGCCTTCTTCTTTAGCATCGTTGTGTACTTATCGACCATTAATCCATCCACACACTGTACTCCAGTTTTCTTATTGACGCATTTGATATTTAGAAGCGTTATCTCAGCTGGTATGTTAAGGCCTTCACCAACCGGAGGTTTCTTGCTCTCATCCATATAAACAATCACCTCTCGATTGTTAAATTGGATAAGACTTTCAAGCTCAAGCTTTCTCACATCCGTCTCCCCAATGAACTTGATACTACCATAGCCATGGCGTCCAACCACAAAGTCCTTCACACGTCTGCAATAACCTGGCTCAACCCTTTCTTTTGCTTCCAACTCTGAAATTTGAGGTTGTGTGTAGTAGTCGGGTTGTTTTAGTTTTGATGGTACGTCAAATATTGTTGCAAACAAATTTTGATCATCGGTTGGATCCTCTGAACTAGTTTCAGCACTTGTACCATCTGAATATAAATAAAACAACTTGTCATGAACATTTGTTTTCATTGTTTCTACTGTAAAAACTGTAAAAGATAGAAATTAAATTAAAATAACTTACCTCTCTCTTTCTCATACATGCTACCTGACAACTTCTCTTGATGCATGTTCTCCCTCGGTGGCGACTTTTCACGAGTTATAATCAACGCCCTTGGATTTTCTCTTGGAACAAAAAAAGTATCTGGCATCTCATTGGTGACACTATAGAACGGTATCTGCATAAACAATCGAAATAATAAGTCATGTGCTAAGTTTAATCCCCTTCTTGGTGCAGTTCAGATACGGTTTTGAAAATTCTCACCTTTGAACCACTTGGTTTTGGGTCGTACTTCCGAATTGGCAGCTTGCCTCCTCTAGAAAAATTCCTAGTAGTCAGCAAGGGATACCTGACTGGAGCAGGCTTATCTCTGACCTGTAAGAAAGCATATCTGCATATTAACCTACAAGCAAAATTACATATTCTATTATATGTACAGAAACGAAATGCATACTATACTTACAGGTATGCTGGATATCCCATATTGAATTGGTGTCGATCGAGAGAAAGACAACTGAGGACTTGGAGGAAGTATTCCAAATGGACTTGCTGCTGCAGCTGATGTGCTAGCGATTTGAGGCAAAGGCCTAGAATGAAAAAAGTAATCAAAATTAGAAAATGGAACGCATACTATATGCCAATTTATGAATAAAAGTCAAGAGTAGAGCTTACATTTGATAGTAAGTCGGTACACAGCTCACAGGTGATACCGCAGCATTTAATGGATATGTGGGACTCGGGAAACTAGGGGAAGTGGACTGAGTGGGTAGTGATGTGGAAGAGATTTGAAAGGGATTAGGCCCCAAAGGTGTAAACGGAAAAGTAGAGGTTTGTTGAGATGTATGACTTATCATAGGACCAAATGGGTTTGATGGAGCAGTAGTCCAGGCGGGTGAGGTAGTAGTCGTTTGCCATGAAGTTGTAACAGGCATGGAGCTACCAGGGGCAAAACCAGATGATGTTGACTTTACTAACGGGTTTATAGCAAACGGGTTGGCTAAGTTTGATGGAGTAGTGGTCAAGGCCGTGTTTGATGAAGAATTCCAGGTGGGTGAGGTTGTGGTGGATGGCCATGACGTTGTAGAATTTATAGCAAACGGGTTGGCTAAGTTTGATGGAGTAGTGGTCAAGGCCGTGTTTGATGAAGAATTCCAGGTGGGTGAGGTTGTGGTCGATGGCCATGACGTTGTAGAATTTATAGCAAACGGGTTGGCTAAGTTTGATGGAGTGGTGGTCAAGGCCGTGTTTGATGAAGAATTCCAGGTGGGTGAGGTTGTGGTGGATGGCCATGACGTTTTAGAATTTATACTAAACGGGTTAGATGGAGCAGTAGTTTTTCCGGAAGTTTTTCCATTCATGTAATTATCCCACCGTAGTTCTTCATGGCTTCTAGTCACGTAAGCAGGCATGGCAGAAATAGATATAAGTTTATGTGCAACCTGCTTTCCTGCAAAACAATGTATATAACAGCAAAAAACGCTACAACCATTAACTACTAAACACATGATGTTCTAAATACCTGCAAATTAAGAAATTATTATTAATAAAATACCGGTGAACAAATCATATAATGGACATACATTTTAATAACAATGATTCTTATTTCAGATTTTTATCATAAGCTGTAACTAACTAAAGCAAGCATACAGTTAGTATTCAACACGCTCTGTAGGATTTGAACCTACGACACTGGGTTTTTAACGCCCAGATTCTGCCAATTGAATTAAGAGCGCATTAACGTCGAATATCTTGCATAAACTGTATAAATTATTGAAAGAAGCCCCTTCTCGCTATTTCAGTATTGAAGGAAGAATATGTGGATGTTTGTCGATATAGTATGAATTAAGCTTGGTGATTGTCTCTAATAAACTAATGAACAAAAACGAATAAGTAAACTCGCAAATAACTGATATGAACTATAGATTTAAGAAAAGGTTAGCTTAAACAGCAATAATGTAAATCTTACTAACCTCCAGTTGCTTCTTCAGTAATCGTTGTTGGGGCATATGAAGGTGATGGAGTTCCAGTGGTAGATGAAGGGCCAAACGGTGTTTGTGTGAATGAAAAAGCTGATGACGTTCCAGTTTGGTTGAATGGGCTAACTGACGGAGTGCCAAATGATGTTAATGGTGAAGATGGGGTGCCAAACGGTGTTGGAGTTCCAGTGGTAGATGAAGGGCCAAACGGTGTTTGAGTGAATGAAAAAGCTGATGAAGTTCCAGTTTGGTTGAATGGGTTAACTGACGGAGTGCCAAATGATGTCGGTGCTGAAAATGCCGATGTTGAGTTCTGACTAAATCCAGTAGATGGAGTGCCAAACGCTGTTGGTGCTGAAAATACCGATGTTGAGTTTTGACTAAATCCAGTAGATGGAGTACCAAACGCTGTTGAGTTTTGACTAAATCCAGTAAATGGAGTACCAAACGCTGTTGAGTTTTGACTAAATCCAGTAGATGGAGTACCAAACGCTGTTGAGTTTTGACTAAATCCAGTAGATGGAGTACCAAACGCTGTTGGTGCTGAGAACAACGAGCTTTGACTAAAACCAGAAGAAGATGGAGTACCAAACGCTGTCGGTGCTGAAAATACCGATGTTGCGTTTTGACTAAATCCAGTAGATGGAGTGCCAAACGCTGTTGGTGCTGAAAATAACGAGCTTTGACTAAAACCAGAAGAAGATGGAGTACCAAACGCTGTTGGTGCTGAAAATAACGAGCTTTGACTAAAACCAGAAGAAGATGGAGTACCAAACGCTGTTGGTGCTGAAAATACCGATGTTGAGTTTTGACTAAATCCAGTAGATGGAGTACCAAACGCTGTTGGTGCTGAGAACAACGAGCTTTGACTAAAACCAGAAGAAGATGGAGTACCAAACGCTGTTGGTGCTGAGAACAACGAGCTTTGACTAAAACCAGAAGAAGATGGAGTACCAAACGCTGTCGGTGCTGAAAATACCGATGTTGCGTTTTGACTAAATCCAGTAGATGGAGTGCCAAACGCTGTTGGTGCTGAAAATAACGAGCTTTGACTAAAACCAGAAGAAGATGGAGTACCAAACGCTGTTGGTGCTGAAAATAACGAGCTTTGACTAAAACCAGAAGAAGATGGAGTACCAAACGCTGTTGGTGCTGAAAATAACGAGCTTTGACTAAAACCAGAAGAAGATGGAGTACCAAACGCTGTTGGTGCTGAAAATACCGATGTTGAGTTTTGACTAAATCCAGTAGATGGAGTACCAAACGCTGTTGGTGCTGAGAACAACGAGCTTTGACTAAAACCAGAAGAAGATGGAGTACCAAACGCTGTTGGTGCTGAGAACAACGAGCTTTGACTAAAACCAGAAGAAGATGGAGTACCAAACGCTGTCGGTGCTGAAAATACCGATGTTGCGTTTTGACTAAATCCAGTAGATGGAGTGCCAAACGCTGTTGGTGCTGAAAATAACGAGCTTTGACTAAAACCAGAAGAAGATGGAGTACCAAACGCTGTTGGTGCTGAAAATAACGAGCTTTGACTAAAACCAGAAGAAGATGGAGTACCAAACGCTGTTGGTGCTGAAAATAACGAGCTTTGACTAAAACCAGAAGAAGATGGAGTACCAAACGCTGTTGGTGCTGAAAATACCGATGTTGAGTTTTGACTAAATCCAGTAGATGGAGTACCAAACGCTGTTGGTGCTGAGAACAACGAGCTTTGACTAAAACCAGAAGAAGATGGAGTACCAAACGCTGTTGGTGCTGAGAACAACGAGCTTTGACTAAAACCAGAAGAAGATGGAGTACCAAACGCTGTCGGTGCTGAAAATACCGATGTTGCGTTTTGACTAAATCCAGTAGATGGAGTGCCAAACGCTGTTGGTGCTGAAAATAACGAGCTTTGACTAAAACCAGAAGAAGATGGAGTACCAAACGCTGTTGGTGCTGAAAATAACGAGCTTTGACTAAAACCAGAAGAAGATGGAGTACCAAACGCTGTTGGTGCTGAAAATACCGATGTTGAGTTTTGACTAAATCCAGTAGATGGTGTGCCAAATGGTGTTGGTGCCGAAGATAATGACGATGAAGTCTGACTAAATCCAGTATAAGGAGTACCAAATGCTGATAACGAAGGTTGACCAAATGTGAAAGATGAGGTTCCACTTCGTCCTGCCGCTGGAACACCAAACAAATTTGTCGAAGCAGACGTGAATCCATTACTATTCCCTTGCCCAAACAAACCGCTGCTTGTTTGCGTTGCTGTTACAAAAAAAACATAAACGTTAAACAAAAGCAGGCCATCACAAATCATAACAACCTATCACACTTATTTCATTACAACTGTATTGTACAAGTATACTAAAATCGTTTGGTAACTAGTGCCGTTAAACCAATCAGCCAAGCTAGCGTGCAAAGAAAGGTTATTTACGATAATGTCAAATACATTCATTGTTTTCTACTAAAGAAGTAAACTTAAGGGGTGTTTGGAGTTACTATTTACTCTTATTTTAAGGTAAAAGAAGCTAAAGAGATAATGTATGTAGAAGCCGCCCAAGTTCAAAGCTATTTAGCGGGTGTTTGGTTTTGCTTATATAACGTAAGCCCATTTTAGCTTATATAACATAAGCCTTAATTTTGTGGCTTCTTTGAAGACTTATGGCTTATATAAGCTTATCGTATCATTATTATATCATGATAGAATTATATAAGCCCCTAAGTCTCAAAATAAGCCATAAAATTGGGCCTTATGTTACATAAGCCGAACCTAAGCCATATTTCGGCTTATATTTCAAAAACCTCAATTTTTTAAGCTTACATTATATAAGTGCTTAATTAGAGCCTTTTAATTGTTTGGTAAACCAGACAAACTACAGGAACGATTTATGCAATTAAGTGTTTGTTTAATTTAGTATTTGAATAGTAAAATTATAAACCCTTAAAAAAATTAGTTATCGTAAAAAATAATGGATTAATGAAACTAAGGGCTTGTTTGTTTAATTTTTTAATTAAGTTCTGTTAAATAAAAGTATCTGTCTAGATATATATAGTCTGTTTATAAATAAATATATGACTGTTTGTTTTGATTGCTGAATAAAGTGTCTGAATAAAAGAAAATTACTTTTATACCTTTAAAAGAAGTTATGCTAGTTTATAAGAGAAGAAGTGGAAGGGTAAATATGTAAAATTATTAATTAAATCATATAGAGACCCTCCTCATTGTGGCTTAAACTAGAAAGTGACTTATTAATTTTAAGCACAAAACAAACAAATTTCTAATAACTTAATTTATTTACTAATTTTTCAATTAAGACTCTTTAAGTCATTAACAAACACCACCTAAGTTGTATGATACGATTTAAATAGATAGTAAATTAGAGCAACAGTAATAAAAAAAACTTACCAGGTGTAAATAATTGAGACATCTTTTGTGATCGAATCGAATAGTATTACTGTAGTTTTTTTTTTCGATTGTGATGTGAGTTTTTGGAATAATGAATGAATGAATGAGGGAATATGCGATGGGTTTTTATAGGTCAATTTCCCGCGTAGCTTAAAAGTTAAGCGGAGTCTATTCAGCTTACACTTTAGGCTATTACCAGTTTCCGTTTGTAATCCCATCTTTTTTTACCTTTTACTTGTATTAACTCTCGGTCACTTTTAAAGTAACTAGCAGGGTACCCAGCGGGTACCCTGTGACTATATTTTGTGGCGAACAAATGTTATTCTATTCGTTGGTCATTAAATAGGATTTTACAACGTTTACCAATGTTTTGAAACCCGGGATGACCCAGCCGGTTAAGTCGTGACCCAATGAGGTGACCGGGACCTGTTTTGAACAAAAAACCCGATTAAACCGTGATCTAGTAGCTCGACCGAGCCAATTAAAAACCCCCTTTCAAAACGATCATTGATGTTTATAACATTAGTCCATACTATTGATATCAAAAGACAATAGTTTCATAACACTAATTATTCAAAAGTGATCTTATATTGTGCACTGGATAAATATATTACAACATGTGAATTTAGAAATATTTTTAAAGTATTATTAATTAAGGTGTTTAATATATTAATTAACATGTATTTGTAACATATGTTTTATAACATGTATTAATTACAATTAATTTTGGAAAAGTGATAGGTAATGATTTGTTTTTAATTATTTTATGCTAAAACAATACATTTGGATTTTGAACTTGTATTACGTAAATCATATTCCGTGGTCGAACACTGGACCTGGAAATCTCCTAGCGACAAATACTTAACGATATATTAACTGATCTGGTGGTCGAACCGATAACCTAATGACTCGGTTCGGTGGAACTGGTGGTCGAACCCGTGTCCGGTGACTCAACCGGTTTAACTCGTGGTTGAACCCGTGACCCGATAACTCGACCGAATTGACTTGTTGTCAAACATGTGACCCGGAGGTCGAACCTGTGACCCAATGACTTGACCAGGTGATCGAATTCGTGACTCGATGATTCGATCAAATTAGTTTGATGATTCAACCCATGACCATGTATTAAATGTTCGCTATTTCTTTATTTTTCATTTTTTCACAAACTATATATATAGTATAGATAAGTTTTTAAAACACGATTTTATAACACACAAATCATCAACTAATTCTCTCGCAAAATTATCGTAATGTTATTGGCTCAAACAACTTTTCTTTTAATCATTATTTGATGACAAAATAAAAACAACGGATTTTGTTCCATTTACAAAATCTCTTTTAGGAGTTATAGTCCTCACTACTCAATTTCATCCATGCACACATACTCATTCTTTCATTACCCAAAAGACAAACCGGCCCCAAAACAAAAAGAAAAAAATTCAAATGCAATCTTTAATCTTCATTTATATATTGTTGAAGAACAATCACAAAAATGATAAACTTAGATACATGGCCTTTTCTAATATAAGAAGCATCAGATCTTGATTTTAAAAAAAATCATCTAACTGTCCTTAGATTCGTGTAAAACCACAAAGCCGCTGTCACAACACCAACAATCACTTTCGGTTTGATATCATGCACCAACAACCGCAACAAAATCAAAGAAAACGATTGTGGTGGAGGCCGGTTTAGAGAAAAGGGTGTTTGTTGCGGTTATGTCAGATTCAAGTGGTGGTGGTGACGGTGAATGATACAGTGGGGTGGCTACTTGCGTGTTTTTGGTTTAGAGAGGGTCTGGCTAAATGGGTTTGATGTGTTTTTGTGTTGTGTTTGAGTTTTTATATTCCGATCTACCACCAAAACCACAAGATCTACCACCGATACGACATATAACTAAAATCATAAAAGTTTCAGCGTACTATTGGGGACAAATGATGAGGTGGTGGCGGCACAGAGGATCTGATGATGGTGGTGAGGATGGTGTTGTAATGGCAGAGTTTTGATTTGTTCGGAGTTCATTTGGTGGGCATTGGTCTCGGTATGGTCGGGTGGTGGTGCGGGTTTAGGCTATATGCTTGGTGTGGTGGTTATGAGTTCGGGTAGTTGTCTCAGAACAGTGGTTGTAGTAACAACTTGTTGTGCCATAACTCTGAGAACGAAGAGTGTGGATATATATATGGTTTGTGATGGGAGGTTAAAACTTTATATTTAATTTTTGCCTCCATAACCGACGGCCCGAACACCCCTAAGGGGTGTTCCGGAACCTTCTTTTCTTCTTCCTTTTAATTTCACAACGCTCGTTAATACTTAACTCTTAATTATTTAACGGTCGTTAAAGTTATAGCTCGGTTTATTTTAATAAATATAATAAATATATTTATCAAATAAATTAACTCTTTACGTATTGAGTGCAATCCCGTAATCTCGAGTTCGATCCTATTAAATATAAGCCCATAAACTTTCAGCTCCCACTTGGACATATTTCGAATATCATGATTACATTGACTAGCGTCTAGTTACACTAGCAATGTCTCTAGTAAAACTAGAGTAAGGTCTCCTGAATAAAACCTTTTAACGATTCATCATTATTATTATCCTTTTATTTCAAATACAACGTTAATTAGGATATGGATCTCAGTCATTCCTTTCATTAACCATTTTGTTTCTCGTTCACAGATTCGGCAAGATTACCAAAACAAATTTGGGTGTGGCCACACAAACATCTTACTAATCCTACGAGGGGCCCCAGCTGTATTAAAAATCCAAAACAAAATTGAAGGAAATAAATCCCATATTGACTACAAGCAAAACCCATGAATTTTGCAATACTTCTGAAAATAACCCTTATAGCTGCCAGTTACGTTTAGCGTTAGATTATTCTATAGAGATGCACTAGATTCATAACAGTATTCTGGTATCTCAAGTCTAAGGATAACTATTTATGATTTACTTGATTACATAGATCCACAAAGTAAAATCATATAGCTGGGATAAGTCCAATATCCGATTCATCGAATATCATCCAAAATCGATCAATATACTTTCAAGTATACTCTGTCGCAATTTTGATTTGTCTTAATTTAATAATATTCCCATATTATTAATCGACAATGGACATTTAGCATAACAATTTATTCATAGATTAAAACATGTAAAATAGGATACAAAATTAAGTAATAAGAATAAACGAAACCCAATCTTTATTTTATTAAATAATAATGTCTTAACATCCTTATCCAAATACTAATCACATATTTATTGCATGAGTTCCTAGCTAGTTGCAGCCCAATAGCCTTCGCATGCTTAACTACCTTTGGTCTAGGCAAAGCCTTAGTAAAAGGATCAGCTATGTTATCATCTGTGTGAACTTTAATTAATTTGATTTCACGAGCTTCTACTTGTTCTCGGACGTAGTGATGTCCACGCTTAAAGTGTCTGGCGTCTTTCATGACTCTAGAATTATTCGCGAATATTATTGCAGCAGAATTGTCGCAATATATATCAATAGGTTCTTTAATTGAAGGCATCACTCCAATATCTCCAATAAACTTCCTAATCCAAACAGCTTCCATTGCAGCTTCTGAAGCAGACATGTACTCGGATTGAGTCGCATGCATAGCAATGGTTTTCTGCTTACTGCTCTTCCAGTCAACTGCTCCTCCATTGATGACAAACACGTAACCCGTCTGAGACTTCGTATCGTCTTTATCACATTGCCAGGACGCATCACAGAATCCTGTTACATTCAATTTTGTGTCTGGTTTACCCCCGAATACCAAAAACATATCTTTCGTACTTCTCAAATACTTTAGAATATTTTTAACAGCAGTCCAGTGGAGCTTCCATGGATTCTGTTGGTAATGGCTGAAAAAGTTTTGAGCAAATGCCACATCAGGCCTTGTGCATCTTACAGCATACATAATAGATCCTACAGCCGAAGCGTAAGGCACCTTCTGCATGTATGCCTCCTCTTCAGGAGTTGATGCATCCATCTCATGACTTAGATTATGCTTAACTTCGATAGGTTGAAACCTTTCTTGGAATTATGCATATTATACTTCTTCAATATCTTATCTATATAAGCATCTTGACTAAGACCAATTAACCGTCTTTGCCTATCTCGATAGATCTTAATTCCCAAAATATATGCAGCTTCTCCTAAATCCTTCATAGAAAAACATTTACCATGATAATCCTTAACAACTTTAAGTCTTGGAGTGTTACTTCCCATGATTAATATGTCATGAACATAACTAGAAATACTACATCACTCCCACTAGCTTTACGATATACAGATGGCTCATCACGATTTTGAATAAATCCGAACTTTTTGATTTCTTCATCAAATCGTTTATTCCATTGACGTGATGCTTGCTTCAAACCATAAATAGATCTTTGAAGTTTACAAACGTGTTTTGGATTCTTAGGATCAAATACCCTTCTGGTTGTTGCATATAGATGTCTTCATCTAAGAGACCATTCAAGAAGGCAGTTTTAACATCCATTTGACATATCTCATAGTCATAGTATGCTGCTATAGCTATGAGAATCCTAATAGCTCTTAAGTCTGCTACAGGAGAAAATGTCTCCTCGTAATCTACGCCAAAAGTTTGAGTAAAACCTTTAGCTACTAAACTAGCTTCATAGGATTGTATTTTTCCGTCCATGTCGGTTTTCTTCTTGTATATCCACTTATGTCTCACTACTTTAGCATTTGGTGGTGGATCTACAAGAATCCAAACATCATTAACTTTCATGGATTTCATTTCCTCATCCATAGCAACCATCCACTTATGCTTCTTAGGATTAAGCATGACGGATTTATAATTAGCAGGTTCTCCAAGATCCCCTACTTCATCATCATCCTCTATATTAAGACATATATTGCTATTTGCGTTTTTAATCCTTTTGGATCTACGCAGAGGAACTAATTCCGGTGGAACCGCCAGACTTTCTAGTTCTATAGGAATTATTTCACTAGTGTTTTCAGAAGGTAATGTATCTATATGACTCTCTTCAAGATCATAATTTCTCCCACTGAATTCTTGATTTACAAGATCACATTCAATGAAGTCTCCATACCTAGCAACAATCACTTTGTTCTCAAGTGGATAATAAAAGTAGTAACCCATATTTTCCTTAGGGTATCCTACAAAGATACATTTCACATACCTCGCAAATACAGACCTTTAAATAAGACAAATATGGCTTTTTACCATGCCATGGTTCATATGGTGTCTTATTCACCTTCTTTGTGGGAACCATATTTAAAATACGAACAGATTCTAAAGCATAATCCCAAAAGGATAATGGTAAAGTTGTAAGACTAAACATAGATCGCACCATATCTAATAGTGTACGATTTCTCCTTTTGGATACACCATTTTGTTGTGGAGTATAGGGAGAAGTAAGATGCAAAACAATTCCACTCTCCCTTAGATAATCTTTAAACTCTTGACTTAAATATTCATCACATCTATCATAACGAAGAGTTTTAATCTTCTTTCCTAGTTGCAATTCTACTTCTGATTTAAACACTTTGAATGTTTCAAATACCTCATGTTTATGCTTAAACAAATAAACATAACCATAACGGCTATAATCATCCGTAAATATTAAGAAGTAGCTAGCACCTTTCCTTGACACATGTCTAAGTGGTCCACACACATTAGTGTGTATTTAACCAAATAGATCGGTAGCCCTTTCAATATTGTTATTAAAAGTTTTCTTGGTCATCTTTCTATAGATACAAGACTCACATTTATCAAATGATTCATCATTGATATTTTCCAAAAGACCTTCATGTTGAAGCTTTTCTATACGAGTCTTCCCAATATGGGCAAGTCTACAATGCCAAAGATAAGAAGAGTTCTTGTCAAACTTTCTCTTCTTATTTATGCTAAAAACAGAATTATTATTATACTTGGATTCATTTTCATGCATGTCTATTTCAAACACACCATTCACAGAATTGCATTAAAATAGAGAATAGCATCTTTCCAAACAGAAATTCTATTATTATCAATAGTGTGAACGAATCCATTATTCAACAAACAAGAAAAGGAAATAACACCCCTAACAATTGTAGGTGCATAATGACAATCATTTAAAACCAATACTAAACCCGAAGGTAAAACTAAATTAAATGTTCCTATAGCTTCAGTCGCTGCTTGTGCGTCATTGCCCACTTGCAGAAATTATCCCCCTTAGGATAGCTTCCTTTCCAGATTAAATCCCTGCAGCGTATTATAAATGTTAATACCGCATCCCGTATCATATACCCAGGAATTTAATTTGTATGTCAAATTAAATAATTCAATCATAAATAAAGTACCTGAAGGTACAGCGCTCTTCTCAGACTTCTTCTTTATTTCTCGCAACTCTTCGAGGTAAAGAGGGCAATTCCTCTTCCAGTGACCACTTGCCTTGCAATGGTGACAAGTATCATCCTTCTGAGATTGATTCTTCTTGACAAAGTTCTGCCTAGGTTTTGAATAAGTCGCAACTTGTTTGCCCTTATCACCCTTGCCTTTGCCTTTCTTTTTGTTCGCTTTCGGTTTTGGCTTACTCACTCTACCCTTTTGTATTGTTAGTACATGAGGGGTAAAAGTAGATGCCTTGTCCTTTAACCCCTTTTCGTAGTCAATGAACATTGCATGCAAATCATTAATTGTCTTCCCCGCAATGCATATTATAGTTTCTAACAAAATCATTGAATTCCTTGTTAAGGGACCTATTGATCAAGTTGATAGCCATATTATGATCATAGGGTTGTCCTAGTGCAATAAGATGTTCCATATAACCCCTCATATCCATATAATGTGCACTAACAAACTTTCCAGGAGTTTTCTTGCAGCTATGCAAAGCATCTACTAATTCGTAGATCTCCATAACTTCCGGCTTCTCAAACATAGCCTTGAGTTCATCAAGCATACGCTAAGGCGAAAATAGCTCATACTTCTTTTGAAGCGGAGGGGCCATTTTACCTAACATTAAGCAAGCCACATCCGAGTGCTTCTTAACATTAACAACGTGTTCGAGCCTTTGGGCTTCAGAAGCTTCTTTAGTAAGATCCTCCGGATAGGGAGTGGTCAAGATATCAATAGTACCCGCTACTCTCAAGACAATTCTTAGTGAGCGATACCAATCATTGAAGTTTAGGCCAGTAAGTTTAGGACGATCAAAAAACGTTTTTAACACAGAACTTATAGTGGTATTGTCGGGTTGAGCCATTTCTATAGAAATAAGTTCAAATAATAGTATTTTCAATAATAAAATACTTTCAAGAAAATAAAATTACCCTGGTATATAAACCATAGTATTTTCCTTGAATCCTAGAACATATATTGACATAGATTCATTACATCAGTTGATCTGCGAGTAATGAATGTACTCAACATAATGACTTGTCGAACAATTCAATTGACAAACAATTTTCAATTTCTAGATATTTAAGGGATTTACATTGCCAAAAAAACGTTTTGCGTTGTAAACATGTTTCATCCCTTCTGAATGCCTTAAGTTTCCAAATCTCACTGAGTAACTTAATTAAGTCGTCTAATCTGAATAACGTAAAACCATCATACGAGTTCTCACTCTATGAAAGTTTTATCTCCATTACAACATCGTCCAAAAATCTCATATGATGACGTAGTAATTTCAAGTGTTCGTCAATTAGATAGCATTCGACTTAAATTTTAAGGGTATAAATTTGATGTCAAAATCAATGTATGGAGAAGCATGCATACAACTCCATAGCATAAGTTTAATAAAACATTTTTCGCGAGACTAAAATTTCTACATAAATTATGTTGAGGTATTTTTTACCCACAACTATACACATACGATTTTATGATCCATGAAAGCATGCACGTTCATCATGGATCCACTCAAATCTTAACAATTAAATCTATACGGATAGTGACCTTTAATTTACATGACATAACAATTAATCATGTAATTTAATCTAAAATTATACAACGTGTAATTTAGGGTTTCAAAAACAATTCTATTTTTTTCTATAAAAATTGGTCAAACCCTAATTTTTAAAAAATAAAACCCTAATTTTTAAGAAAACCTAAAAAACATGTAGTTTTAACTCAAAACAATTATTAGTTAAAAAACTTTAGATTTTAGATAATTATAACATGTTAAACCAGTCTATGATACCACTGAAGGTTTATATAGTTCATAACAATTACACAAAACCCTAAACGAGATCAAAGCACACATATAGCGAAGCGATTTAACAAGATCATAATAACACAATTATAATTAATCGAATTAGGGTTACGTACCTTTTAGCTGAAGCAAATCCACAAGATAAAGAACGAATCACCAATTAGGGTTTATAACGAACACCACCAAGATATAGTCTAAAGTAAGACTATATTACGTTCTTGTACACACGTAATACAATGAGCTAACCGTGATTCTAGTACGTGTAAATCGAGCTTCTACGCTTGTGGAAAATCTACCCAACAACCCTAGAGAGGGGCTAGGACTAGATTATAAGCTAAACCGAATACCAAGAAAAAAACCACACAAACCCCTTTTGTGGTTTAGTGTTGCAATCGGCCAAAGAGGGAGAAAGAGAGATTGTGTGTGTATGAATTATGAGAGTGGGGGGTGTTTATATAGGCCTAGAAATTTTTGTAACCCAAGTAAAACAAATATAAAGAAAGTTTTTCCTTCCTTTTTTGCCTCCATAACCGACGGCCCAAACACCCCTAAGGGGTGTTCTGGAACCTTCTTTTCTTCTTCATTTTAATTCCAAAACGCTTGTTAATACTTAACTCTTAATTATTTAATGGTCGTTAAAGTTATAGCTCGGTTTAATTTAAGAAATATATTTATCAAATAAATTAACTCTTTATGTATTGAGTGCAATCTCGTAATCTCGAGTTCGATCGTATCAAATAAATTAACTCTTTACGTATTAAATATAAGTTCATAAACTTTGAAGAAGCTGCTCCGCTATCCATATACCACCGTTGATCATAAGAATCAATAAAATAATTTTATTTATTTTTTTATTAACCGATGAACACAAAAGATATTAAATTAATAAACAAATCAATAGGTTATCTATTCTTGTTTTTCTCGTCTGCTAATGCCTAAAAAAGTTGTTAATATAAACGGTTTTTAAAATCGGAAAAACTGAACGGTTTCGGTCTTTGGTTATGTAAAAACAGACTATTTCGGTTCAGTTCCGGATAGAAGCAAATGGGAAAGAAAAAAAATTGTGTTGGGCTTAGTTACTAGACAACACAATTGGACTAAAATAAGAAGTTTCTATATTGTATCTCAATCATCTGTGGTGTTTTTAAACTAACTTACATTATATTGATAAAAAAAATTTTGTTTGATTTAATTAGGAATATGATTTCGGAACTTGGATTGAAGAAAACGCCTGGTTGTAGCGCGGTCGAGGTTAATGGTGTGTTTAGAGAATTGTTTTCTGGTAATAATACTCATTATCTGAAACAGGTTATACATAAAACGCTCGATTCTTTGCTCAATGTGGCTCTTTTTGTTGAGCTGCATTGATACTGTGCTTTGTGTAGCTAAATTTCTTGTTCGGCTTATTTGGAATAAGATACTGTGCAGTTTTTTATTCTCAAAGTTTATGACCTCACTGATAAGTAAATCAGTCAAAATCACCAACCTCTCGATAAGGGTAATAGACTCACATTTAATACACGAACATGGAACTGAGAAATATGCGTAAATAAGCATCTCCATGTTTCTGCAAATTCACCACCAAAGAAACAAAAGGTGCATACCATACAACGATAAACGGGTCAAAGTTTCTAATGTCACCCATCCCGACTACATCCTATATCGAGCAAGCTAAAGTTCTAAACAGCATCAACACAAGTCCATCTCTTCATTAAATATAGTTACTAGACCTCAACAAAACTTAAAATGATGAGGTTATAAATAAACGCCAAATAGACCATCAAGTGCTTTGGGTTCGGCAATCATCTTCTTATACCAGATCAACTGTTGACTGTCCTTGCTCAGTTGCTTATACTGATTCAAAACCTTTTCTTGATAAGACACTAATGGGTCGGGCAGGTCAAATTGGAAAACATATAGTCTACAAGACATCCAGTCAAATAGGTCAAAATTTACCAAAAGTAATTCGAGTTTTCACATAAAAGGATGAAATTTGGCCCATCTAAATACTTAATGTTATAGAAAAAAATAAGAGTGCTACCAGGCGAGTGTAGGTTAAAGACCTCCAAGTCTTGTTCTGTCGCAAGATATCCATATAACTGCGCTTACCATCCAAATTGAAATGAACCGGGTAATCATTCCAAGCAAATCTACCTATGTCTTTGCATTCAAAATGCTTGCCTAGACGCTCCGCCTCTAAATACCGAATAGCTGATGCGTCAAATATCAACACATTCATACCCCTGTATATAGGTAGCTTTGCATTTATCTATAAAATTTTCTAAAAGTTCTTTAAATCTGAGTGTTTTGACCCAAAAGGGGTGCTTGGGTCTGCATTTGACACTGATTATCTTTGACAGAGTTTTTGAACAGTTTCTGAGAATAAAGAGATCCTGATCCGATCCATTTTGCTACCAAAATACCCCTTAAAAGCGATAAGATTAACCGATATACCTTCTCATTTTCATTCTCCTTATTCTGAACTTTCACCATTGGCGGCCATACAATTTTCCAGTCTCCAACATGTTTATCAACACCAACCCATTTCCCAAACACTTGCCCATTTTGAACAGCCACAGCCCCTCGTCTACACAGCTCTTCATCCAAAAAGCTCAGCAAGAGACCTATGAAGATTAGGTCTTTGTGACCCTTTAGTCTTGATATGAGTAACAAACGCTTTCATACCCCTGAACCAAAGAATCGAACCAGGACCATCTCTACAAGCTGGACAATGCGACTGCCTAACTGGTTTGTTAATCTGGTCAGCAGTCAATTCATCTAAACTCTCAAACTGCTCAACAAAATACAAGTGCTTTTTACGTGAATCATGACTCATTTGACTGTCGTCAGAATCATAATCGTCTCTTACAATTTCATCGTCTGAATCAATGGCATCATATAGCTTAAACCCATTATCACCTTCTGCCACATCATCAGTTTGTTCATTGGTTTTGTGACCACCACATGTTGCCCATTCACCTCTACTTCCGTCGCCTGTTATGTATCCTTCAGTCAAACCCTCCCATAAGCGCGGCAAATAAGGTAACATGTCAAATAGGCCCATTTTCTTGGCTTATTTTTCTAACTTATAACCTTATTTTTTTCAATTTAAAGTTACAATCAAAAGCATAAATCATTACTAAAAAGAAGCCAGAAAATCATCACTAACTAATTGCATTGTTAAAAAT
Source organism: Glebionis coronaria (assembly GCA_025667525.1). NCBI lineage: Eukaryota > Viridiplantae > Streptophyta > Magnoliopsida > Asterales > Asteraceae > Glebionis > Glebionis coronaria. The sequence goes on along the minus strand of CM046874.1, from coordinate 697,672,236 downwards.
CACACATTCTATGTCAATAAATTAGGGTTTTAGCTCTTACAATTTCAGGTACAAGATAGTGACAAATGAGACGGTGAAGGTAAAAAAAAAAAAAAAAAAAGTTGACCTGCGTGTTGTAATGGTCAATGGAGGGATAACAATGGAGAAAACACGCACTAAAAGATGTGCAATGGGAGCAAGATTATGTTTCAAAACGATTTATATTTAAATCTTTAATAAATGATTACAAACTGAACTTGAGCTGAACATAGTCATGATTTTGAAAGAGTGGTGATAGATACATGCTACTTCGTATACTGGTTAGGTGACACAAACGTCGCGGTGTATATGACTTCTTCAGGGTCACCCACTGTAAACTCAGATTTATACAGCAAGTTGTATTTGTCATTGTCATCTCCTTCGCTTTCATTTTCGCATTTGCTCTTATCGTCTTTTTTCTTGATGAGATCTACTTGACAAATACGATTACCTCCACCTCTGTAATCTATCATTAGCATGTTTCCGTTGCTCATCAAGTGCAATGGACACAAACCACGAATATCAAAATTGCCAAGAAGCTGATAGTTTACCACCTTACTCCAGATATCCTCATCTGCAATATACTTCCACAGCTCGATACAGATGTAGCCGTACATGGCACATAAATGAATGGACCCTTTTTGAACAGTGATAGATGTTTCATCCATATTACGAGACACGGGGGGGTTTCTCATCTCATGGAACGTCATAGCTTTTGTGTCAAACCTCATTGAACCTTCAATTCTTTTACTCTGAGACAGAAAATAGAGATGATTGCTCAAGCAGAAACCTGGTCTCCAAGTCCACATGCCTTGAAAGATGAACCCCGTGTCTAACTTTCTCCACGAGTCAGATTTCAAAGAGTATATGTAAACATTCCCCGACTCTGTTACAACTAGAAGCTTGTAGTCGTCTTCATCTGAGCTGTAATACAATCCGTATCCAGAATTGTTGTAGCATTCCATGTGATCCGGATTGGATGGTCTAGACAATCTCTTATACTCGGTTGTGACAGGATTCCACAAAATAAAATCATAGTCTCTAGGTACATGCTTTTGTCTTTTGTGTAGATTATTTTCGACGCATAAACATACCAGCCCCTGATCAGATGTAAGTACACGAATATACTCAGGAGCAGTATATTCATCAGTACCCTCTACGAACTCTGGTAAAGAGCGTCTGCAGGGAGCATTACATGGCGGCGATTCAGAGTCAATGGTGTAGAATTCTGCTTCTTCTTCTTCAGAAAGAAAGAGCACGCCTTGGTCTATCAGATAGGAGCAAACATGGTCTTTTAGAAGACTGCAGTCATTGTGCATCTTTTTAAACCTATCTGACATTATGAACGAGTTCCACTGCTTGGAGACACACTTAAAACGAACTGCTGATTTTGTTGGAACCCACGTTATAATCTGATTCAAAATTACGTCTTCTGGAAGAGAAACCCCCATTTTTCTTGTCTGTGTCATACAATGTTTCCTGATTAGAATCGTAACATACATAACATCATAATAATATAAAGAATATTGTAGACAAACATTCCAATCATCAGATTCAAAAAGCAGAGATCCCTACATGTTTGTAACAGTAATAAACTCATACTAGTTTCCAACGCAATAACAACAAATAGCCACAGACCATTAGTTTAACGACACAAAGTATGAGCACGTAACTACATAAGTATAACTTCACAGACCGTAAGTTTAACCACACATAGTATGAGCTCATAACTACATAAGTATAACTCTGAAACCACATTTACGATATCTAAATCTGACCTTTACCATAGGACGATATCTAAACCTAACGATAACTCCACTGACCGTTAGTTTAACCACACAAAGTATGAGCTCATTACGTGGAGTTTGAGGGAAGTTTCATCCCGAACAATTAACAAATTTAGCTCAAAATAAAAATGGGTTTAATAGGTCAAAAAAACTAAAAAATCATCATAATGGGTGAGTAGATTGTTATTATTATAATAACAAAAACGCAACTCGTACAGAAATTTACCCTTTGTGACCCTTTACACAACCCTCCCAACATCCCATGTTGCGAACTTTAGTAATGATCATTATCTACCAAATTACATAAACTTATGTTTGAAAATATCAGGACACTCTATATTGAATCAAATTATAACATGTGGCAAAAACAGACCAAGATTACTATACATGTTGAAAAAATGGCCAGCCTCATCATTTTCGGGGGTGTTTGTTTAGGCTTATGAAGCATTAGCACATTTAGGGTTATATTTCATAAGCCCCAGTTTTCTCGCTTATACCGAGACTTGGGAGCTTAATAAATTTATATAAGCACACAAGTGTCTAAATAAGCCGAAAAACTTAAGTTTTGAAATATAAGCCAAAATCAAATATGATATCGGCTTATATTTCATAAGACTCGATTTTTTGGCTTATTTTGAGACTTATGAGCGTTGTATATCGTGATAGAATAAATTTATATATGCCCACAACTCTCAAAATAAGCCGAAAATTAGGGCTTTGAAACATAAGCCCAAATCAAAGTTGATATCCGCTTCCATTTCATAAGACAAGTTTGTTTGCTTATTTTGAGACTTATTAGCCTATATACGTTTATCACATCATGATAAACTTATATAAATTTAACCCCAAATAACAAACACCCATCTAAAGAAACTGAGTGGGTGTTTGGGATTGCGTTTGGAACTATATTATCTAGTTATTTTATTTTCAACATGGAGAAAAACTAAAATGAGTCTATATTTTAGTCATTTTAAATATCAACTAAACAAATAATCTAACCAACTGGCTTAGCTCAATGGCCTCCATGGTTCCATTAAGTGGTTTCTTTGGGGAGGTTTCCTCGGGTTCAAGACCTCTCAAGGGCTTCTCAAGCGAAGCGGATAAGAAGTCGAAGAAGACATTCTGCCGATGTCATTGCACGACTCGACCCACTAAACAAATAATCTGATTTGCCAAACACTAAAAAAAAAATGATAATATAAACCACGTTTCCTAATTGTTAATTATCTGATTATTTATTTTCAAAACGCATAATCTATTGGATTTTCAATAAGCAATCCTAAACAAGCGAGCTTATGAAACATAAGCCGAAAGCCAAATAAGCCTATAAGCCGGCTATATAAGCCGAAACAAATACCCCTTAACTATCTGTAAAAATAAAAATGAAAATAAATTGATTTTATTTATTACAGTTGATGCTTCTTCTTTCTGCTGCTGTGCGGTGTTGTTGGTGGAAGGAAACCTAATTAGTGGATGATAATATGTGGTTTGGTTTTGTAGGCCCATTTGTTAGTTATGTAAGCCCATTTAAGCCCATTCAGTTATGGTGATAACAATTTCTTTTGCCAACTCCAAAAATAAACCGATTCGAAATTATTATTTTTTAACGCTAGTTTGGTGCAGCAGAGTATCTTGCGTGCCACTGAGGCACCAAGTTTCTCGACCCGAGTTCGAATTATCTCACGAAGAGAATATCAACCCCATGCTAGTCATCCAGTTGTCAATTCTGGAAAAATCCCCCACATGGGGAATGACAGGAGTCGAACCCCTGACCTCCCCACATGGAGACTATAATCAAATGCATATATCTAACTAAGCTAGACTTCATTTGCAAAAAACTAATTATTTTAAAGGGAATTTTCAAAAAATGCCCAAAAACATTAAAATGTTCCTAAAATGTCAGTGCTTTTAAGAAGTTTCTAAAATAGCTCAAAGTAATCGAGGCATTCGAAACGACCTAGTACATTTTCGAATTCGAAGGCAACCGAGATAACCGCGACACGTGTCACGCAAAGATGATAGGTTGTCTCGGTTTGGATATACCACATCGGTTTTATTTGTATGTAAAATTGTACTAACTTTTAAGGCGTATTTTTGTTCGAATAAATAATTTAATTAAGTCAAATCACTTTATATGTAAAAAGTTTTTTTTCTAGTGATAAACGCTCGATTCTTTGCTCAATGGGCTCTTCTTGTTAAGAAGCATTGATATCTTGAATTATATACTTTGTGCAACTTTAAACCACTTAACTTGGTGTAGCAAAATTTATTTATATATTTTAAACTGTAAATGTTAGTGCTTAGTGGTTAGTGGGTCGAGTCATGCAATGCCATCCAAGCGGAAGAATGTCTTCTTTGAACCCTCGCCTAGTTATATTAGACTCTTTATCCGTTTCGCCTGAAAGACCCTTGGCAGGTCTTAAACCAAAGACCTCCAGGAAACCTCTCCCAAGGAAACCACTTAGTGGAACCTTGGTGGCCAACTGAGCTAAACCAGTTGGTTGGTGTAGCTAAATTTATTGTTCGACGTCTTTGAAATAAAATATTGTACAGTTTTCTTATTACATTTTTTTGGTTTGAACTTTCTCATACAATACGTCTTTCAATGAAAGAACTGACATTATACACCAAACGTTTGACACAATAAATCCTTAGGACTGGCGGTGCAAACCTTTTTCCATTATCTTCTCACGAAGAATATATTTTGTAAAAAAAATTTAACAATTTCTTTTGCAAAAACTGTTTTTTTTTTCTTCATTTTTTTGAAAAAAAAAAAGTTGTCTTTTTCTGGAAAGAAAATTCTAATTAAAAAAAAAATTATGTTTAGTTTTCTTTTCAAAAAAAAGATTAAAAAGTTTAAGTTAAGATGTTTGCACTATTAGTCATGGGATGCATAGTGCTAGATCATGAGAATGTATTTTGCAATTATCATTTAAATAAGGGATCTTTGGTTGGAGAAAAGTATCACACTTTTTCTGAAAAAAATCATTTGAAAATAAAAAAAAAAAACAAAAAGCTTTTAGTCGCACTTTTTCCAATATAATTAAAAAAAAAATCATTCTCAACTTTTATATAGAAAAAAATAAAAAACATCATTTAACACTCCTCTATTTTATCTCTCATTTTTTTATAGAAGAAAAATCTAACTTTATATTTAAACAAGTTTTCAAAATTTTATCTAATGAAATCATTCCCTCTTTTAGAGACAAAAAAACAATAAAAATTTTCCACAACTAAACAGCCCTTAAGCATCTCAACGTTTCTGCAAATTAACCACAAAAGATGCATGCCATACAAAGATAAACGACTCAAAGTTTCACACCATCACGACGACTACACACTACATCGAGCAAGCTATAGTTCTAAACAACATAAACACGAGTCCATTCTAGATGCAAAAACTTGCATCTGTCATTACATACTAGTTACATAGACCTCAACAAAACTGTAAAATGATGAGGTTATAGATAAACGCTAAATAGACCATCGTTAGTTAGGATCCGGTAGCCGTCTTGTTATAAACTTTACTTACTGCATCTTTTCATCTGCGCTCACAACTTGGAGTCAAACTTTTCCTTTGTCCGAGACTTCACACCTTTCAACTTTTGCATCCCTACAAGCAAAACAAGTGACTGTATCAAACGGGAAAATATTTTGAACTTTGACTGCTTTCTTAGTCGAATGCAACGCACGTAATATAATTGCATCTAATGATCCTGAACTACATTATCTACCGTTACATGTTCCACCATGGGATTTCCCGCTATGTCTTGGCGTTCAAAATGCTTGCCACTGAACTTGAGCTAATCAAACATACGAGTCACGATTTTAAAAGAGTTCTGATAGATATATGCTTACCTCATATAATGGTTAGGTGACACAAACGTGGCGGTGTATATGACTTCTGCAGGGTAACCCACTGTAAAGTCAGAGTTATACAACACTTTGTATTTGTCATTGTCATCTCCTTCGCTTTCATCTTCACATTTGCTCTTATCGTCTTTTTTCTTGATGAGATCTACTTGACAAATACGATTACCTCCACCTCTGTAATCTATCATGAGCATGTTTCCGTTGCTCATCAAGTGCAATGGAGACAAACCACGAATATCAAAATTGCCAAGAAGCTGATAGTTTACCACCTTACTCCAGATATCCTCATCTGCAATATACTTCCACAGCTCGATACAGATGTAGCCGTACATGGCACAAAAATGAATGGACCCTTTTTGAACAGCAATAGATGTTTCATCCATATTACGAGACACGGGGGGAGTTTTTATCTCATGGAACGTCATAGCTTTTGTGTCAAACCTCATTGAACCTTCAGTTCTTTTACTCTGAGAAAGAAAATAGAGATGATTGCCCAAGCAGAAACCTGGTCTCCAAGTCCACATGCCTTGAAAGATGAACTCTGTGTCTAACTTTCTCCACGAGTCAGATTTCAAAGAGTATATGTAAACATTGCCCGATTCTGTTACAGCTAGAAGCTTGTAGTCGTCTTCATCTGAGCTGTAATATAATCCGTATCCAGAATTGTCGTAGCATTCCATGTGATCAGGATTGGATGGTCTAGACAATCTCTTATACTCGGTTGTGACAGGATTCCACAAAATAAAATCATAGTCTCTAGGTACATGCTTTTGTCTTTTGTGAACATTCTTTTCTACGAGTAAACATACCAGCCCATGATCAGATGTAAGTACACACATATGTTGAGGAGCAGTATATTCATCAGTACGCTCTACGAAGTCTGGTAAAGAGCGTCTGCAGGGAGCATTACATGGCGGCGATTCCGAGTCGACGGTGTAGAATTTTTCTTCAGAAAGAAAGAAAATGTTTTGGTCTTTCAGATAGGGGCAAACATAGTCTTTTAGAAGACTGCAGTCATTGTGGATCTCTTTGAACCTATCTGACTTTATGAACGAGTTCCACTGCTTGGAGACACACTTAAAACGAACTGCAGATTTTGTTGGAACCCACGTTATAATCTGATTCAAGATTACGTCTTCTGGAAGAAAAACCTCCATAGTTTTCTTGTCTGTGTCATACAATGTTTCCTGATTAGTTAGAATCGTAACATACATAACATCATAATAATCTAAAGAATATTGTAACAGTAATGAACTCATACTAGTTTCTAACGCAATAACAACAATAATGTCACATATATGCCACAGACCGTAAGTTTAACCTCACAAAGTACGAGCACGTAACTACATAAGTATAACTCTGAAACCATGTTAACGCTATCTAAACCTGACCTTTACCTTAGGACGCTATCTAAACCTGACCTTTAACCTTAGGACGCTATCTAAACCTGACCTTTAACTTACACAACCCTCCCAACATCCCATGTTGCGAATTCTAGTAATGATCATTATCTACCAAATTACATAGACTTATGTTTTAAAATATCAGGACACTATATCGAATCAAATTATAATATGTGACAAAAACAGACCAAGATTACTATACATGTTGAAAAAATGGCCAGCCTCATCATTTTCAGGGATGTTTGTTTAGGCTTATGAAGCATAAGCACATTTGGGGTTATATTTCATAAGCCCCAGTTTTCTCGCTTATATCGAGACTTGGGAGCTTAAATAAGTTTATTATATCAAAATAAACTTACATAAGCCCACAAATCTCGAAATAAGCCGAAAATTTAGGGCTTTGAGACTTCTGAGCTTATATTTCATAAGACCCCATTTTTTGGCTTATTTTGATACTTATGAGCGTATATAAGTTTATTATATCATAATAAACATATATAAGCCCCCAAGTCTCAAAATAAGCCGAAAATTAGGGCTTTGTATTATTAGCCCAAATCAAATTTAATATCGGCTAAGAATCGATTTTTTAGCTTATTTTGAGACTTATGAGTGTATACAAGTATATCATGATATAATAATCTTATATAAGCCCACAAGCCTCAAAATAAGGGCTTAAGAAATTTAAGCCCAAATCAAATTTGATATCGGCTTAAGACTCAATTTTTTGGCTTATTTTGAGACTTATAAGCTTATAAACTCATAATAAACTTATATATAGGGCTTAAGAAACTTACGCCCAAATGTGCTTATGTTTCATAAGCCAAAACAAACTTGTTTAATGATACCCATAAAAGGATAATAAGGGGTGTCTATTTCGACCTATATAGCGGGCTTATTTTGAAACATCTCGGCTTATATAAGTTTATGAAAGCTTATAAAAAGCCACAAAAGGTCAGCTTATGAAACATAAGGCGAAAACAAAATAAGTCATAAGCCGGCTATATAAGCCGAAACAAACACCCCCTTAACTATCTGTAAATAATGATGAACATAACACAAATTAATAAAAATAAAAATAAATTGATTGTATTTATTTATTACCGTTGAAGCTTCTTTCTGCTGCTGTTCGGTGGAAGGAAATGATGGAAACCTAATTAGTGATGATGAGATGTGGTTTGGTTTTGTAGGCCCATTTGTTGGGTGTATCAATTATGTAAGCCCATTCAAGTCATGGAAGTTGGAGATTTTTTCAAGCCCATTCAATGTTTCGTCGTGTCTTTTAACATTGGTCATTGTCCATTCTAGAAGTGCAAATGAAAACCGGTTTTTTTTAAATTCGGTTCAAAAATTCGAACCGGTTTTTTCAAAATCTTGTTTTCAAATTATCCGATCCGGATTTTTCTATCCGAACCGGTTAGACCGGTTTTTAGATTTTAAAAAAAATCGGATAAATTTCCGGATTTATCCCGTTTTTAACAATTTATTAATTTTTTTTTTAACATTTTTTTTTTTGTAAAACCTGTTTTTTTTTACCGGATAAAATCGGTTTGCCTGAAAAGTCAAACTAGCCGTTGGGTTTGACTTTTCAGGCAAACCGGTTTTATCCGGTTTTAACCGGATTTTTATAAAACAAAAAACCGATCATCAGTAAGCTTTTGGGCTTTTGAGGGTATACTAATATTTTTCGGGTGATGACTATGCTGAAGCTCGAAATGTATTAGTGATTATTGTAGTTTTATTGTAGTGTTTAAATAAAAATTATGAAGTTGTATGATTGTATTGTTGAAATAAAAATTATTGTGGCATTTTTTTTAATGTTTTATAGTTGTATTTTTTTTAATGTTTGTAAATAAATTACGAAAAAAAACGACACCAACACTTTTAACCGAAAAAACCGAACCGAACATTTTTAACCGAAAAAAACCCGATCCGAAAAATTCCGATAAAATCCGATTGCGAAAATTTTAATCCGAAAAAAATTCGATACGAACTTTTTAATCCGAAAAATCCGATCCGATCCGAAACCGGATTTTCAAAAATCCGGTTTTATCAAATCCGGATTTTCAAAAATCCGAATGGTTTTATCCGGTTTATTCGCACCTCTAATCCATTCTACAAATAATAGTTTCTAAAGTAAATACGAGCCGAGACACGAATCCTTAACCTTTTTGTCCATAGAATCTTCCCCTTTACCCATTGATATTTTGAAAGTGAATGCCAACCGAGTTAAGCCCATTGATGTAACAAATAAGTAAATGCAAAGTGGATTCTACAATCGATATTAACATGACCGATAATGTTTTTTCACAATCGAACAAAAAATAGATCCCCAAACCTAAAAAGAGTATCACGAAGGGTTTTATTTGTATGTAAACAATGTGTATTAACTTTTGATCGTGACCCATTTTTGTTAAGGCCCATTTTAATTCAACTAAAACTTTTGATTCCTTTTGTTTTTAAGCTGTGTTTGGTAACGAGCAGTTTCAAGCGTTTTGGAGCAGTAAGCGACAAGCAGTTAGAGTTTTTATTGAAAAGCTTGTTTGGCAAAGGAGCAACTAGCGTCTGAATATTGTCTAAACGTTTCAATCTCAAATGCTATCTTAAGAAGCATTTCAGAACTGCTCCAAGCAGAATGATTATAAAATTACATTTATACCCTCAATTATAATATTTACAACTTATGTAATTAGGTTCTGTGCCCTTTTTCGTAATTTTACAATTTCTAATTACTTCTTACAACTACGTTACCAAACACTTTTTCTATACAAACTGCTTACTGCTTGTTGCTCTTACTTCTGCTTACTTCTGCTTACTGTTTATTGCTTCTGCTACTGCTACATGATCGAGTCGAGTGGACTTTATAAGTATAATGTCAACGGCTCATAAATTTCACGAGTCGAGTATTTTTCAATTTGGATTCACTTAAACCAAGACTCATGTGTCAACTTACAATTCAATTCAATAGTCAGATAAGCCTGACACGTTCAAGTTTTTTTATATTTTATTTAAAAAAAATTAGACTTAAAAATATACATATCAATGAACTCGCTTTGAATATGAACTTTTAATTCAAATTATTATAGACTGACAACAATTTTTACGCATATCAAATCGAAATGGGTTTGTCGGTTTGTCGAATCAAATGCTTTTCATTTACGATTCTTCAAACTAGGTAACCGTTTGTTGACGCGCACAAATGGAAGCTTTTACTATTGATCTAATGTCATTGTATACCCTTTTAACATAATCGAATAGATATTGCATCTCATAGTTCCGTTCTTGGTGGAAGCGATGCTTATAGGTAGACTTAGAGGTACTTTTGCTTCTTACTAAGAGGATCAAAAAGAAAAGAAAAAGAAACACCTCTTTAATGTTAGCAACGAAAATTGTTACACTCATAGTGAGATGAACTTAAAATGTACGTAAAACTTAATGAATGATCATTAATATTACATTAATATTACATTAATATTACAGTATATCTAATGACGAACTTTACACTCTGTTCTTAAGTTTTTTTTTAAGGAATAGAAAGGGATGAGAAGGGAAATTACAAAATATTAGTGTTCTTTAGTTTTTCATAGGAAGAAACAATGGGGGATGGGAAGGGAAGAGGAAGAGAAAGTATAGTTTTTTTTTATGGTAATCTGTTCCGCCCAATATTGGGAGGATTAGGAAGGGAATGAGTTATTAACATCAATGGTTTATGTAAAAGTACAATTATATCCATTGATGTGTCACATGTTTGACATAATTTTTTGTTCAAGACTTTTTGTCCATTTGTTTTATTCGTGGGCTTTGTCTATTTGTTCATTCGTGGGTTGTGTTCTTTCTCTAATATAATATATGTTTGTTTTGTAATGGAATGTTGTCTGCAATCTGCAGTCTGTAACAAAAAGATTTTGTCTACCAGTTGGTCCTCAATTTGGTTTAATGTTTGCTGAATATATAATTGGGTTTAATGTTTGCTGAATATATTTGAACACTGTATAATTCGATTTTAATGGAGAAAAATAAGTGAATAATGTATGTAGTTTCGAGGGTATGTTGGTAATCTTGTTAGTTTTCTTATCCTTCCTTGGCTACTTAAAAATAAAACTAAAGAACACAAATTACAATAACTACTTTTCTCATCTTGTCATCCCTTACTTTACCCTTCCCGTTCTATCCCTTTCTATTCTTTAAAATTTAGACTCGAGAACAGAGCGTTAGTAGAGACTAAGGAAGGCCTCAGCTCTTTCGAAGTTTGTGATGAATAATGTAACTATTATTTATTTTGTTTTAAAGTTATTGGTCATTTTTTTTATTTTTATATATATAAAATAATTCGGCCCCACTAAAATAAATGATCTAAGATCCGTCGTTTATATTTATACAAATGCCACACAAACCTTAATACATTCCCGCCATTTCTAAATGCTTCAAAAAACCGTTACATTCAAAACCCTAATCGAAAAATGCAAAACCCTAACTCAATTCAAACACCTTCACGCCCAAATCATCAAATCACACTCACCCGACAACCCGATCGCTATCGGCCCGCTTCTCTCAGCCTTAGCCACCACTCCGAACAACCCCCCTTTTTTCGCACACGCTCGTTCCATCTTCGAAAACCTTCAATTTCGCAACACGTTCATGTACAATACAATGATCAGGGGCTATGTCATGAATGGGGAAGATATTCTAGGTGTAATGTGTTTTAAGGAGATGTTAAGGTTTGGGATTTTAGCTAATGGGTATACTTTTCCGCCGTTGGTTAAGGCGTGTTTGGGTTCAGGGTTCACGGGTTTGGACCGCGTTGGGGTGACGGTACATGGGTTTGTTTTGAAATTGGGATTTGGGGATGATGGGTTTGTGGGGAGTGGTTTGATTGAGTTTTACGCGGGGAGATGTGAGATGTGGGACGCGCGTAAAGTGTTTGATGAAATGGGGGTTAAGGATGTGGTGGTGTGGACTAGTTTGATTGACGGGTATGGGAAGAACGAGGATGTGGAGAGTGCGAGGGTGGTTTTTGATGAGATGCCGTGGAAAAGTGTGGTTTCGTGGAGTGCGATGATGGCGGCTTATTCAAGAGTTGGTGAGTTTGAGGAGGTTGTTTGTTTGTTTGAAACGATGCAAGAGTTGGGTGTTAGACCGAATGAGTCTGTTCTCGTGAGTGTGCTTACGGCATGTGGGAATATTGGGGCACTTGCACAAGGGTTGTGGGTGCATTCGTATGCTAAAAGGTGTCGTCTTGATTCGAATACTATCCTTGCTACCGCATTGGTTGATATGTATTCCAAATGTGGTTATCCTGACTTAGCTTTGTCGGTATTTAAGTCTATTTCTGTAAAGGATACGGGAGCTTGGAATGCTATAATTTCCGGGTTGTCAATGAACGGAAAAGCTAAAACTACATTAGACTTATTAAATCAGATGGCATCAGTCAAGATTCAACCAAGTGCAGCCACATTTGTAGCTATACTAACAGCTTGTACACATGCCAATTTGGTCAAAGAAGGGGTCGAGTTATTTAACCGAATGGACAAACATTATGGGGTTGAACCACAATTCGAGCATTACGCGTGTGTGGTTGATCTTTTTGCAAGAGCGGGAATGCTGGAAGAAGCCATGGAGTTTGTGGAGAACGAGTTGGGTGGCGTTGGTAAAGGAGACGCAAATGTGTGGGGAGCTCTTCTTGGTGCGTGTAGAACATATGGAAAGGTTGAAACTGGAAACAAAGTATGGCGCAAATTGGCTGAAATGAAAGTAAGTGATTATGGGGTTTGTGTAGTTTCTTATAACATGTATAAGGAAGCTGGTTGGAAAAGAGAGGCGGAAGAAGTTAGGAATATGATTTCCGAATTTGGATTGAAGAAAACGCCTGGTTGTAGCGCGGTGGAGATTGATGGCGTGGTTAGAGAATTTGTTTCTGGTGATAACTCTCATGATCTGACACAGGAAATACATAAAACGCTCGAATCTTTGTTAAAGGTGGCTCGTCTTGTTGAACTGCATTGATATCTTGATTTATATAAATTGCGCAACTTTAACCCACTTAACTTGACTTAACTTGTGCTTCGTGTGGCTAAATTTTTTGTTTAGCCTATTTGGAATAAGATACTGTACAGTTTTTTATTCTCGCGATTTATGGCTTTACTGATAAGTCAAAATCATCAACGTCTCGACAAGGGTAATAGACTGTCATTTGAATAATGATACACGAACATGGAACTGAGGAAAAAGCGTAAATATGCATCACCACGTTTCAGCAAATTAACCACCAAAGAAACAAAATGTGCATGCCATACAACGATATATCGGTCAAAGTTTCACATGTCACCCAAGGCCATCACGACTACACACTACATCGAGCAAGCTAAAGTGCTAAACAGCATCAACACAAGTCCATTCTAGATGCAAAAACTTGCATCCGTCATTAAAACTAGTTACATAGACCTCAACAAAACTGTAAAATGATGAGGTCATAGATAAACACTAGATAAACCATCATTAGTTAGGATTAGGTAGCTGGCTTGGTATAACCTTTCACTGACTGCATCTTTTCGTCAGCTGATCCAACTTGGAGCCAAACTTTTCCTTTGCCTCCATCTCTTCTTTAGCGTGTTTGCTCTTCATTTTAGCAATCTCTTCTTCGTAAGATTTCATTAGCTTCACCCTTTCTTCCTCGGCTTCTTTCATCTCGTTTGTCTGAGACTTCACATTCTTTTCAACTTTTGCATCCCTATAAGTAGAATAAGAACTAATATAAGTAGAGATGGAAGCAGATTATTATTATCAGATAGTCAGATATTTTTTTTCTTAAGCTGTATATCAAGTCAACCGTCACAAATATATTGATATACAGTCATCGAGAGAAATGTTTTTACACAAGAACGGGAAATACCTTTGACGAACATCTGCAATTGCATGAACCGTCTTGCATTCCTCCTGTTGTAGTTTCTCAAGTTCTTTTTTCTGTTCATTCCTACAGTCTTGAAGCACTTTCAACTGGTCCTTGGAGAATTTTTCAAGAAAGTCCATCTAAACAAATATAGCAAAAGAAAATTAATAAGAATAATATTTAAGCGTACTACGGTATAAAACTAATATTATTATTAATGAAAAGTACCTCTTCCTCGTTCTGCTCGTGGTACATCTGTGTTCTCTCCCTGATAATTTTGTTCTCTTCTTCAATCTTCCTCAGCTTCTGAGACAGCAACCAAAAGGCGTCTTCAAGTGCTTTGGAGCTCCTCTCTTGTTTGGCAATCATTTTCTTATACCAGATCAGCTGTTGGCTGTCCTTGCTCAGTTGCTTATACTGATTTACAATCTTTTCTTGATACGATACCAACTCGAACTTCAACTTCAGCTTTCCTAAATAAACAAATAGCAGATGGAAGATGTTCAAAGACCCGACTGCTATGAGTGGCAAAATGAGTGAATCAAGCAGGCTAGGCCGGGTTTCAAAATGGGTTTGGGTCAATATCGCAAATTTTAGAGCAGGTCAACTGACTGCCAGCACCTTTTTGGAAAAAGAAATTCAGGAACCCTATAGTGTTCTCTCTAATGAGTCGAACCGGTCAAATGGGTTGTAATTCGCCAAAAGTAATTCGAGTTTTTACATAAAAGGATGAAATGGAGTGCATACCAGGTGAATGAAGGTTAAAAACCTCCAAGTCTTGTTCTGTAGCAAGATAGCCATACAACTGTCGCTTACCATCAGAACTGAAATGAACCGGGTGATCATTCCAAGCATGTCTACCTGTGTCTTGGCGTTCAAAATGCTTGCCTAGACGCTCAGCCTCTAAATACCCAATAGCTGATGCGTCAAAAATCAACACACTCATACCCCTGTGCCCTTCTGGCCCAAATGCATTACGGGCTTTCACAGCTTCAAAAGAATCGAAGTATTCCATAAGCTCTTGGGTTCCCATGCCAAGCCACTGAAATAAATATTCAATTGTAGTAAATCACAAGCCACACGTACACGTTTAGGGGGTGTTTGGATGTGCATTTTCAAAGCAACTATTGTGACTTGAAATCAGACTCGCACAACTTTCATTTAAGTAAGGCTAACTAGTAACTAGGTAGCTTTGCATTTATCTAAAAAATTAAGTTTTTCAATTACGATTGCTTTGACCCAAAAGATGTTTTTGGATCTGCGTTATGACATTAATTATCTTTGACAATCAGTTTTGAACTATTTCGAAAAATAAACAGATCATGATCCATTTTGCTACCAAAATAACCCTAAAAGCAATAAAATTAACAGGTATACCTTCTCATTTTCATCCTCCTCGAGCAGCGTATTCTGAACGATCACCATCGGAGGCCACACAATTTTCCAGTCTCCGACATCTTTATCAACACCAACCCATTTCCCAAACACTTGCCCACTTTGAACAGCCACAGCCCCTCGTCTATGCAGCTCTTCGTCCAAAAGCTCAGCAAGAGTCCTATGAAGCATAGGTCTTCGTGACCCTTTAGTCTTAATATGAGTAACAAACGCTTTCATACCTCTAAACCAATGAATCGAACCAGGACCATCTCTACAAGCAGGACAATGCCACTGCCTAACTGGTTCGTTAATCTGGTCAGCAGTCAGTTCATCTAAACTCTCAAACAGCTCAACAAAATACGGGTGCTTTTTACGCGAATCATGACTCATTTGACTGTCGTCAGAATCGTAATCATCACTCACAATCTCGTCATCTGAATCAATGGCATCATAAAGCTTAAACCCATTATCACCTTCTGCCACATCATCAGTTTGTTCATCGGTTTTGTTACCAGCCCATGTGGCCCATTCACGTCTACTTCCATCCCCTGTTACGTATCCTTCAGCCAAACCCTCCCAACCATTTTTACCCGAATTCAGAGACATATTCCTCAACCCCTGATTCAACTCTTCAACGTTCCGATCATTTTCACCTGTCGTCATCTGCACGCGTTCAAAACCCCTAAAAGGTTAATCTTTCACAACAGCTAGCTATATATTATTTGAAAAATGCATTTTCTTTTTCGGGTAACCACTATTTCGACCTTTTGGCCAACTAATCCATATAGTTCTAAACCCACCGCCACACAGACTTAAACACCTTTCAGAAAGTTGGCATGGCCACTTCATACTTCGGGTTATGAGCGTGTTCTCTTCTTGTTTGTGTTATCTTATTTACCTAGCTTATGAGCTTATAGCTTATTGGCCATAAGCTGAAAATCCGAAAAAAGTGTCCTTATAAAGCCTTTCCATGTCTACATAATAAACCCATAAGCAAGGTAAATAAGATAACATAAATAAGCCCATTTTCATGGCTTATTTTCTAACTAATGAGATTGTTCTCTTGAGCTTATTTGTGTTACCTTATTTACCTGGTTTACAGCTTACTGGCCATAAGCTCGAAATCCGAAAAGGTGTGCTTATACGCCTTTCCAAGTTTACATAAACCCATAAGCGAGGTAAATAAGGTAACACAGAAACCCCATTTTCTTGGCTCATATTCTAACTTATGCGCTTATTTTTTTCAATCTAAGGGGGTGTTTGTTTCGGCTTATGTTTCAATTTTTTGGCTTTTTTTAGACTTGTGGCTTATATAAACGGGTGTTTGTTTTAGCTTATGAAACGTAAGCCGAAACGGGCTTACATTTCCTAAGCCCCAATTTTGTGGCTTATTTCGAAACTTATGAGCTTATATTAGTTTATTATGATATGATAAATGTATATAAGCCCATAAGCCGCAAAATTATGACTTATGAAACATAAGCCAAATTTTGGCTTATATTTCATACGCCTCTATTTGTGGCTTGTTTTAACTCTTATGTGGTTATATAAGTTTATCATATCATAAATAAGCTTATATAAGCCCATAAGTCTCAAAAGAAGCCACAAAATTGGGGCTCATGAAACATAAGCCCATTTCGGCTTATGTTTCATAAGCATTAACAAACACCCCCATTTATATAAGTCTCAAATAAAGACAGAAATTGGAACTTATGAAACATAAGCCCATTCCGGCTTATGTATCATAAGCTTAAACAAACACCCCATTTATATAAGTCTCAAATAAAGACAAAAAATTGGAGCTTATGAAACATAAGCCCATTTCGGCTTATGTTTCATAAGCATTAACAAACACCCCCATTTATATAAGTCTCAAATAAAGACAAAAAATTGGAGCTTATGAAACATAAGCCCATTTCGGCTTATGTTTCATAAGCATTAACAAACACCCCCATTTATATAAGTCTCAAATAAAGACAAAAAATTGGAGCTTATGAAACATAAGCCCATTTCGGCTTATGTTTTCATAAGCTTAAACAAACACCCCATTTATATAAGTCTCAAAAAATTGGAGCTTATGAAACATAAGCCCATTTCGGCTTATGTTTTCATAAGCTTAAACAAACACCCCCATTTATATAAGTCTCATATTAAAACAGAAAACTGGAGCTTATGAGACATAAGCCGAAACCAAATAAGCTCATAAACCCACATATAATCCAAAACAAACACCTTTTAAATTTGTTTGTGTGCTTATACGCCTTTTTTTGTTTTTTTGTTTTTAAATTTGTTTTTTTTAAATTTATTTACAATTAAAAGCATAAATCACAAATAAATTTAAAAAAAAAACAAAAAAAGGGGCTCATAAGTATAAAAAATAAAAATAAAATAAAAAAAGGCTATAAAATTATTAGAAACTAATTGCATTGTTAAAAATCATAAAATTAACGGAAATAAAATATTATTATTATTATTATTAAGGGCATGCAAGAATAAATTTAAAAAAAAAAGTTGACCTGAGTGGTAACGGTGGTCAACGGCGGAGTAACAGTGAAGAGAAAACACAGTGCGACTCTGTGTGTGTGTGTGTGTGAAAATGGGGTAGTATAAAAGGAGTGACCTTTTTGTTTAAATTACTATATTGTCCTTGCTTATGTTTTCAAATGTACTTTTTTAAGTTTTAGTAACTTTCTCTAATGTTCAAGGATGTTTTATAAACCAGTAGTATGATATCCGCGTAATATAACGACGGATAACTGTAAGTAACAACAAATGTTACACTTTAAACAATTAAATTTGTGTTTAAATTAAAGTTAAACTTGTATAAAAGTTGAATAAAATATGTAAATGTTAGAATTTGATAGAAATATATAAAAAGATATATTAGACGAATAATGTGCAATTTTATATAGTAGTATATATATTAGACGAATAATGTGTGGTACATAAGTTTTTTAACTTTATGTAGACAAAATTCCATAGGGAACAAGCACCTAAAAAGGTAAAAAAGAATAGATCTCATCCATCCATTTCTAAACAGATCTTACGGTGGAGATCTCATTCATCTCCCCCTTTCCACCTGCTACAAACACACAACCTTACACACAAACACATACTCCAAATCAAACCCTAATCAACCTCTACAACTGTACCTACCACCGCCGTCACCCCACCGTCGTGACACCTCCGCCGCACTCCCACCATATATCGTCGATCTACAGCAATCCGTCGACACCAACTCTAGCAACACTCACTATGGCTTCATATTAACAAACAGATGGTGTTTGTTTATATTTTTAGATAGATGTGTTATATTAAAACATGTTTAATAACGAATTTTGTGAAAGAGTGCTCAGGTGTTTGCCAATTGCTATACTTAGAATGTCATGGCTATTAGTGTATCAGGTGTTCGACAAAATGCCACAATGAGAAAGCTTTGTAATGATTGATGGAGGCGAAGTGTTATGTGAATTCACGTGCTTTGGGGTATATTGTGCGATGTACGGGTGGTTTGGGGATGGTTAGTGAGGTGAATCGGTTTTTGACTTGGTTAAGGAAATGGGGTGTGTGCCAAATGAGGATAGTTATGATGCGTTATTGGAGCTGAATTCGAAAGATGGGTTGGTGAGTTTGATGGTTGTAAGGATGCGAGATGAGGAAGAAATGGTGGAAGTGTGATAAGTTTACAATGGCATTGGTTTGTAGTGTTATTGTAGGGCAGGGAAATTTGATCACAGGTTGGAAGGATTTGCACCATCACAATTCATCCATCCACAGCTCTACATTTTGACGAGCATGTCTGCATGATAAAACTATTATCAGGCTCGCTTAGGAGATGAACTTTGAAAGTTTTCTTGATCTCACCCTTGCTCTTGAGAACTGAGATACCTCTGAAGACTATTAGTGTGGTGGTGTGTATTATTTTTATAGGCTTATGGTTTGCGAGTAACAGAATCGCATGTGATTTGTGTACAATCACATGTGATTTGAGCATAATCACATGTGATTTGAGCATAATCACATGTGATTTTAGCAGAATCACATGTGATTTTGAGAAAAATCACAACCGAGTTGTATTGAGTTTGATTTAATGGTTAAATCTATCTTGTTTTAATTGACTACATGGTAACTATAAAAAGTTGATTCAATGATGTATTCAATTAAACAAGTCTGTTGTTATACTCGATTTAATTTCTTATTTATTCATATTTGTAATATAGATTTTGTTGAGATAAATCACATGTGATCGATACACGAAATATGTCGAATCAAAATTTAAAAGAGAAAACAAGTATAAACCAAGAATCGGACTTAGTCGATTTATTTAGTTAAGTTATTGTTATTGCTGGTTATAAAATATTGTCATTGTCATTTTTGGTATTCATTAGTCCTTAACAATAGATATTTGATTGGATGTTACATTTTTATCAAAGTGTATATATAAAGATGTCAAATTTGTGACCTTGTATTGTCTTTGCAATAATACGACTTCAACGTGTGTATAAATCGTCACATGTGACTCAGTTATTTGTTAATAACATGTGATTCACACACGAATTACATGTAATTCTGCTTGAATTACATGTGATTCAATTATTTTAACCTTAACTTCTAAAAAACCACTTTAGATGAATCATGTGTGATTTTGTTTGAATCATATGTAATTTTATCAATATATAAAAATGTTATTCATGTAAAATATAAAAAAAGTTTGGCTTCTAAATTACATGTGATTTTGTTTAAATCACATGTAATTTTGCATGAATTACATGTAATTCGATGATAATTACATGTGATTTTGCATGAATTACATGTGATTCAATGATAATCTCATGCAATATTTTTTACTTATCATATGACTAACTAACCTAAAAATGTAATTTGTATTCAAGTAAACAAACATATGTATTTTATATAGTAAAACCAAATCTGATCACGTAATTATCTGATAATAAATAGGATTCAAAAACAAAAAAGTATTTAAGCATAAAAATTCACTGTAGATGAATCACATGTGATTTTGTCTAAATCATATGTAATTCTATCAATATATTAAATTGTTTGTTGTCATTCATGTAAAATATATAAAGCAAATTGGTTTCTGAATTACATGTGATTTTGTTTAAATCACATATAATTTTGCTTGAATTACATGTGATTCGTCGACAAGTACATGTGATTTTGCTTGCATCAAATGTGATTCAAGCATTTTGAAACTTTATCATCTTCTAACAAACTTACTGTAGATAAATTACATGTGATTTTGGTTGAATCACATGTAATTTTGCTTGAATTACATGTAATTCGCTGATAATTACATGTGATTTTTCTCACAACAAATTAATAGTTTAGACTTTCAATTAACAAACTTAGTAGTCTAACATGGTCATTTCTAAATTAAAAATAAATCACAAGTGATTTAGGCTACAACAATAAAGAAAAAAATTATACTTGATTTATAATTTTCCATATAAAAAACAATAAAATATAATACCATGCCAACAACATAGCAATCACTGTTAGAATCACATGTGATTTATATTTAACATCTAGATCTGCAACTTTTTGAAAGCATCTTCTTTTTTCAGATTCAAGTCCATGATACATGTTCAACAACTTCTTTTGTTCACATCTACCACATCCAAACCATCAAAATTAATGCTTTCAACAACTTCTTTGCTCATTATCATTTTCCGGCGAGATTTATTGTTTTCCGACGAGGTTGTCATTTTCCGACGAGTTTTCGAGTGATTCCGACACGTTTTTTGTTGTGATTCTAGCGATGTATGTTGTTTTAAAATGAGGCGTGGTGGCGGTTAAGGTCTCCATCGTTCTTTCTTGATTTCCGGCGAGATTTTTTAGAGATTCCGGCGGTAGGTTTTAATTTCCGGTGAGGGTTTGGTGGATGGTAGGTTGTGTGTGTTTTGTAGAGAGAGAAAGTTTTGAAGTAAATGAAGGATATGAGGTGTTTTTTAAGGCTTTATATATGATTGGACTTTTGATATTAGCCATTAGATAAAAAAATATGAATGGTCATGATGTCTTCCTTTCTTCTTTTTTGAGTGCAGGTTTTCTATAGATCTCGACTCACTTTATGTAATGTTCATGGATGTTTGATAAACTATTAGACGAATAATGTGCAAAGTGATTGTGTTTATCGTCAAAAAATTATATATGTGATAAACTTTTTAATGCAATATTTATAGGTTCGGTTGTAATGATTGCAAAAAGAAAAAAATTAAGAGTATTATAAATGAAAAATAATAAAATTTTAAGGATCTGAAAATTGAACGATATTTAAAATATTAATTTATTGGTAGATTTTGTTACAATTAAGATTTTCAAGTTTTTTTTCATATATTTGGGTGTTCGATTTTGACATTGCGAACGGATTAATTTCAAGACGACTAATCTTTTGGATAGTCTGGAATCGTCGTAGGTGAACCTCCGTAGCCAACCCTAAATGTACACACCTAGTGAGGTTTCAACCATTGACCTCCCTTTAAAAGTCAATGCCTTACCACTAGGCCATTTGGTGATAGTTAAGTTTTAACATTCAAGAAAAGTCATTCGTCTTTTATATCTGTAAAAGATGTAAACTCGCGAGAACAAGCTAACATTAAACATTTTTTTAGCATTACCTATCATTAACCCAAAAAAAAGTTAGTTCTCAAAACTCTCTTAGCCAGAGAAGCACTATCGGGTATAAGTATAGATAAGTTTAAAGATTTGGATACAATTTTTTTTTAAACGGCTAATACTATATAAAAAGTTTCTAGTAAGACACTAGAAGCATAAAGAACCAGATACAAATCTAGAAATATACAAATTTACACATTCTAGATTCTATCCAAAGGCTTTAACTAAGAAGTCTACAAAAAGGATGAAAAAGCTTTTTACAATTACAACGAACCAAGAAAAGAGAAAAATTCTCATCCACGGAGGCCGAAATCCTTTCTTTGGTGTGTATTGGTGACTTGGTGGTGGTAATACCATCAACATATCCATCTCTTATATGTAAGTTCTTGATCCTTGATTCCATGTGTCAGCATGGATCTTTTGTTTTTGTTATGTATTTATAATAACGGTGTGTTATGAATCCTAATAACATGTAAATGGTGGTTAGGGTTTTCATATAATTACTATTGATCCCAAACTTAGATCGATTAGATTTGTGTTATCGAGATTGAATCAAGTATAACACGTAGAGAAACTTTGTGTTTATAACAATCTAAGTGTTATGCGGAATTAACACTTAAATCAAAGAACAAAACAAAACACAAGGTATACCAAACTTTCACTTGTATTGATGAACGTTGAAGTACAATGAAAGTATTCAGAATGTATATGTCAATACTAAACCCTACGACCTCTGATACACAGTTTTTGCTAAGGTTCAATTTTACTCTCGATATCCTCTCGAATTGATCTCAGTTTAAAGTGGAATGATTTGTTCTTGGTGATAAAAAGTGGATTTAGTTTTCTATTCTACTAAACAAGGTGAGTGAATAAAATGGTAATAAAATAAACTTAAACCAAGCAACGAATAAAAAGCAAAACTTGAATTAAAGCTGGAAAAATACTCTTACTGAAAAATAGTCTATGCGGAATGTTACACTATTCAGAATGTAAGATGCTATGCGGAAAATATGCTCTATTCGGAAAAGTAAACTATTCGGAAAAAGAATGCTATTCGGAAAACAAGGCTTATGCGGAAAGTAGACTCTATGCGGAAAGTAATGGCTATTCTGAAAAATTATGCTATTCGGAAAAAATTGCTTATGCGGAAAAACATACCCTATGCGGAAAAATGACTCTAATCGGAAAATCGTTCTATGCGGAAAGATGAACTTCTATTCGGAAAAACTACTCTATGCGGAATATAAGGCCTAATCGGAATAACTGGTTTATTCCGAATAAAGAAGATAAAATAAAGTCTATGCGGAAAAACAAGGCTATTCGGAATATCTGAAATATTCCGAGTAAAAGAAATGGAAACACCCCTATTCGGAATATCCAAAATTCCGAATAAGGGAAACACAAAATTGCTATTCGGAAAGTTCTGGGTAGAAGAACAGTAGCAGTAACAAAGAAATGGGGAACCGGATTTAACTCCAAATCGACTCCAATACTCAAAAAGGTTTTACCAAATCAAACACAAACAATTTAAATAACATAAGAAACAAATCCCACCAATAAAAACACTAAATCAACAACTTTTTAGAATCAAACTAGACTCAATAAAAACTTAAGAACTTGCAATAAAAATGGAGATGAACAAGATGAATGAAAAGATGGAATAGATTGATTAATGTAAAAGTAACAAGGTTAATGATTAAGGATTACAAGATTGAAAGAAAAAGATGAAAATCACCAAACTCCCTAATGGAGTTGGTGATGGAACGAACAAAAGCCTGGGAAAGAAAGAAAAATGAACTAACTCCCTAATTGTGTGAAGGGAAAAACTATTTATACTCCTAGTGGTTGGTTGGTGAGTGGGCTTTCTCCCTTTCTTCTTGTCTTCTCGTCTTTTCAGAAAAGTTGACATTTTCGATTCTGATTCGGGATTTGTCGTCGATTAAATCCAACTCATCTTTTAATTTCTTCGTTAAATAGACTCGAGTTTCTTCGATTTATGAAAATCTTCCGTCTTTAGTCCTTTTCTTCGATAAATCTTCGAATAGGCCCAGTGACTTCAAATCTTTTGCATCTCTTGGACAATAGACTTTATTTTGAGTCTTTTTCCTTGATAAATCCCGTGCAATCCCATGTTTTCTTTAATATTCATCCGGTTAGCTCTGAAAACACAATAAACACAAAAACCACGCATAATTCCAAACAAATGATATTAAATACGTGTTTTGGTCTTGTTTTAGCCAGAATTAAGTGGTAAAAGGATGGGTGTTTACACACCTATCAAATCCCCTACACTTAACCATTGCCATGCCCTCATGCAATGCTTAGTGATAAAGCAATTTTACACTTTTCTCATAATTCATCAACCTTGGCCTTATTCAAACACTACTAAATAAGAATCAAATTACTAAGAGAATTAAAAACTTTAAAATAAACAAAAGGATGGAAATAACTTGTAAAGAAATCAAGGACTTACATTAGGGCTTTGGTGTTGCGCAGATTTATCACCCTCAAGTTTCACGTTCCCCAAACTAAGCTTGAAAACGAGATCATTGTTATTATAAGTTAGTAAATCAAACACTTACACACATGGCTTAATTAAATGCTTAAACTCCCTTATTCCTAATTGTATCTCTTATATTTTATTTTTGTCTTAGAATGATCATGAAGATGTATTTTTGGACTTATTTCGATAGTTTATTAAGGCTGAAAGCAAAGTAGGACGATTTGATCAATAGTTAGCTAAAGGACAAAATCTCTTAAAACTGCTTCTCGGGATATCAAAAAGTTCATATCTTGGCATAACTTGGTTCACGATTTGAGACCTTTCTCGGGCCGATATTTGGCATGTACTTCATACTTCATATCTTCGAGAGACGTTCTTGAGATAATGGTCTTCTCATCATAATAGAGTTTCTTCACTTGGAGACTTTTGAGGGGTACTCCAACTTTGTTGACCACGACTTCATGATTATTTCTTCAATCTCTAATTGGGATTTTGAGATACAACGATCCGCCTCCTTTTCGGACTTGGATCTATTTATCCTCATACCTTGTTAGGGTCTTTTCGGATAGACTTCTCCATGATCTTTATGGGAGTTGATTGCTTTTCGTCGTGAGTCTTGATCCTTCATATAGACTTTAGGAATAATGCTTTTCACATCACTTTGGATCTTCAGCAATAAAATTGAATCCTCATGCCTTGTTAGGGCCTTTTCGGACTCGTCAATCTTCGCGCCCCGCTTCATAAGTTATGCCTTGGCTATGAACTCTTATCATTACCGAGCAACTTTTAAACGATCTTGGGCTAGAAGCTAAGTAACTTTTCAAATCGTAAGACCTTACTTATTGCAGATAAATTATTAGCAAGTGATGGGAGAATAGGCAAATAATTACACCAAGTGAGCTTGCGCAAGAATACCGACTTATAATTGACTCTATCATTTCTCGTCCTCCACAATTTAAAATCTCAAGTAATGAGACTCGTGGACACTTAGCCTAATAAACCAATTAAGGTCTATATGGTTAAGGATACTAGCTAGAATAAACTTGGATAAGTCTATTCGGGTTGAGTCAAAATAAACGCAACGGGCCTAATATGTCAAAGATTCCTAAACTAGCTACACCACTTTATTAATATTTTTGACTTTATTGCGGGATATATACATATGAAAGCAACGATAAAAATTTAAAAATTACAACTAAATGGCCAAAGTTAATAAAAAATTTGAAAAATGCTGAAAAATAGGATTTTCCGGTTAAATGAAGGCATTTTCATGGAAAAGTCCACTTAAAACTTCGATAGAAGTCTCCCCTACACTTAAGATAAACATTGTCCTCAATGTTTAAGCATGTGGGAAAAATCTCCCCTACACTTATGACATTGTGCACGTTGGTTAACTCGAGTTAAGGAAGAGACGACTAAAGTGATCAATTTCAAATGTGAGTATGAAGAAAATTGAATCACGATAGTTGAGAGATAGAACCGGATTTCGGATAACACGGGAGCACGGTTCTTCAAAGATTTCCAAGATTGCAGTTATCCCTGTAAGCACATCACCACACAAACACAAACGACCAAAATAGGTCCTCCCCTACACTTAGGGGGTTAAAGGGATAGATACTCGGGCTGCCTCCCGAGGAGCGCTTGTTTTTGATAACCGAGTCACGAGCCTGACTCGACCCAAAATTAGTTCATGGGGAACGTGGTGAGGGATGGAATCACCTCCTTAGAGGTGTCCTCACCAAAGTACAACTTTACTCGTTGGCCATTCACCTTAAAATTTGGTCCATCAGGTTGAGGGAGCTCGAGAGTACCATATGGAAAAATTTGGGCGATGGTGAATGGGCCGGACCAACGAGATTTGAGCTTGCCCGAAAAGATTTTCAACCGAGAGTTAAAAAGTAAGACTTTGTCTCCAACATGGAACTCTCGGTTTTTGATCTTGGAGTCGTGAATGAGCTTAGTTCTTTCCTTATAGATCAAAGAATTTTCATAAGCCTCATTCCGAAGTTCATTCAGCTCATTGAGTTGGATCTTGCGTAGGTCACCGGCTTTGTTGATATCAAAATTAGCCCACTTCAAGGCCCAGTAAGCCTTGTGCTCCAACTCAATGGGGAGGTGGCACGCTTTCCCGTACACAAGACGATAAGGCGTACAGCCGATCGGGGTCTTGTAAGCAGTACGGAAAGCCCACAAAGCATCATCAAGTTTATCAGCCCATGCGGCACGATGCTCTCCCACGGTCCTTTCAAGAATTCGCTTCAGCCCTCGGTTGGATATTTCAGCCTGGCCATTAGTTTGTGGGTGGTAGGCTGTGGAAAGACGATGATTTACACCGTACTTAGCCATGACTCGAGCAAATTGGTCATTGCAAAAATGAGTCCCACGATCACTAATAATGGCGCGAGGCACACCGAATCTAGCGAATAAAGCTTTCAAAAAGTTACAAACCACCCTTGCGTCATTAGTAGACAAAGCTTTGGCTTCAACCCACTTGGAAACGTAGTCAACGGCTACAAGGATGTATTTGTTTCCTTTAGAAGAAGGGAATGGCTCCATAAAGTCGATACCCCAAACATCAAAAATTTCACACTCTTGAATGAAATTCTGAGGCATCTCGTCTTTATGTGTGATTTTGCCTTGCTTTTGGCAAACATCACATCGTTTGACCATATCGTGAGCGTCACGGTATATGGAGGGCCAATAAAATCCCGAATCAAACACTTTCTTAGCGGTGTAGTTGGGACCAAAGTGACCACCGGTGGGTCCTTTGTGGCAAGCATCAAGGATGTCCGACGCTGCCGGTCCATCAACACATCAGCGAATTATCAGATCAGCACATTGTTTGAATAGGTAAGGGTCGTCCCAAAAGTAAGTCTTGATGTCGGTAAAGAACTTCTTCTTTTGCTGGGACGTCAACCCTTCCTTGAGAATTCCACCCGCCAAGTAGTTTGCAAAGTCCGCAAACCACGGGGTTTCATTCGGCTTCGAGTTTATAGACATTAAGGTCTCCAAGGGAAAAGAATCATTGATTTCTTTGGTCGGATGATCCCCTTGGTATGGATCCTCAAGTCTGCTAAGATGGTCCGCGGCTAGGTTTTCTGCTCCTTTTTTATCGCGGATTTCGATTTTAAATTCCTGGAGCAGCAAAACCCAGCGAAGAAGTCTTGGTTTGGAATCTTGCTTTGTCAACAAGTACTTCAGCGCGGAATGATCGGTGTACACAATGGTGGTAGAAAGGACAAGATAGGGGCGGAATTTTTCAAAAGCATAGACAACAGCTAAAAGTTCTTTTTCTGTTGTCGTATAATGCAATTGTGCCCCTGTCATTGTCTTGCTAGCGTAATGGATCGGTTGGAAGTGTTTGTTCACTCTTTGTCCAAGAACCGCTCCAATAGCAAAATCGCTAGCATCGCACATCAACTCAAAGGGCAGCTCCCAATTAGGGGTAACCAAGACGGGTGCCTTAGTTAGCTTATCCTTAAGTGAGTTGAAGGCTTCAAGGCACTCTTTGGAAAAGATAAAAGGAGTATCTTTTTCCAAGAGGTGGGTCATCGGGCGAGCGATTTGAGAAAAATCTTTGATGAATCGACGATAGAAGCCCGCATGACCCAGAAAACTTCTCACACCCTTCACGGTTGAAGGTGGAGGCAACTTAGCGATAACATCGACTTTAGCACGGTCAACTTCAAGACCGGCTTTCGAGATCTTATGTCCAAGCACGACGCCTTCTTTTACCATAAAATGGCATTTTTCCCAATTCAGAACAAGGCGAGTGTCTTCGCACCGCTTTAGTATACGTTCTAAATTGGCAAGGCAAGCAGAGAAGGAATCCCCGAAGACCGAGAAATCATCCATGAAGACTTCCATGGTTTGTTCAACCATGTCATGGAAGATAGCTAACATACACCTTTGGAAAGTCCCGGGCGCATTACATAAGCCAAAAGGCATTCTTTTGTAAGCGAAAGTGCCATAGGGACAGGTGAATGTAGTCTTCTCTTGATCTTGGGGATCGATGGGTATTTGGAAATAACCCGAGAAACCATCAAGAAAGCAGTAATATTCATTACCGGCTAATCGTTCAAGCATTTGGTCCATAAAAGGTAGAGGGAAATGATCCTTTCTCGTGGCATCATTGAGTTTGCGGTAGTCTATACAAACTCTCCACCCAGTAACGAGACGAGTGGGAATCAACTCGTTGTGTTCATTGGGAACAACGGTTATTCCGCCCTTCTTGGGCACACAGTGGATTGGACTAACCCATGGTGAATCTGAAATAGGGTAAATCATACCCGCATCAAGAAGTTTGAGAACCTCTGTTTTGATGACTTCATGTATTTTTGGATTCACCCTTCGTTGGCTTTGAATAGTGGGCTTATAGTCGTCCTCCATGAGAATTTTGTGCGTGCAGAAGTGAGGATCAATTCCACGAATATCCGAGATTTTCCAAGCAATAGCCTTCTTATGAGCTTTCAGCACGGCAACGAGGCGAGTCTTCTCTTCATCTTTCAAATCCGTTGCAATAATGACGGGCGACTTCTTGTTGTCGTCAAGGAACACGTACTCGAGATGTGGCGGCAACTCCTTAAGTTCCAAATCCGGAGGATTTTCGACGGGAGGCGTTTGCAAAGTCGTGGCATCGATAGCAATGACCGTGGGAGATGGAGGCGAAGGATTGTCTTCGGTGAGAAGATTGTCAAAGAAACTCATATCTTCATCCCCCTCGGTGGGAGAATCATTAGTAGCTAAATTCACATCTCCCATGGTAGCTTCAAGATTGTTCCAGAATAAATCACTATCTCCAACTAGAGACAACGATGAATCAATGGAGGACACGGTCTCAACAGTGGGAAGAGAGGTAGGAATACTTTTGCAAGCATCATTAAAGTGTTCTTCACAAGCCTCATCGAGAACGTCGATACAATTAACACTCTCATATGAATAAGGTTGTTTGGACAACTTTCCCATGTTGAAGACTACTTTATCGTCACCCACTCTCATGATAAGCTCACCGGCTTCAACATCAATAAGAGTGCGACCGGTCCTTAAGAATGGACGACCAACAATAAGTGGCACACGGGGGTCCATCTCGTAGTCGACGACAACAAAATCAGCAGGAAAGGTGAATTTGTCGACTCCTACAATAACGTCTTCGGCTATCCCCACTGGATAAGCAACCGTACGGTTGGCCAATTCCAAAGTCATTTTAGTGGGGACTAGCTCTGGGAGAGATAATTGCTTCCAAACACTTAGAGGCATGAGATTAATACTGGCACCTAGATCGGCTAGGGCCATGCAATTCTCTACTCCCGGGAAATTGCAAGGGATAAGAAAACGACCCGGATCACCAAGCTTGGTTGGCAATTTCCTTAAGAGCACTGCAGGACAGTTCTCATTAAGTTGGGTGTTGGCAATATCGAGGAGCTTTTCCTTGTCGCTCAAAAGATCTTTAAACATTTTAGCATACTTGGGCATGTGAGCGAGAGCCTCAGCGAAGGAGATATTGAAATTCAGTTGTTTGAACATTTTAAGGAAATTCGAAACCTGAATATCATCCTTGCTCTTTTGCTTCTCTTTCCTCAACCTTGAAGGATAAGGTATATTGGAAGAAGAGGAATGCTTTAGAGGAATAGGATCACTCACAACCACGGGTGGAGGAGGGGTAGAAAGAAGAGGTGGAGAAATTGGGGAAGGAGAAGAATGAGGAATAGGAGCAGGTGACTCGTTCTCCTTAGTCACAATCACCGGTGGAGGTATAGGAGTCTCGGGTTCCTTGGTACCTTTACCACTTCGAGTAGTGATTGCTTTCATCTCCCCTCTTGGGTTCGCAACGGTGTTACTCGGAAGAGTACCCGAAGAAGAGGGTTGACTACTTTGGAAGAAACTAGCCATCATGTTCCTCAGATCATTAGTTTGGCTATCCAACGTGTTTCTCATGTCAGCTCTCAATTCATTTCCTTGCTTGACCAAGTCTGCCTTCAAATTGCGCACTTCCTCTTGGAGATTTCCCACTATCACATCATTGGTCCTCATGTAGGTTGCAACCTCTTGGTGTAGTGCAGTGGTGGCTTGGTTGGGAGGAGCATTGTATGCAGGTGGTTGGTAAGCAGGTTGTTGGTAGACTTGATTGTTACGTTGAGGCGGTTGTTGCTGCTTGTGAGGTGGGATGTATGGTTGTCGAGGCTGTTGTTGTTGTTGAGGAGGGCGGTTAAGGTTTTGTTGTTGGTTCGGGTTGGTAGGAGGAAAACCAGGTGGTGAAAGATAGTTGTTGCTGCGGTAGCTAAGCAAGTTACGGTCACCTTGAGGTCTAGCTTGATAAGTAGGTTGTTGGTAGGTGCCATATGCCGCATTCACATTCTCAGCAGGGTAATCTTGGGTGGTGGTACAAGTTGTGTAAGAGTGGGGACCACCGCATATCTCACAAGGTTGGCTGACAGCGTTCACTTGTGCATTTTTGGCGTTGTTGCTGTTGTTGTTGCTGACGGTGTGGGTGACAAGCGATTCAAGAAACGTGGTGATTTTGTCTAATCGCTTGTCGTTGTCATTAGTGCTAGCACTAGCAACATTGGTCCTAACGCTCTTGGTTTGCACACGAGATTTGTTCTCAATGATATCCCAAGCAGCATTGGAAGTCTTAGCCAATAAATTACCCCCTGAGGCACTATTCAGTGAATCTTGGTCACTCATGCTTAAACCATTGTAAAAAGTATTAATTTGATGTACTTTGGTAAAACCATGTTGTGGGCATTTTCTTAAAAGATCTTTAAAACGATCCCAAGATTCACTGAATGACTCATCGTACTTTTGTTCAAAGTTTATAATCTCATTCCGCAAAGCGGTAGTACGAGAGGGTGGAAAAAAGTAATTGATGAACTTTGTTTCCAAATCCGTCCACGAGAGAATAATCTGTGGCGGTTCCTTAGCAAGCCAATGCCGGGCTTGTCCCTCTAAAGAAAAGGGAAAAAGTTGTAACCTTATCACTTCTTGTGGAACGCCATTGAACTTGACCGTGTTCGTGAGTTGTAGAAATCTCTTGATGTGATCGTGTGGGTCATCAATGGTTCGTCCAAAGAATGGTTGAGCTGAGACCATCTGGATAAAGCCTGACTTTAGCTCGAAATTGTTGGCGGCAATTGGTGGTATAACAATTGGATCCGTGTTGCCATCGACATGAGCTTGCAGCAGTTCAATCATTGGGCGATTATCCGGAAGGGGCTCATTGTTGTTGTTATTCATGTTGTTGAAAGGCGGGTTGTTGTTGTTATTATTGTTGTTCGGAGGTGGTATGTTATTGTTGTTTTGTACACCAGCCATGTCTAAGTTATCGAGAGGCTCGGGCTCTTGATAAGACGTGGATCGAGTGCGCATACACCTGCAAAAGAACGAACAAAGAAAAACAAAGCAAAAATATTTTTGGTTTTTATGTTTTTTTACTTTTTAGGATTTTTGAAAATTTTATATTTTTTAGTGTTTTTGAAAATTTTTTATGAAAAAGTAACGTTCACGGGGAACGGATCCCAAAATCCAAGTTCTCACAAAAAACTTTTGATCTTAACGAGAGGAGCCGGCAGCGGCGCCATTTGATACACAGTTTTTGCTAAGGTTCAATTTTACTCTCGATATCCTCTCGAATTGATCTCAGTTTAAAGTGGAATGATTTGTTCTTGGTGATAAAAAGTGGATTTGGTTTTCTATTCTACTAAACAAGGTGAGTGAATAAAATGGTAATGAAATAAACTTAAACCAAGCAACGAATAAAAAGCAAAACTTGAATTAAAGCTGGAAAAATACTCTTACTGAAAAATAGTCTATGCGGAATGTTACACTATTCGGAATGTAAGATGCTATGCGGAAAATATGCTCTATTCGGAAAAGTAAACTATTCGGAAAAAGAATGCTATTCGGAAAACAAGGCTTATGCGGAAAGTAGACTCTATGCGGAAAGTAATGGCTATTCTGAAAAATTATGCTATTCGGAAAAAATTGCTTATGCGGAAAAACATACCCTATGCGGAAAAATGACTCTAATCGGAAAATCGTTCTATGCGGAAAGATGAACTTCTATTCGGAAAAACTACTCTATGCGGAATATAAGGCCTAATCGGAATAACTGGTTTATTCCGAATAAAGAAGATAAAATAAAGTCTATGCGGAAAAACAAGGCTATTCGGAATATCTGAAATATTCCGAGTAAAAGAAATGGAAACACCCCTATTCGGAATATCCAAAATTCCGAATAAGGGAAACACAAAATTGCTATTCGGAAAGTTCTGGGTAGAAGAACAGTAGCAGTAACAAAGAAACGGGGAACTGGATTTAACTCCAAATCGACTCCAATACTCAAAAAGGTTTTACCAAATCAAACACAAACAATTTAAATACCATAAGAAACAAATCCCACCAATAAAAACACTAAATCAACAACTTTTTAGAATCAAACTAGAATCAATAAAAACTTAAGAACTTGCAATAAAAATGGAGATGAACAAGATGAATGAAAAGATGGAATAGATTGATTAATGTAAAAGTAACAAGGTTAATGATTAAGGATTACAAGATTGAAAGAAAAAGATGAAAATAACCAAACTCCCTAATGGAGTTGGTGATGGAACGAACAAAAGCCTGGGAAAGAAAGAAAAATGAACTAACTCCCTAATTGTGTGAAGGGAAAAACTATTTATACTCCTAGTGGTTGGTTGGTGAGTGGGCTTTCTCCCTTTCTTCTTGTCTTCTCGTCTTTTCAGAAAAGTTGACGTTTTCGATTCTGATTCGGGATTTGTCGTCGATTAAATCCAACTCATCTTTTAATTTCTTCGTTAAATAGACTCGAGTTTCTTCGATTTATGAAAATCTTCCGTCTTTAGTCCTTTTCTTCGATAAATCTTCGAATAGGCCCAGTGACTTCAAATCTTTTGCATCTCTTGGACAATAGACTTTATTTTGAGTCTTTTTCCTTGATAAATCCCGTGCAATCCCATGTTTTCTTTAATATTCATCCGGTTAGCTCTGAAAACACAATAAACACAAAAACCACGCATAATTCCAAACAAATGATATTAAATACGTGTTTTGGTCTTGTTTTAGCCAGAATTAAGTGGTAAAAGGATGGGTGTTTACACACCTATCAACCTCCTTTTATAACATAAGGATTCTTGATCAATACTTTAACTATCAACTATTCTAGGAAAAGATAAACATTAAGAATACAATATAGAACATATCTTTTCCTAAGTATATAAACGTGTTGACTAAGTAATTGATAATAGCTGGGATTTCCTTTGTCAGCGCTTGAATATTTCTTGTCAGTATCCAATCTGTCAGCGCCTAAATAACTCTTGTCAGCGTCCAAAATCCCTTTGTCAGCGGCATAGTGATGTAGCTAATTTATTCCCAACAATCCTCCCTTAAACTTGATACTTATACTAATGTTCAAGTTTCTGAATAAAAACAAAATACAAAGAGGATTCTTACAAATAAAACCTACTCCTGAATCTGAGAATATATAAACCTCATAAATTCCATGCTAACATCAGTGGTATAATCAACTTCAAGCTTGGTGGTGATCAACTTTTTCAAGGAGTGAATTGAATTTTGTTGAGATTGGATCTGAAGGAGACAAGAAAGCTGTTTAAGAATTCAAGAAACGTCTACAACAACATAGACAATTTGGTAGTACTCCTAGAATTGAGCCAAGTACTGTTGAACCTACAAGTACATCTCCACCTATCAAGACCACTTATGTGAGGAAGAATAAAAAGGAGAAAGTAAGTTCAAGGGAGGAAGAGTCTGCTCAAAGGATGAATGCAAGAGTTGAAACTCAAGGAATTGCTCAGACTGAAAATGTACAAGCAGTACATACACAGTCAACAGTACATACAACAGTACATACTGAGGAAACGGTACATACAAGCTTGGAAGAGGGTTCAACAGAACTTGAAGGAATTTCCAAGAGTGTTAAAAGGATAAGATCAACAAAGCTAAAGAAGAAAGCTAAGAGAGCTAAAACTATAGCAGAAGATAGTGATGATGATGAGAGCTTAAGGAAGTACTTGAAGATTGTGAACTTTGAAGATCAATGTTTTGATACAGAGATTTTTGGAAAAAGAGCATCCATTGTTAAGTGGATTTACTCTACAGATCAAGGACTTGAAGCTCATGGAATTCAGAGATCTGATGGCACAAAAAGGATATTCAGACTTTTGGAAGACATTCTTCACATTCTGGATAGACAAGATATTCAAGATCTTGTAAGGTTAGTTGAAGATGCTAGTGCAGGTAAAACTGAAGTATCACTATTATATAGGGAATTTCTCTTTATGTATGAGCCACACAAATGTGATCAAGAAATGTTGAAGGAATTAGAGAATCGGGTTC
Source organism: Glebionis coronaria (assembly GCA_025667525.1). Lineage (NCBI taxonomy): Eukaryota > Viridiplantae > Streptophyta > Magnoliopsida > Asterales > Asteraceae > Glebionis > Glebionis coronaria. Next base: position 697,637,382 of record CM046874.1, on the reverse strand, counting down.
CTAGTTACTGGAGATATTACAGGTCATGTCGATTGCATATTTTGGATGTAGATGATGTTACATATTATATGCTGCAAGAGAAGACTTATCCCTTCAAAAGGAAATTGTTGGAAAGGATGTTAGAACAACAATTAGAAGTTACAGAAGAGTCTGCTGATGCTTTGGAGTTGATCAGAATGGTTAAACAACAAATCAAGGATTTGAAAGATGAGAAAACTAATACGTTTGGACACGACAAAAGCAATTACAAGCGATTATATCGATTGACTCCCCCATGCTAAAACCAAACATTGTCCTCAATGTTTCTTAGCTCAAGAGTGACACCCCCTTGCTAAGACACGAAGAGTCTAATGCAAATTCCTAGCATGGAAAGAGCACGCAAATCTATAAGCCGTTTATTAATTATGCCTCAAGATAAAACGTTAGTCGATAAAAATCAAGGGATAGAAAGTGTGCCCCTTTTTGGCATTCAAAGAATGGAAGATCAAGTGGACCGGCAAAAACCGAACACGAGAGTCTTCAAATATTAGGGTCGTACCTAAGATCACAACACAACAAAACACGAGCACGAGCTTGAAAGATCAAGCCTTATTAGGTGTTAGAAAATAGATAGAAGATAGAATGTATGGGACTCCCCCACAAGGCACCTCGTTTTTGTTCACCGAGTCATGAGCTCGACTCGATCCCCGCATTCATTGGTCCTTAGGGAAAAAGGTGAAAACCGGCATAAAAGGATAAAATCCAACATAAAGCGCGATGCCGGGGTCAAAGATCTCATCCTCGTTGTCGGATGATAAACGAAAGGATAAAACTCCAACACAAATCTCTAATAAGAGATGGTAGTCACAAAAGATGGTATGGATGTAGCATGCTCCCCGAGATAAACTCGCACCAAGATGATAGAAAAGTCTTTCAATTATTACATCGGTGAAAGGCCGAGATTTCCCTAAATCAATGATTCCGGGATCGAATACCTCGACCTCGGTGGAGAAAGGAAAGGATAAAACGGTGTCGTCCCCCCATGCTAATCCATGATCATAGAAAGCACATGGTAATGGTGGTATAAAAGTTTCATCCAAAGTGGAATCAACATTCTTTGCTTTAACGACCATTTCACCCTTAGAAATGTGATCAATAGGGTCATTGTACTCAATATGAGACACATGAAAAACCCGCACATTAAGGTCAAAGTGGGTGGGAGGAGGACTTGGGACGTAATCATCATCAAGTAAATTCTCTAAAAAGAGAGCGTCCCCCTCCGGGTCGATATCATCAACACCCGGTGGTATCGAATCATTAGAAGCAAGAAAAGTGTCAATCTCCTCCATAAGCGGATCACTATCCTCAACGGGAATAGGAGATGGAGAAAAAGACTTGGCACTAGGCTTAGAATTCAAAGCCTCGATCCTAGAAATGAGAAGATAGACGTTGGATAACTTCTCACGAAGAATCACGTCTTCCACATCTAAATGAGTAAGTTCATCGGAGAACTTCTCAAGGATCGGAATAGTCAAATCAACCTCATTTCCCGGTGAAAATGGGTCTAAAGGAGCAAGTTCAAAGGTGAACCTCTCATAAAACGGATCACTATCATCCTCATTTCCCGGTGGAAATGGGTGTAGAAGAGTAGGTTCATCGGTAAACCCCTCAAAATCCGAGTCGTGAATGTCATCTTTATAAGAAAGTTCATCGGAGAACTCCTCCTTAGAATATTCACTAGAAGTAGATTCATCCTCAAAATCTTCATTTCCATCACAATTTTCATCATTAGAATTGGAAATATCAAAGTGAATGGAAGAAATCGAGTCATCACAATGTGGCAAATCACACCTTTCATTGGAAATACCGTCAAACTCTCTTGGGTTTTGGACAAGAATAGTGCTAATATGCTCGTCCCCCTTGCTTAGAGAATTTTCGGGTTCCACGGTGGAAGAATCATGAATAGGAGTGGTGATGTCATGAGAGATTTCCTCATCATCTAGGATGGGATAATCCTCGGGCTCAATAGCCGGCAAGATACGAATAGGACACACGATAGCACTAGACGAAGGATGAAGAGCAATAAGATCTCTCAAAGAAATAGAACTATCCTCGTCATCATCCAAAAGAATAGAATGCTCGAGTTCACGATTAGCAAGAGATTTTGCTTCCGCTTGAGCTCGTTCTTTCTCACGAATTTCAATACTTCAACCATTATAATCTTGCGAAAGTTGTCGAATCCTAAGTTCACAATCTCGTCTAAATCCCTCATCAATTATTTCTCCATGAAATCAACGGCTTCCTAATTCATTTGTAATGTCATTAATCTCTTGATTAATTTGTCTTTTTTCAAGCAACAAATCTTCAATACTTTTTTCAACAACTTCGACATTTCTTTGATTCATTGTTTCAAATCGTTCAATACCGAAAGAATATTGTGGAGATTGGTCAAAACCGGATGGAATCGAATTATAGCAAGAATTAGGCTCATAAAAATTTTGATCTCTCGGTTGACAACAAAAACTCTCGTGAGGACCTCCACAATACTCACAACAAAGATATTGTTGTGATAAACTCGGTAAATCTTGTGGATAACAATTATCATTAAAGTTTTGATTGTAGCTCGGTTCTTGCTCGTAATTAAGCGAGAATCGATGCGAACAATCATCACCAAAATGAGAATCGTTTCCACAAAACTCACTCGAGGGTGTCTCGTATGTAGGGTGTGGAGGTGGATTGAAATCGAGAGAATTATTCGAAAAATTCGGATTTCCACATGAAGTAATTTCATTACAAGAAGGACAAAATCCAACACGTATATCGTGACGTAAGTCATTTCCACAACGCTCACACGTGCACCATCGACATGGTAAAAAACCATATAACGGTTCTCCACACCCAACACAATCGACGAAGGAAGAATTAAAATTTAGAGGGTGAGGAGAAAAAGAATTAAACATGATAGAGGATTAAGAAGATTATTTTTGGTATTTTTCATAAAAACGAGAATTTAGAGGATTGAAGAAAAGACTTTAGACAAGAAGAAGATTATTTTTGGTATTTTTATTTGGTATTGCTCAATCAAAAATGATCGATAAAAACAAGGAATAAGGATAACTACTATGGAAGTAAATTACCCTCGGTCGACTTTGAAACGATAGGTGAAAACCTAAACGTCTCGAGGTTCAATAAGTAAACAACAAAAAATAAGATTTAATACTACTTGAGTCGGCAAACCAATAATAGGTTGTCCCTCTCAATATACGCACAAGCAAGCGGGGAAACGAGGTGGCACAAAGCACTTAAAAACCTTTTTCCTTAGACGGCCTTTTATACCACGTCGCCTTATACCCACCTTATAGTTTGTATAAATCGAGTTCAAACTTCTTATTAGTATTTATCTATTTTGCCTTTATTTTTGTTTTGGGTTCGAATACAATAGCTAGGTGATGAAATCCCAACTAAGGCTTATTTGATAAGTATGTAAAATTATTGTTCTACGTAATACAATATATTATTCACAAAAAACGATAAAAAACGATACATACTATATAATAGAACAATAATAAAACTTTCCGAGGACGGAAAGGGTCTTCAAATCCACGATCAACAAATCTCCACAAAGACGAATCGTACACAAGATCCCCGGCAGCGGCGCCAAAATTTTTGTTGTGTCGTGGATAGTATATGTGATAATTAAGATACGTTATAGGGTAAATTAGAAAATTACCTTTAGGAAAAAGTAATAGCCTAATTATACCAATGACGAATTCAATTAAACACGTGAGTGAGTCGAGTTCGTTGTACACGAAGATCTTATGAATTTGAGACGTTTTGCTTTGATTTGGACAATCGATTTGAATTGGTTTTCGGTTTTTAAACTACGATTAAAATCTACAAATTTTAAGCTATTAAAAATTAACCTAAAGTGCATGAATCGTAAACCCCGCTAAAAATTAAAATCTAATAGCACAATTAAATACTTAAAAATTAACACTATTAAAAATTTAATCTATTTTAAGAATCTATATAAAAAAAACTATTTAATACCTTTTAATCTTTTTTAAAAATCTAATTAAGCTATTTTTAAAACAAATTAGACTTTATCTAAAAATTACTCTAAAACAATTCTAATTAAACACTATTTTAAATCTACTTTTTATAAAAATCTACTTAATTAAAAAAATAGACTAATTAAACTATTTAAATAAAAACATTTTTTATATTATATTATTTATCTTATTTTATTTATTATTTTAATTATTATCTTTATTTAACTAAAAATTATTTTAATAAAAACTTTAATTAAAGAAAATGGTTGAAATTGATTTTAAAGAAAAAAAACGTAATTAAGATGAATCTGCAAAAGAAGACTACAATATATAAATGAGAAAACAGACAAAATAATCAAAAGAGCCCTTGGCTCAAGTGGTAAACACGCTGGTCCTATAGACAGGAGGTCTCGAGTTCGAAACCCCCACGAGACATTATTTTTTGGAATAAATATCTTTGCCAGATTATGCAAAGATAAGTCTTAGGAAAGACTTTTTGAGCTTATTTTGCAAAAAGCTGTGAGGACAAAGCTTGTGAGCTTATCAGATATATAACACTGATAAGCTGAAATTGTAAACAATATAATCAGTAATAACAACTAAGATTACAATCGCCAAGTTGATACCAAGCTAATAAATCAGTGACAAACACAATACAGTAAACAGAATACCAAATTGAACAGATAATCACACCTCTAAATCATCCAGTAAACTATGAAACATTCAGTCAAAGAAGACTCGTATCAGCAGAATACTTTAAACATCAAATCCAATTAAACAGATAAATGATGTAAAGCTACAGCAGCTAATAGACAGTCATATAACGTAGCAATAAGTGAACGTACAATCACAAAGAAACAGCCACTAGTATTTAACCCCGCAACAACGATAAGATGAAACTAAAACTATAATTAACGAGTTCTAAAACAATACTGCATCCAAATCTACAGAATCCAGAATCCTAACGATCCTCTCAACTCTCAAATATAACCAAATAAACCAATCGAGGAAACAGATATGACCACGACTCACCGACATAACGATCCATCAGACTTTATTAAACAATTTAACCACTTTAATCATACAATAAAATCATGAACAAAATTACAGTTCTAAAACAATTATCTCAGCTAGAACTCAGGACAAATATGAGAAAACCATTCTGCTAAATACACTAAAGCTCAGTCATTCACATCAAGTCAACAATATATAGCAAATTCACACATTCAATAATCAATTATACAAATTAAACTAAAAGAAACTGAGAAAATTAAAAGAAGGGAACCTTTTTGAAGTTATCCTTTGAGACGTAGGCTAGCGTTGAGCTACCTATGAACCGAAAACTAGACCACCATGAACCTCCTTATGGACCACCAATAATCAAACGAACCACCAAACTTACACCATTCGAACCATATAAAACCAACAAATGCAACCGAACCAATTTTTTTATCTTTCCAGTAGGGAAAGATAATTTAAATCCTTTTCTCTTTTAATGTTAAAAATTAAGCTATTAATTAGCTTATTTTTACCATCACAATGTTATTCTTATTAAACAGAAAATAAGGTTAATTCATAAATCAATTTTAAGCAGTAAAAGATTTTAAACGAGACAATATAAACGAGACACGATATGCTGAAATAAGCTGATTTTTCATTAATATTCAAGAAACATTACAAAGCTTTAAAAAGAAATACAACAATTAACCTAAATCTATTTCTACAGAGTAACATTAAAGAAAAAGTAAAGGATGAATTACAAGTAAATAATAGGGGGTTTTTATAGCCTCCCCAATGGCTTGTTGGTGAGCGAATATCCGGATATTTGAAGAATATTCCTTTTTATTCGTGGCCTTTGATCTTCAATTTTCTTCTCTCTCTTTAATCTGATGGCTGAGATGGTTCACAATAGCACACGGATCGCCAACGTGGCATCCGTGTGCTAGTTGTGCTTCTTTCTTGATCTCTGATTGGTGGGATTAGAAGATTGAGGTGTTCAATCCAATAATTTTCTGCCACGTATCACCTTCTCTCCATACCCTCTCTTCCTTAAACCATGGGGGTTTTAATCCCCTTGGTTTGAATTAATTAAATATATCAAAAGCCCTTTGTGATAAGAACTTTTTATTTACCTAGGGTTTTTGAACAGTGGTAGATTTACTGGTTTTATTTGTGTTTGGAGAAGAAAGGTGAGAAGACATAGGTTATAACGAATTAATATATTGTGTGTGTAAAGAAAAACGTGTGAGGGTGAAAACGAGTGGCTGAGAGAAGAGGTGAGATATTTATTATGAAAAGTGTGTGACGTGAAGTAAATAATGGGGTTGGGGTGACTGTTTTTATTTCACACGTTTGGTAAAAAAACCTAAAAGCCCATCATGATCACTATTCTTCATTCGTTTCATCCATTTGGGCTTGGGCCCAAAATCAATATATTCCATCCGAGTATTCTTAATCCCACTTTGGGCCTTTAATGGACTTTTTTTGAATTTTCAAACAACTTAAACCATCAACTTAAATTATAAATGGGCTTTTTAGCCCATTTACCCCATTGTGGGACCCACTTGGCCGTAAACTTGCTAAATGATATAATCCTCTAAAGTCGAGCTCGGTTTTGGCTTCCTCGATCTTTTTCATCAATCTCGTGTCGGTTTTTGTCGGTTTTCGCGAACTTGGTACCTACACACATGAAAACAAGAAACAAGCATATCCAAGGCATATTTGATACATTACATGCATTTATGGCTTGTTTTTAGATATAAATGATATGAGTATTTAAGCTCATATCAAATTCTCCCATGCTAAGCAATTGCCGTGTCCTCACGCAATGATAAAATAAAACTCTAACTACACAATTATTCAACTTTTAACAACTTTATTTTGAAAAGACATAATGTATTGCTTTTATTATTGAAAAATAACTTTAAGGATCATAAAACTCAAATAGATTCATCGTCCTCGACTTTTCACTTTTCCATGCCAAGTTCAAAAACAAGATCATTGTTATTATAAGTTGGTAGACTAACACGAACTCATGTGGGTCAATTAATCACTTAGACTCCCTTATTCCTAGGTTTATCTCTTATATTTTATTATTGTCTTGAATGATCACGAGGATGCATTGTTGACTTATTTCGATAATTACTAGGCCGAAAATAAAGTGAACGATTTAATCAATAGTTAGCTAAAGGACAAAATCTTTTAAAACTGCTTCTCGGGACTTCATAAAGTTCATATCTTGGCATAACTTGCTTCGCGATTTGAGACCTTTCTCGGACCGATATTTGGCAGTGACTAAATACTTCCAACCTTGAGAGACGTTCACGAAATAATGGTCTTCTCTTCATAATATTTCTTCACTTGAAGTTTTGAGAGATTCATACTTTGACCACGACTTCTTCATTTTTCTCCAATCTTTACTTGGGATTTTGATTAACAACGATCCGCCTCCTTTTTGGACTTGGCTTCATTTATCCTCATACCTTATTTTGGTCTTTTTGGATAGACTTCTCCATGACTTTTTGGGAGTATTTGCTTTTCGTCGTGTGTCTCGATCCTTCATATTGATTTTTGATAAATGAATCTTCACATCACTTGAGATCTTTAACAATAAAACATAGCCCTCATGTCTTGTTAGGACCTTTTTGGACTCGCCAATCTTCGCATCCCGCTTCAATAATTTATGCCTTGGCTATGAACTCTAATCCATACCGAGCAACTTTTAAATGATCTTGGGCTAGAAGCTAAGTAACTTTTCAAATCGTTCAACCTTATTTATTGCAAATAAATTTATTAACAAGCAATGGGAGAATAGGCTTATAATTAACTCACATAAATTCCCGAAAGAATACCAAACTCATAATTGGCTCTATCATCTCTTGTTCTCCATTAATGGATACTTAGCCTATCAAATCAAAGTTTTGGGTTTTCAAGTCATCTATAGGATCTTGCATCTTCTTATACTTTTGCAAGTTTTAGAATTTGCGTTTTAAAGTTCCCTTGATAAACGACTTTCTAGGATCAATTATAGGAGCTTGCGAAAAGTTCTTGTTCTTAACTCGTATGAATTAAGACCTTAGCGTTTTAAAGCTCCCTATATAATAGCCTAGCAAAACTTAATTCAAATACGTTAAGGAAAAGCTAAGGTTAAAAACCGAGTCGAGTCAAAAACTATTCTTATAGAAAGCCTACATTCGTGTCAAAAGCACTTATTTTCTTTATTAAACTTAAAAATAACACAAAAAATTTAAAATTTTTATGAAAAATGAGAAAACTAATACGCTTGGACACGACAAAAGCAATTGTAAGCGATTATATCGATTGACTCCCCCATGCTAAAACCAAACATTGTCCTTAATGTTTCTTAGCTCAAGAGTGACACCCCCTTGCTAAGACACGAAGAGTCTAATGCAAATTCCTAGCATGGAAAGAGCACGCAAATCTATAAGCCGTTTATTAATTATGCCTCAAGATAAAACGTTAGTCGATAAAAAACAAGGGACAGAAAGTGTGCCCCTTTTTGGCATTCAAAGAATGGAAGATCAAGTGGACCGGCAAAAACCGAACACGAGAGTCTTCAAATATTAGGGTCGTACCTAAGATCACAACACAACAAAACACGAGCATGAGCTTGAAAGATCAAGCCTTATTAGGTGTTAGAAAATTGATAGAATATAGAATGTATGGGACTCCCCCACAAGGCACCTCGTTTTTGTTCACCGAGTCATGAGCTCGACTCGATCCCCGCATTCATTGGTCCTTAGGGAAAAAGGTGAAAACCGGCATAAAAGGATAAAATCCAACATAAAGCGCGATGCCGGGGTCAAAGATCTCATCCTCGTTGTCGGATGATAAACGAAAGGATAAAACTCCAACACAAATCTCTAATAAGAGATGGTAGTCACAAAAAATGGTATGGATGTAGCATGCTCCCCGAGATAAACTCGCACCAAGATGATAGAAAAGTCTTTCAATTATTACATCGGTGAAAGGCCGAGATTTCCCTAAATCAATGATTCCGGGATCGAATACCTCGTCCTCGGTGGAGAAAGGAAAGGATAAAACGGTGTCGTCCCCCCATGCTAATCCATGATCATAGAAAGCACATGGTAATGGTGGTATAAAAGTTTCATCCAAAGTGGAATCAACATTCTTTGCTTTAACGACCATTTCACCCTTAGAAATGTGATCAATAGGGTCATTGTACTCAATATGAGACACATGAAAAACCCGCACATTAAGGTCAAAGTGGGTGGGAGGAGGACTTGGGACGTAATCATCATCAAGTAAATTCTCTAAAAAGAGAGCGTCCCCCTCCGGGTCGATATCATCAACACCCGGTGGTATCGAATCATTAGAAGCAAGAAAAGTGTCAATCTCCTCCATAAGCGGATCACTATCCTCAACGGGAATAGGAGATGGAGAAAAAGACTTGGCACTAGGCTTAGAATTCAAAGCCTCGATCCTAGAAATGAGAAGATAGACGTTGGATAACTTCTCACGAAGAATCACGTCTTCCACATCTAAATGAGTAAGTTCATCGGAGAACTTCTCAAGGATCGGAATAGTCAAATCAACCTCATTTCCCGGTGAAAATGGGTCTAAAGGAGCAAGTTCAAAGGTGAACCTCTCATAAAACGGATCACTATCATCCTCATTTCCCGGTGGAAATGGGTGTAGAAGAGTAGGTTCATCGGTAAACCCCTCAAAATCCGAGTCGTGAATGTCATCTTTATAAGAAAGTTCATCGGAGAACTCCTCATTAGAATATTCACTAGAAGTAGAATCATCCTCAAAATCTTCATTTCCATCACAATTTTCATCATTAGAATTGGAAATATCAAAGTGAATGGAAGAAATCGAGTCATCACAATGTGGCAAATCACACCTTTCAACCGTCAAACTCTCTTGGGTTTTGGACAAGAATAGTGTTAATTTGCTCGTCCCCCTTGCTTAGAGAATTTTCGGGTTCCACGGTGGAAGAATAATGAATAGGAGTGGTGATATCATGAGAGATTTCCTCATCATCTAGGATGGGAGAATCCTCGGGCTCAATAGCCGGCAAGATACGAATAGGACACACGATAGCACTAGACGAAGGATGAAGAGCAATAAGATCTCTCAAAGAAATAGAACTATCCTCGTCATCATCCAAAAGAATAGAACGCTCGAGTTCACGATTAGCAAGAGATTTTTCTTCCGCTTGAGCTCGTTCTTTCTCACGAGTTTCAATACTTAAACCATTATAATCTTGCGAAAGTTGTCGAATCCTAAGTTCACAATCTCGTCTAAATCCCTCATCAATTATTTCTCCATGAAATCGACGGCTTCCTAATTCATTTGTAATGTCTTTAATCTCTTGATTAATTTGTCTTTTTTCAAGCAACAAATCTTCAATACTTTTTTCAACAACTTCGACATTTCTTTGATTCATTGTTTCAAATCGTTCAATACCGAAAGAATATTGTGGAGATTGGTCAAAACCGGATGGAATCGAATTATAGCAAGAATTAGGCTCATAAAAATTTTGATCTCTCGGTTGACAACAAAAACTCTCGTGAGGACCTCCACAATACTCACAACAAAGATATTGTTGTGATAAACTCGGTAAATCTTGTGGATAACAATTATCATTAAAGTTTTGATTGTAGCTCGGTTCTTGCTCGTAATTAAGCGAGAATCGATGCGAACAATCATCACCAAAATGAGAATCGTTTCCACAAAACTCACTCGAGGGTGTCTCGTATGTAGGGTGTGGAGGTGGATTGAAATCGAGAGAATTATTCGAAAAATTCGGATTTCCACATGAAGTAATTTCATTACAAGAAGGACAAAATCCAACACGTATATCGTGACGTAAGTCATTTCCACAACGCTCACACGTGCACCATCGACATGGTAAAAAACCATATAACGGTTCTCCACACCCAACACAATCGACGAAGGAAGAATTAAAATTTAGAGGGTGAGGAGAAAAAGAATTAAACATGATAGAGGAATAAGAAGATTATTTTTGGTATTTTTCATAAAAACGAGAATTTAGAGGATTGAAGAAAAGAATTTAGACAAGAAGAAGATTTTTTTTGGTATTTTTATTTGGTATTGCTCAATAAAAAATGATCGATAAAAACAAGGAATAAGGATAACTACTATGGAAGTAAATTACCCTCGGTCGACTTTGAAACGATAGGTGAAAACCTAAACGTCTCGAGGTTCAATAAGTAAACAACAAAAAATAAGATTTAATACTACTTGATTCGGCAAACCAATAATAGGTTGTCCCTCTCAATATACGCACAAGCAAGCGGGGAAACGAGGTGGCACAAAGCACTTAAAAACCTTTTTCCTTAGACGGCCTTTTATAGCACGTCGCCTTATACCCACCTTATAGTTTGTATAAATCGAGTTCAAACTTCTTATTAGTATTTATCTATTTTGCCTTTTTTTTTTGTTTTGGGTTCGAATACAATAGCTAGGTGATGAAATCCCAACTAAGGCTTATTTGATAAGTATGTAAAATTATTGTTCTACGTAATACAATATATTATTCACAAAAAACGAGAAAAAACGATACATACTATATAATAGAAAAATAATAAAACTTTCCGAGGACGGAAAGGGTCTTCAAATCCACGATCAACAAATCTCCACAAAGACGAATCGTACACAAGATCCCCGGCAGCGGCGCCAAAATTTTTGATGTGTCGTGGATAGTATATGTGATAATTAAGATACGTTATAGGGTAAATTAGAAAATTACCTTTAGGAAAAAGTAATAGCCTAATAATACCAATGACGAATTCAATTAAACACGTGAGTGAGTCGAGTTCGTTGTACACGAAGATCTTATGAATTTGAGACTTTTTGCTTTGATTTGGACAATCGATTTGAATTGGTTTTCGGTTTTTAAACTACGATTAAAATCTACGAATTTTAAGCTATTAAAAATTAACCTAAAGTGCATGAATCGTAAACCCCGCTAAAAATTAAAATCTAATAGCACAATTAAATACTTAAAAATTAACACTATTAAAAATTTAATCTATTTTAAGAATCTATATAAAAAAAACTATTTAATACCTTTTAATCTTTTTTAAAAATCTAATTAAGCTATTTTTAAAACAAATTAGACTTTATCTAAAAATTACTCTAAAACAATTCTAATTAAACACTATTTTAAATCTACTTTTTATAAAAATCTACTTAATTAAAAAAATAGACTAATTAAACTATTTAAATAAAAACATTTTTTATATTATATTATTTATCTTATTTTATTTATTATTTTAATTATTATTTTTATTTAACTAAAAATTATTTTAATAAAAACTTTAATTAAAGAAAATGGTTGAAACTGATTTTAAAGAAAAAAAAACCGTAATTAAGATGAATCTGCAAAAGAAGACTACAATATATAAATGAGAAAACAAACAAAATAATCAAAAGAGCCCTTGGCTCAAGTGGTAAACACGCTGGTCCTATAGACAGGAGGTCTCGAGTTCGAAACCCCCACGAGACATTATTTTTTGGAATAAATATCTTTGCCAGATTATGCAAAGATAAGTCTTAGGAAAGACTTTTTGAGATTATTTTGCAAAAAGCTGTGAGGACAAAGCTTGTGAGCTTATCAGATATATAACACTGATAAGCTGAAATTGTAAACAATATAATTAGTAATAACAACTAAGATTACAATCGCCAAGTTGATACCAAGCTAATAAATCAGTGACAAACACAATACAGTAAACAGAATACCAAATTGAACAGATAATCACCCCTCTAAATCATCCAGTAAACTATGAAACATTCAGTCAACGAAGACTCGTATCAGCAGAATACTTTAAACATCAAATCCAATTAGACAGATAAATGATGTAAAGCTACAGCAGCTAATAGACAGTCATATAACGTAGCAATAAGTGAACGTACAATCACGAAGAAACAGCCACTAGTATTTAACCCCGCAACAACGATAAGATGAAACTAAAACTATAATTAACGAGTTCTAAAACAATACTGCATCCAAATCTACAGAATCCAGAATCCTAACGATCCTCTCAACTCTCAAATATAACCAAATAAACCAATCGAGGCAACAGATATGACCACGACTCACCGACATAACGATCCATCAGACTTTATTAAACAGTTTAACCACTTTAATCATACAATAAAATCATGAACAAAATTACAGTTCTAAAACAATTATCTCAGCTAGAACTCAGGACAAATATGAGAAAACCATTCTGCTAAATACACTAAAGCTCAGTCATTCACATCAAGTCAACAATATATAGCAAATTCACACATTCAATAATCAATTATACAAATTAAACTAAAAGAAACTGAGAAAATTAAAAGAAGGGAACCTTTTTGAAGTTATCCTTTGAGACGTAGGCTAGCGCTGAGCTACCTATGAACCGAAAACTAGACCACCATGAACCTCCTTATGGACCACCAATAATCAAACGAACCACCAAACTTACACCATTCGAACCATATAAAACCAACAAATGCAACCGAACCAATTTTTTTATCTTTCCAGTAGGGAAAGATAATTTAAATCCTTTTCTCTTTTAATGTTAAAAATTAAGCTATTAATTAGCTTATTTTTACCATCACAATGTTATTCTTATTAAACAGAAAATAAGGTTAATTCATAAATCAATTTTAAGCAGTAAAAGATTTTAAATGAGACAATATAAACGAGACACGATATGCTGAAATAAGCTGATTTTTCATTAATATTCAAGAAACATTACAAAGCTTTAAAAAGAAATACAACAATTAACCTAAATCTATTTCTACAGAGTAACATTAAAGAAAAAGTAAAGGATGAATTACAAGTAAATAATAGGGGGTTTTTATAGCCTCCCCAATGGCTTGTTGGTGAGCGAAAATCCGGATATTTGAAGAATATTCCTTTTTATTCGTGGCCTTTGATCTTCAATTTTCTTCTCTCTCTTTAATCTGATGGCTGAGATGGTTCACAATAGCACACGGATCGCCAACATGGCATCCGTATGCTAGTTGTGCTTCTTTCTTGATCTCTGATTGGTGGGATTAGAAGATTGAGGTGTTCAATCCAATCATTTTCTGCCACGTATCACCTTCTCTCCATACCCTCTCTTCCTTAAACCATGGGGGTTTTAATCCCCTTGGTTTGAATTAATTAAATATATCAAAAGCTCTTTGTGATAAGAACTTTTTATTTACCTAGGGTTTTTGAACAGTGGTAGATTTACTGGTTTTATTTGTGTTTGGAGAAGAAAGGTGAGAAGACATAGGTTATAACGAATTAATATATTGTGTGTGTAAAGAAAAATGTGTGAGGGTGAAAACGAGTGGCTGAGAGAAGAGGTGAGATATTTATTATGAAAAGTGTGTGACGTGAAGTAAATAATGGGGTTAGGGTGACTGTTTTTATTTCACACGTTTGGTAAAAAAAACCTAAAAGCCCATCATGATCACTATTCTTCATTCGTTTCATCCATTTGGGCTTGGGCCCAAAATCAATATATTCCATCCGAGTATTCTTAATCCCACTTTGGGCCTTTAATGGACTTTTTTTGAATTTTCAAACAACTTAAACCATCAACTTAAATTATAAATGGGCTTTTTAGCCCATTTACCTCATTGTGGGACCCACTTGGCCGTAAACTTGCTAAATGATATAATCCTCTAAAGTCGAGCTCGGTTTTGGCTTCCTCGATCTTTTTCATCAATCTCGTGTCGGTTTTTGTCGGTTTTCGCTAACTTGGTACCTACACACATGAAAACAAGAAACAAGCATATCCAAGGCATATTTGATACATTTTATGCATTTATGGCTTGTTTTTAGATATAAATGATATGAGTATTTAAGCTCATATCAAAGAAGCTCAAAAAGAATCTTAAGTGTTTGACTTTCAATCACACTTCATAAATGGTTCTCAGTTCACCATGTCTAACACACATAAGAACTGGCTAGTCTATAAGCAAACGGTTTGTGGTAAAGACTTATTAAATCCGTTGAAAGCTGATAGTTTGCTAAAAACTATATGGTTCTAACTCACCTTGTTTTGAGACAAAGAGTTGGCTAGTCCTAGACAAACGGTACTAGGTAAAGACTTCATCAAATCCGTTGATGGTTGACAATTTACCAAAAATAGTAAGGTTTTCATTACACCTTATTCTTTGTGAATAAAGTATTGGCTATTCTAGAGTGTACGACTAACTGGTAAAGAATTTATCAAATCCGTTGATAGCTGGTGATTTGCTAAAAATCATGAAGCCAATATAGATTGGTGTTTTGTTGTTAACTGTTTCATTTCAGGTATGAAGATTGCAGACAAAGAAGTATTAAAAGATATAATACTTAGAAGGTTTTGTTATCATCAAATCAAGTGGAAGATTTATGATCAAGAGTTCAAGGATTAAACTCAAGAAGACAAATATTGATGCTGCAAAAATGAATGTTTAGAAGACACAAGAAGATCATAGTTTGAAGACAAAGATGATGCTCATAATGTTTGAAGATTATCTTATCAGAAGAAGATCTACATATGAAGTGTTTGGCTACATTCAGTTGGATACAAATACAAATTACCAAGTTCAATCCAAGGATGAAGGAAAGACTGAAGCCATGTATTTTTAATACATCCAGTACAAAAGAAACAAGAAGATAACAAGTTATCATTTCTTGTTTAGGGGAGGATTGTTGGGAATTATTTGTTAAGTGTCAAGTACCGTTAGTGTATTCGAAGTACTGTTAGTGTTATGTAAGTACCGTTAGTGTTAACGCGGTACATAGTAAGTACTGCTACTTATAAAGTAAGTACTGCTATGATGATTAGGACGAATATATCTTTGTATAAGATATGTCATAGTTATAGTTAGAGTATATCTTATGTGATATACCTAAATAGTTAGAATATTGAAAATATATCGTCTGTGATATAGTTATCTTTATAGAATATTCTAAAGGTTTCTAGGGTTCCTTACTCTATAAAAGGAACATAGGTACAATGTCTTTGATGTACCTCATACAAGTCGATTAATAAGAGAATCGAATAGTTAAAAGTAATTATGTTCTTCTGTGCTTTATAAGTTAGATTCCGCATAACTTATTTAGTGTTTAGTAAGAGTGCTCAAAGTGTTTTAGTTTGATTACAAACTATTATACTAATTCTTAACAAAATATAGATCCAACCAAAGGGATCAACAAAATGCACAACCCATCCCAGCTAAATCAGATATCTCTCAAAAGGTATTTGTTTTAATCACACGGAGATCAACACGTTATCTATCGATTTATTCAATCCGAATAAATTGGTATTGAAATGGTGGCACTCCTCTCCAGCCTCCGATCACTAAAATCCAAAATGTACGATCGAGTCTAGAGCCATTTGAGATCATCAAATATTTCATTAGGACACATTTCCATATTTACTTGCTTCTTCACACACTGTGAAAAGTAAGAAAGATATTAAGAGTCCTACGCAAAATCTTCATGATCTTGCTTGAAAATCTGAGTAATATGAAAGTATTTACAATGAAGATGGAAATCCTTCTTGAGTGAACATCAAAAAGCTCATGGTAGGTGACTTGTGCGATTCTTTATGGATCAAACTTGTGATAACTAGAAAGCAACAGTGGTTTAATTCTTAACTGAATTTAAACACGTTCCAGGCCTCTACGGAATATCTTAGTGATTTTTCCAGAACATTCAGAGTAGTACTACTAAGTATTTACAGCGACGAATGGCCTTCTAGTGTTAACATCAAACAACACTTGGTAGGTAACTTGCAAGATTCAATATGAATCAAGCTCGTGACAACTGGAAAGCAACGATGGTGCGATTCTTAATTGAATTCCACTTGTTCCAGGTATATGAATTGATGGCTTCAATCATGAGGATAATTTTATCCAAATGATTCACTCTTTACGTTCGTAGTCAGCTTTGGACGGTCGAGTAAAGAGAACGGGTTTACCCGCGAAATCTTGTCAAGGAGTTTCTTAAATAAAACTACCTGCCATAAGTACGATATTTAATATCGTCCAACGGTCTTCATCGACCGAAGGTAAAATGCTACCGAATTAGAATGAAATGTTCAAGGCCATTTCATCCGTGTATATGTTTGTTGCTAACTGTCTTAGGCAGCATAACAAGAAGGTGGCGTCGCGGTGTACAATCCAGAAGAAGTCGTCACCACATGCTTATACTTACTGCACTTAATACTTCAACAAATTCAAGAAATCCTAAAAGTCAAGTCTTCCGTTGTGTGAAACTCTGAAGCTTTCAAGAATTTATGAAGGTATAAGTATGTGGAACATGAAGTCACAAGGAGGCAAATATCACAAGTGATGAATGCACAAGGTTAAGGCAAGGAAACATGCTCGAGACTAAAGTAAAAGATCACATCAATATGTTCACAAGAACAAGATCGAAGACTCAAGCATAGTATGCTAGGTTTAAGATTTTGTAAAAAGATGTGACCTCCCTTAGGGGGAGATTGTTGGAAATACGTTTTTCCCAAGAAAGTCTCGGTCACTAATAAGTGTGAAAACACTTATCCTTTTACCACTTATTTCCAATAATAACAAGACCAAAACGTGTATTTTATGTCGTAAAAGTCGGAATTATGCGTGGTTTGTGTTTTTTATTGTGTTTTAGGACCAAAAGATGAAAAGGGAAGAAAACACGGGCTTTCACGGGCTTTTATCGAAGAAAACGGGAAAAGACGAAGTCAAAAGATCAAGAGTGCAAAAAGAACGGAAGTACAAGACCGATTCTGAAGAATTATCGAAGGAAAAGTCTAAAGACGGAAGTTTAATGAAGTCGAAGAACCCAAGTCTAAAGAAGAAAATTATCAAGACAAGTTCAAATCCTGAGACGACGTCGAGAAAAGACAAAGAATTAAGTCGAGTCGAGAAGACGTGAAGAAAGAAAGAAAGAAGAAGCAACACATGCACTCCTTCCATTTTCCTATAAATACCCTCCTAATACACATTAGGAGAGTAGTTAGTTTTTAGTTTTAGTTTTTCATTTTTCACTTTTCTTTCTAGTTTTAGAGAGAGAAAGTTCTCAACTTTCTCTCACTAAGTTTCATCTTTTCTTTTAATCTTTCAAGATTAAATCTTTATGTATTGTTGATTTCATTAATCAAGTTCTAGTTAAGCTTTTAATCTTTCATCTCATTCTACCTTTCTTTGATTTTTTGATTGATTTTGGTGCGAATTTCATTTGATCCGTGTTGTTCTTAATGATTTCGTGCTTAAAAAATTAATCTTTTTGTTCCTACATAAGCTTTCAGTCGATTAAGCTTTAAGATTCTTGTGCTTATTGGCTTATTTACATGTTTAGCTTATTTACTTTTTAAAAGTTTTCTTTATAAGTTCATATTTTTATGGTTTGATTTAAAAGTTTGTTTATTTTAAGTTTGGATAAGTTGTTATTAGTGCTTATTTGATCCGTTTCATTATTGATTCGTTCTAGTTTGGGAATTAGCTTATTCAAAATAGCTTATTGCCTACCTCTTATTCGAATCCCATATAAATCGGAAAGGGTCTAAACCCCCTTCCGATCAGCTTATTCCGACCAGCCACCCATCCCTTTATTCCGATCGTTTGATCGGATAAGGGTTTTGAGTTTTCTGATTTGAGCAATTGTATTCCGATCACCCAGGATCGGAATAGGGTTTATATATTCCGACGGCAGAGTTGTTTAGATTCCGATCTGGCCCTTTTGTAACATTCCGATTGTAGTGTTTTTGGGACATTCCGATTTGCACCTTAAACATTCCGATCCTGTTAATCGGAATAGGGTTTACCATATTCCGATGTGGATTGTTTTGCCTTATTCCGATTACATGATTTTTGCTATATTCCGATTTGTGATTTGTGGATATTTTGATTGGGGTTATTCCCATTATTCCGATTGAGGGATTTGGCAACATTCCGATTGAGGCTCATTTCCAACATTCCGATTGCAGCCTTCTTAGCATATTCCAATCAGTGATTGTTTCGGATATTCCGATCTTACTTTCCGATAGCATATTCCGATCAGTCTTCCTTTTGAATATTCCGATGGTTTTAGTTCTTGCTTTTTATAAAGTTTCCAAGTGTTAGTTTTATTAAGTGTTCTAGTAATTTTCCTAATCTTGTCTTTAAGTTTTTCAAGCATTTATATTTAACTCGTTACTTTAATATAATCTTTAAACTTCTACTTTACTCAACGACACTTACTTATTTGTGCTATTAGTTTAAAATAGATAAACAAACCCAACCATTCTCTTGTTCACCAAAAGACGATTGAGTCGCAATCTAGACCGGTAATCAATTCGAAAAGACTTGGGACTACGAATTTTGATACGTGGGGTAAAAACCTTGTATTAAATGGCGCCGCTGCCGGCTCTTTTCGTTAAGATTAACGGTTTCTAGTGAGAGACGCATTGAATTTTGGGATCCGTTCTTTGAACGTTATTTTCCTTGCTTCAAAAAATTTCAAAATCCATAAAAAATATAAAATTCTTCAAAAATACAAAAACATTGAAAAATCATAAAAAAACAATTCTTTTCCAAAAGGTTTTGCTCCAAAAAGATTATATAGATATTCTCTCTGTGTATATTTTTCTTCTGCATGTGTATGCGTACTAGATCTTCGAACTATTCTGAGCTCGAGACTCGTGAAGATCTAGATATGGCTGGTGTTAATAACAACAATAATAACCCACCTCTACCCAATTTGAATAACAACAACAACAACAATGTCCCCTTACCTGATTTACGAACAATGGAGGAATTGTGTCAACCCACCATGAACGGACGCGGAGGCCCGATTGCGCCGATGCACGTCACGGCTCAGGAGTTTTCGTTGAAGCATCACATGATCCAACAAGTGCAAACTAACCCATTTTGCGGAATTCCAGATGATGATGCCAACAAACACCTCGACAAATTCATTACCATCACCCAAAGCATGAAGTCTCCCGGTGTTTCTATGGATGACCTTCGCCTTCAACTATTTCCCCACTCGCTTTCTCACCATGCCGAAAAATGGTTTGACCGTCTCCCAAAGAATTCTATTCATACTTGGAATGACATGACTCAACGCTTTTTGTCGCGCTACTTCCCACCATCCATGGTCACAAGCCTTCGTAACCAAATTAGTGGATTCATGCAAGACAATGATGAATCGCTCTTTGATGCTTGGGAACGATACAATGATTTGATTGACCGTTGTCCAAATCACAACATGCTCCCCGTCACTCTCATTGATACTTTCTACAATGGTCTCACTTTTCGTGATCGTGCCACGATCAATGCCGCCGCCGGTGGTACTTTTATGAAAAGGAGACCGGAGGAGTGTCGAGAGTTGATTGAAAACATGACTACTCACCACAAGAATTGGGATTCATCCGCATCCTAAAGATCTAACCCGAGAGTCAATGTTTCTTCTACTACTTCCAATCCCGAGATGACTGCATTGCAATCGTTGAGTGGCATGCATTGCAATCGTTGTCTATTTCTTGCTCTTCCAGTCAACTGCTCCTCCAATGATAACAAACACGTAACCCGTCTGAGACTTTGTATCGTCTTTATCACATTGCCAGGACGCATCACAGAAACCTGTCACATTCAGTTTTGTGTCTGGTTTCCCTCCAAATACTAAAAACTTATCTTTCGTACTCCTGAAATACTTTAGAATATTTTTAACAGCAGTCCAGTGGAGCTTCCATGGATTCTGTTGGTAATGGCTGAAAAAGTTTTGAGCAAGTGCCACATCAGGCCTTGTGTATCTTACAACATACATAATAGATCCTACAGCCGAAGCCTAAGGCACCTTCTGCATGTATGCCTCCTCTTCAGGAGTTGATGCATCCATCTCATGACTTAGATTATGCTTAACTTCCATAGGTTGAAAACCTTTCTTGGAATTATGCATATTATACTTCTTCAATATCTTATCTATATAAGCATCTTGACTAAGACCAATTAACCGTCTTTGCCTATCTCGATAAATCTTAATTCCCAGAATGTATGCAGCTTCTCCTAAATCCTTCATAGAAAAAAATTTACCATGATAATCCTTAACAACTTTAAGTCTTGAAATGTTACTTCCCATGATTAATATGTCATGAACATATAGGACTAGAAATACTACATCACTCCCACTAGCTTTACGATATACATATGGCTCATCATGATTTTGAATAAATCCGAACTTTTTGATTTCTTCATCAAATCGTTTATTCCATTGACGTGATGCTTGCTTGAAACCATAAATAGATCTTTGAAGTTTACAAACGTGTTTTGGATTCTTAGGATCAACATACCCTTCCGGTTGTTGCATATAGATGTCTTCATCTAAGCGACCATTCAAGAAGACAGTTTTAACATCCATTTGGCATATCTCATAGTCATAGTATGCTGCTATAGCTGAGAATCCTAATAGTTCTTAAGTCTGCTACAGGAGAAAATGTCTCCTCGTAATCTACGCCAAAATTGAAGGAAATAAATCCCATATTGACTACAAGCAAAACCCATGAATTTTGCAACACTTCTAAAAATAAACCTTATAGCTGTCAGTTACGTTTAGCGTTAGATTATTCTATAGAGATGCACTAGATTCATAACAGTATTCTGGTATCTCAAGTCTAAGGATAACTATTTATGATTTACTTGATGACATAGATCCACAAAGTAAAATCATATAGTTGGGATAAGTCCAATATCCGATTCATCGAATATCATCCAAAATCGATCAATATACTTTCAAGTATACTCTGTCACAATTTTGATTTCTCTTAATTTAATAATATTCCCATATTATTAATCGACAATGGACATTTAGCATAACAATTTATTCATGGATTAAAACATGTAAAATAGGATACAAAATTAAGTAATAAGAATAAACGAAACCAAATCTTTATTTTATTAAATAATAATGTCTTAACATCCTTATCCAAATACTAATCACTGATTTATTGTAAAACCCGCATGCTTTTACCATGCATAGTACCCTTAGGATCGTACGTACTAGATTAAAACTTTCCTAATATAGCATGATTACGATTACGTGTTAGGAGTTTACGTATTACGTACGTGTTAGAACACGATAAGTATTTACTACGCACGAGCACGTAATAATTATTTGACAATAATTAATCACGAACATGCGATCATGAAATCATGAAGGTAATTAAAACACGAACTATTATTAATTACGTATATATATTTATTACGAGCGTAATTAAATATATTAGATCACGATATTTACGTAACGAGAACACTTAAAACGCGAACACAAATAATCACGAACGTACAACTTAACACACGAGAACACACCAATGTTTTAGAGACGGAAAACATTCGGGTTACCCCTTGTGGGCCCCATTACCACGAAATTAGGAGGGGGATGGGCTTAGCCCATAAATTTTTCACTAAAAAGGAAAAGGGATATTTTTCACTACTCATTTTCATTCACAGAAGATTTTAGAAAAAACCCTAAAACCCTCCTTCCCTTTCTTCTTTGTGCCGCCACCTTAAGAACACCACAAGAGGTGGTTTGTGATCTTGGATCTTGAAGTTTTAGTGATTGATCGTGTTGGTTCTTCGTCCTTTTGATCCACGAATTCGGTAAATCCTTTTTAAACCTTTTCTTTTGATTTAATCTTTTTATAAATCAAGAACATGTGATGTTTTTGCAACAACCTAATAATTAAACATGGATCTAACATGATTTCGTGTTAAATAAAATCAAAAGGGTGTTTTTAAGGGGTGTTTGTTTTGGCCGCAGGCTGCAACCGAACCCGAATGGGTTTCGGTTTGCCAAGCCGACCACCACCAAGACCATATGGTCTTGGTTGGTGTGTGTGGGTCCCACGACAGCAAGGAAACACGGGGTACCCCGAGTTGGTTCGGGGTACGGTGTCGATTTCATGTCCGGTTCATGCTTTTTAGTCTAGATCCGGTTCATGGTGTATGTTAGTTTTTTTATGTTTATGATCTTAGGTTAAAATTAAATTAATAAAATGATGTGATTAATTTAATAACATGACTTAGGTTATTTAATTATTAATGATCATGAAATTATTTTAACCTAAGCATTTATATATTTAAGACTTATAATTAATTAATTATCTTAAAACTATGGATATAATTAATTAATTAACATGACTTAGGTTATATTATTAATATATAATAATACATATTTAAACCTAAGTATTTAACTTATTTAATTTAAAACATGTTATACTTTAATTAAATATTTTAACTTATAGTTTAATTAAATTACATGAAATAATTATTAAACTATACATTATATCATATGACTTAGAAAATAATCATGAAAACACTTAGGCTTATATACTTAGCTTATTTAACCAGCTTATTTCTAATTATGGAAACTTTCTATTTTTAGAAACTTAATTAAACAAGGCAGCTCATCTATTTATAGAAACTTTCTATTTTTAGAAACTTATCTATTTTAAGCAGTAATTCTATTTTTGGAAACTTTCTATTTTTGGAAATTTTCTATTTTTGGAAACTTTCTATTTTTGGAAACTTTCTATTTTTGGTAACTTTCTATTTTTGGAAACTTTCTATTTTTGGAAACTTTCTATTTTTGGAAACTTTCTATTTTAGGAAACCTGCTATTTTTGGAAAGTTACTTATTATTACACAGTAAGTATAATAACTTATGAAATAACAGAAATACTTAATCAGATTGAACAGAATATAAGATAAAACACAGTTTAAGGCTTTAAAACAGTAAAACATGGTAAGAACACATAAAATAAGCTAAAACCAGCTACGTATTTAGTAAGCAGATACTTATTCATGTATGTATTTATGTAGCACTAGTGATTCGAAAGTAGGATTCCTCTCAGTTCATCTTCTTCGTTCACTGGACATAAGGTACGGATTCCCGTCCTTTCAGTATGGACATTCTTTCCTTATTAGGATTCCTCGTATGCAACCAACTGTTTTCCCGTAGTATAAGTTATGAGTTTGATTGCTTATGTTTAATTAAGATTACCTATAGCCATATACATGCATGACCAGTTTCACCTAGTTATGGAGGTACCATAACCATAACATTAGAGGCACTGATGTTATGACTTCACCACGGCGGAGTGATTGCTCGTGGCGTCCCTTCAGCTTTTGGCCATCTATATTATATTTATCATGTGGGGCGTATGGGTGCATCCTAGTTACATGTTTTTATTCAGGATTTCATGGTGAATGTGGTGTGTGCCTTGCATCCTTCACAAGGAGCTGATCCCTCCTACCCAAAAACCAGTATATTAAATTAGAGGCAACCCCTCTAATTTGCATGATGAGGTCACCCCTCCAAGTATTCATGCACGGTGGATTTTCATGACCTATATTGGCTAATGGTAAAATATGTTAAACAGTTTTCATAAGATAAACATAAGGCTTTTCAAACTATAAAACCAGTTTTATGAACATGTTCCAGGTTTTCCAGGACTTATACATTTCCGCTGCTATTAAGTCTTTATTATGCTTAGTTATTCATACTATGTCTATATCCGTGCACTGAGCGTTTTGCTCAGCCGTTACTTTCCTTTCCATGTCCCAAAACGGCAGGTACCCTAGGAAAGATTCGAGCATTTAGAGGACGTGCATAGGATGGAAGCTGCTAGAGACTTCTTTTCCTTTTGCTTTCATATATTTATGCTTGTGTAGTCTTTCATTCATTTCTTTTGCTTTATTATGTTTTGGGCTTATGTTTGGGAACTGATGTTTGATTCCGGTTATCCCTATGGTCATGTAATGTTTTATACATTTATCCTTGTATGCTTTGATGACACGCCATAATTACGCGTGACATTCCATTATCAAAATGGGGTGTTACAGTTATGGTATCAAAGCCAAGGCTTCGACCTGTAGGCTCTAAAACTCGACCTGTGACTAGTGGGTAGTCACCAGGAGCTTCCTAAGCCAGCGTTTGTTATTCCACGTATTGATGTTTTTAGCGTATTGTTGTTTTAACCATGATGTTTTCAGCACCTTGAGGTTTTAACCTTGATGTTTTCATCGATATTGTTTTACTAATATGGATGGACAACCGTCATTCATATTTAGTTATGTGTCATTGTTTCATGCATAATGTTCCTCGTGAACTGTGGCTATGTGGACTGAACCCCAGTAGTTCATAATTAGTCACATAAATTTTTTTCTGATAAGTTTTGACAGATGAGTTTCATTTATTTATGTTTCATGTATCATTGTTGCAGGGATTATGACTAAATAATGGTTGGTACAGGACTGGCCCTATTTAGTGGCATGTGCTTTTATCGAAACTTTTAACTTTGGGACCGACCCATAGGCGTCCCCTCGCCATTTCTTTTGTTTTGGAACCGACCCATAGGCGTTCCCTCGTACATATAAAGGTTTTATAAACTACATTACGCATTCATGCACTATTTTTCATGCATAAAATTTTTCTCATGATTTAAATTGGCATAAATTTTTTTTTCATGTCCCCTCATAAGTTATTATGTTTTATGTCAAGTATGTTTTCATACTGTCATGGTTAACTTCAGTTTCATGCTGATTATGTTATACACTTCTTCGTGATTGATGGTTTCATGTTTCTTCATGATAATTCTGTCTTCATGTTGATTATGTTTTACGCCTCTTTTGTTATTTACGTTGTCCTGCAACACATTGTTGGATTTCATTGAATTCTGCTTTCATGATAGTCATGGTTGGTTTTCATTGATCATGTTGTTAGGCAAATCATCATTGAATTTTATGTAACCACACTTTAACGTTTCCGTTATAACCAGAATGATGTCTATGCTAATAATGCCAGGTTATCATGATGGTTTTCCTAACCGTTTAACCGATATACTTTCCTTAAATCATGATAAATGATCGACCCCATACCGATCATTTCATGTGCATTCCACGTGTACTCCATGTACCGTATTCCATGTGTATTACATGTACCTTAATCCATGTGTATTCCATTTGCAATACTTCACGAGTATTCGCTAGTAGATTCTGAATCATCTTAGGCGTATTTTCAATTGCTGATATTCTACAAGATTGTTGATGCCACTCATAACTTGGAGATGTTACTAAAGGTTGATGCTGCTGACGTTCAGAGACGCTACGAGATGCGGATGATGTTCACAACCTGAAGATCCTACGAGACGAAGACAAAGGCGTCAGAGCAAAGCAATTGGACGAGAAGATGCTTCACCATCAGACGATTTCCATCAATCCTTATCCCTAATTCTTAGTTACATGTCACACGTCATTCGGCTATCATTTCAGCCATATGAGTGCAAACCGGTACCAGCCGGCCACTCAGCTGAATAGTTACATGAATCACGGTCATGAGAATGATCGTCATAGAACTGACAGACAGGACGATAGTAACCACTACTATGACAGAAACTATCCTAGAAATCATAACCGAGGCTCCGGCCGCGGACGTGATCAGACATACAAAGGATCAGTAGTCTAATCGATCCGCCAAGTCTGGCATAATAACCTGATATTGTAATTCTATTGTTTACGTCTCGAGACATATGTCAAGACATCAGTCAAGACACATGTCTCACGTATACTTTCTGGAGACACATGTCAAGACATCAGTCAAGACACATGTCTCATGTATACTTTCTCAAGACACATGTCAAGAAACCAGTCAAGACACATGTCATGCTTATAGTTCCAAGAAACGAGTCAAGACACATGACTCACGTCCAACTATGGAACATTTCTAAGAAATTCAGGGTACCCCCCAAGGGTATATCCATTTTGTTGTGCATGTATTAATCAGGCCACAAGAATTTCTATACCATTACCAGCGCATCAGTGAGAACTGTCACGTTGCCGATGTCACTTTCATTTCTTTCACCATGGTTCATATATTCATAACCATGAAGGACGCCTTTCGTATTCCCACGTATACGAAGGTTTTCTTTCAGCTTAATGATGAGATCCAAGCTGCTAACGCATTTCCTCGGACAGACACGAGATGAATTTTATCCTAATTATGTACTATGAACAGCACACCATGCTACGATTCATAATTATGTACAGTAATGTTCAGGCTCCTGAATACATTCAGCTTAATTTTCCCTCGAGAAAATCTGTACAAATTATCTATGCTTACAAGCATGTGCGTTGTTAGCCATGGTCGCTAAAATTTTCTAGCTGTCAGTAAGACACGACCACTTTAGTCTTTTACGCATAGCCAGTTGATTATTCCACAATCTTCCCATACATTCCAGAAGAACTTACAAGGAGAAGGACGGTACCATGAGATTATGTGTCGACTACCGTCGGCGTAAACAAATCACCATTCATGACCGTTATTCTCCTCCACATATTGACAACATGTCCAATCAACCGTATGGTGTTAATCACTTTTCCAAGATCGAACTCATGATCATGCTGCCAATAGTGACGAATGAAACAACAGGACATGTCCATGACTGCTATTCGTACACGACTCGGTCATGCTAGATTTATGATTTTGAATTAGTCTCATCAATGCTCCAACGAAACTATAAGAATGAGTTTCCATGAACTCATAGCAAATTCATCAGTGTTTTCATTGATGATAACCTGATTTCCTTTAAGCCTAGAAGAATAACAGGAAGACCATGTCTGCACTATGTTGCGAATTCTATGACAAGAGAAATTTTACCTTAGAAAATTTTCCAATATCAATTCTGTTTGATCACAGTGACACGCTGAATCATATGGGTTTCTACGGTTAATCTTACCATGACTCAGCTTATGCGTAAAGGAGAGAACCCTACACTACATTAGGTGTTCTAGAAAATCCTACGCTAGGAGAAGTCTATATTCAGAGACTCAGAGTTTCGCAAACTCCTATGTATCAAGTTCTACGAAGCAAGATACAGTTACGTTCATATCTAGGTACCTGACATACCAACAGGTTAAGATAGGACACCAACAAACTGGGATGTTTTCATCATCTGAAATTGTGAATTGAAATTGGACAAGATCTCCACGGATTTTGGTTACCAGTTTAACGCAAACTCAGAAGAAGCATGATGCTATCTGGGTTATTGCAAACAGTTTGATCAAGTCTGCAGAATCCTTACATCCGTAAGGATTTCAGAACCAACAGATTGATCGGACATGTTCCCGCCAAGGCTCATCCCATCACTTCGCAATTCCTCAGTTATGGGATCAGACAAAGATTCACAATTGTGCTCCTTATTTACTTCACGTCTTCATTCTAATTCCACGACTTGCTTTCGCGCTCGCGTTCATGACACTATTCCCGTTCATGATCGTATCTGGGCTTACGATTTTACGTTCATTTCATTCTGGGAAGTTTTGCAATAACTTGAGAGACTAGACCCAAGTTTAGTATAACTTTCCATCATCAGATAGACGTTTCTCGTCATATTCTATGTCTCACCTTGTAGCGTTTGTCGTTACCGCCATTATATTCTATGATCACGATATGTTTCACATGTCATGTTCATTCCACGTTCCTCATATCATGATCAAGATATGTTACACGTATCAGGGATCACGATATGTTTACTCATACTACACTCGCCATATCTCCACGTAGCACGTTCAAAAATTTTCACGTACCACATTCAAAAAATTTCACGTACTACGTTTCTATATGTCTCGCGTATCGTTGCTAGTTATCGGTTAAGTTGGATTGTTTTGCACCATAATGTTTCAGTTACTCTTACACGTTAATTCTTATTCCTCGATCGAATTTAGGGGATCTACCTTACGTTGATACCCAAGAACTTCTTCGTATTCCAAGTCAAGGTCAGGAGGACCAAGACTTATCATTCGTGTCAAGATCTTATAAGGAACCGTTCCAAGAGGGAAGCCACTTGGAAACGGACAAGTTCATCCGGACTTCTTATCCGTTTTTCTCTTATCAATTAGATATGTCCTTTCAGCCACGTCACGTTCCATGTCCTTTTAAGACATGTCGCGTTCCGTGTTCTTTCTGCTAGGTCACCTGCACGTTAATTTATCTTACATACCCTCTCAGTTTGATTCGGGTATGTTTCTCGTTCAGTTACGTTATCTATAATTCGGGGACAAATTATTCTTTTTAGGGGGGAAGAGTTGTAAAACCCGTACTAGATTAAAACTTTCCTAATATAGCATGATTACGATTACGTGTTAGGAGTTTATGTATTACGTACGTGTTAGAACACGATAAGTATTTACTACGCACGAGCACGTAATAATTATTTGACAATAATTAATCACGAACATGCGATCATGAAATCATGAACGTAATTAAAACACGAACTATTATTAATTACGTATATATATTTATTATGAGCGTAATTAAATATATTAGATCACGATATTTACGTAACGAGAACACTTAAAACGCGAACACAAATAATCACGAACATATAACTTAACACACGAGAACACACCAATGTTTTAGACACGGAAAACATTCGGGTTACCCCTTGTGGGCCCCATTACCACGAAATTAGGAGGGGGGATGGGCTTAGCCCATAAATTTTTCACTAAAAAGGAAAAGGGATATTTTTCACTACTCATTTTCATTCACAGAAGATTTTAGAAAAAACCCTAAAACCCTCCTTCCCTTTCTTCTTTGTGCCGCCACCTTAAGAACACCACAAGAGGTGGTTTGTGATCTTGGATCTTGAAGTTTTAGTGATTGATCGTGTTGGTTCTTCGTCCTTTTGATCCACGAATTCGGTAAATCCTTTTTAAACCTTTTCTTTTGATTTAATCTTTTTATAAATCAAGAACATGTGATGTTTTTGCAAAAACCAAATAATTAAACATGGATCTAACATGATTTGGTGTTAAATAAAATCAAAAGGGTGTTTTTAAGGGGTGTTTGTTTTGGCCGCAGGCTGCAACCGAATCCGAATGGGTTTCGGTTTGCCAAGCCTACCACCACCAAGACCATATGGTCTTGGTTGGTGCGTGTGGGTCCCACGGTAGCAAGGAAACACGGGGTACCCCGAGTTGGTTCGGGGTACGGTGTCGATTTCATGTCCGGTTCATGCTTTTTAGTCTAGATCCGGTTCATGGTGTATGTTAGTTTTTTTATGTTTATGATCTTAGGTTAAAATTAAATTAATAAAATGATGTGATTAATTTAATAACATGACTTAGGTTATTTAATTATTAATGATCATGAAATTATTTTAACCTAAGTATTTATATATTTAAGACTTATAATTAATTAATTATTTTAAAACTATGGATATAATTAATTAATTAACATGACTCAGGTTATATTATTAATATATAATAATACATATTTAAACCTAAGTATTTAACTTATTTAATTAAATATTTTAACTTATAGTTTAATTAAATTACATGAAATAATTATTAAACTATACATTATATCATATGACTTAGAAAATAATCATGAAAACACTTAGGCTTATATACTTAGCTTATTTAACCAGCTTATCTCTAATTATGGAAACTTTCTATTTTTAGAAACTTAATTAAATAAGGCAGCTAATCTATTTATGGAAACTTTCTATTTTTAGAAACTTATCTATTTTAAGCAGTAATTCTATTTTTGGAAACTTTCTATTTTTGGAAACTTTCTATTTTTGAAAACTTTCTATTTTTGGAAACTTTCTATTTTTGGAAACTTTCTATTTTTTGGTAACTTTCTGTTTTTGGAAACTTTCTATTTTTGGAAACTTTCTATTTTTGGAACTTTCTATTTTTGGAACTTTCTATTTTTGGAAACTTTCTATTTTAGGAAACCTACTATTTTTGGAAAGTTACTTATTATTACACAGTAAGTATAATAACACATGAAATACCAGAAATACTTAATCAGATTGAACAGAATATAAGATAAAACACAGTTTAAGGCTTTAAAACAGTAAAACATGGTAAGAACACATAAAACCAGCTAAGACATGACATAAAACCAGCTACGTATTTAGTAAGCAGATACTTATTCATGTATGTATTTATGTAGCACTAATGATTCGGAAGTAGGATTCCTCTCAGTTCATCTTCTTCGTTCACTGGACATAAGGTACGGATTCCCGTCCTTTCAGTATGGACATTCTTTCCTTATTAAGATTCCCCGTATGCAGCCAACTGTTTTCCCGTGGTATAAGTTATGAGTTTGATTGCTTATGTTTAATTAAGATTACCTATAGCCATATACATGCATGACCAGTTTCACCTAGTTATGGAGGTACTATAACCATAACATTAGAGGCACTGATGTTATAACTTCACCACGGCGGAGTGATTGCTAGTGGCGTCCCTTCAGCTTTTGGCCATCTATATTATATTTATCATGTGGGGCGTATGGGTGCATCCTAGTTACATGTTTTTATTCAGGATTTCATGGTGAATGTGGTGTGTGCCTTGCATCCTTCACAAGGAGCTGATCCCTCCTACCCAAAAACCAGTATATTAAATTAGAGGCAGCCCCTCTAATTTGCATGATGAGGTCACCCCTCCAAGTATTCATGCACGGTGGATTTTTCATGACCTATATTGGCTAATGGTAAAATATGTTAAACAGTTTTCATAAGATAAACATAAGGCTTTTCAAACTATAAAACCAGTTTTATGAACATGTTCCAGGTTTTCTAGGACTTATACATTTCCGCTGCTATTAAGTCTTTATTATGCTTAGTTATTCATACTATGTCTATATCCGTGCACTGAGCGTTTTGCTCAGCCGTTACTTTCCTTTCCATGTCCCAAAACGGCAGGTACCCTAGGAAAGATTCGAGCATTTGGAGGACGTGCATAGGATGGAAGCTGCTAGAGACTTCTTTTCCTTTTGCCTTCATATATTTATGCTTGTGTAGTCTTTCATTCATTTCTTTTGCTTTATTATGTTTTGGGCTTATGTTTGGGAACCGATGTTTGATTCCGGTTATCCATATGGTCATGTAATGTTTTATACAGTTATCCTTGTATGCTTTGATGACAAGCCATAATTACGCGTGACATTCCATTATCAAAATAGGGTGTTACATTTATTGCATGAGTTCGCTAGCTAGTTGCATCCCAATAGCCTTCGCATGCTTAACTACCTTTGGTCTAGGCAAAGCCTTAGTAAAAGGATCAGCTATGTTATCATCTGTGTGAACTTTAATTAATTTGATTTCACGAGCTTCTACTTGTTCTCGGACATAGTGATGTCTACGCTTAAAGTGTCTGGCGTCTTTCATGACTCTAGAATTATTCGCGAATATTATTGCAGCAGAATTGTCGCAATATATATCAATAGGTTCTTTAATTGAAGGCATCACTCCAATATCTGCAATAAACTTCCTAATCTAAACAGCTTCCATTGCAGCTTCTAAAGCAGCCATGTACTCAGATTGAGTGGCATGCATTGCAAACGTTGTTTATTTCTTGCTCTTCCAGTCAACTGCTCCTCCAATGATAACAAACACGTAACCCGTCTGAGACTTCGTATCGTCTTTATCACATTGCCAGGACGCATCACAGAAACCTGTCACATTCAGTTTTGTGTCTGGTTTCCCTCCAAATACCAAAAACATATCTTTCGTACTCCTGAAATACTTTAGAATATTTTTAACAGCAGTCCAGTGGAGCTTCCATGGATTCTGTTGGTAACGGCTGAAAAAGTTTTGAGCAAACGCCACATCAGGCCTTGTGTATCTTACAACATACATAATAGATACTACAGCCGAATCCTAAGGCACCTTCTGCATGTATGCCTCCTCTTCAGGAGTTGATGCATCTATCTCATGACTTAGATTATGCTTAACTTCCATAGGTTGAAAACCTTTCTTGGAATTATGCATATTATACTTCTTCAATATCTTATCTATATAAGCATCTTGACTAAGACCAATTAACCGTCTTTGCCTATCTCGATAGATCTTAATTCCCGGAATGTATGCAGCTTCTCCTAAATCCTTTATAGAAAAAAATTTACCATGATAATCCTTAACAACTTTAAGGCTTGAAATGTTACTTCCCATGATTAATATGTCATGAACATATAGGACTAGAAATACTACATCACTCCCACTAGCTTTACGATATACATATGGCTCATCACGATTTTGAATAAATCCAAACTTTTTGATTTCTTCATCAAATCGTTTATTCCATTGACGTGATGCTTGCTTGAAACCATAAATAGATCTTTGAAGTTTACAAACGTGTTTTGGATTCTTAGGATCAACATACCCTTTCGGTTGTTGCATATATATGTCTTCATCTAAGCGACCATTCAAGAAGACAGTTTTAACATACATTTGACATATCTCATAGTCATAGTATGCTGCTATAGCTATGAGAATCCTAATAGTTCTTAAGTCTGCTACAGGAGAAAATGTCTCCTCGTAATCTACGCCAAAAGTTTGAGTAAAACCTTTAGCTACTAAACAAGCTTTATAGGATTGTATTTTTTCGTCCATGTCGGTTTTCTTCTTGTATATCCACTTATGTCTCACTACTTTAGCATTTGGTGGTGGATCTACAAGAATCTAAACATCATTAACTTTCATGGATTTCATTTCCTCATCCATAGCAACCATCCACTTATGCTTCTTAGGATTAAGCATGACGGATTTATAATTAGCAGGTTCTCCAAGATCCCCTACTTCATCATCATCCTCTATATTAAGACATATATTGCTATTTGCGTTTTTAATCCTTTTGGATCTACGCAGAGGAACTAATTCCGGTGGAACCGCCAGACTTTCTAGTTCTATAGGAATTATTTCACTAGTGTTTTCAGAAGGTAATGTATCTATATGACTCTCTTCAAGATCATAATTTCTCCCACTGAATTCTTGATTTACAAGATCACATTCAGTAAAGTCTCCATACCTAGCAACAATCACTTTGTTCTCAAGTGGATAATAAAAGTAGTAACCCATATTTTCCTTAGGGTATCCTACAAAGATACATTTCACATACCTCGCAAACACAGACCTTTAAATAAGACAAATATGGCTTTTTACCATGCCATAGTTCATATGGTGTCTTATTCACCTTTTTTGTGGGAACCATATTTAAAATACGAACAGCAGATTCTAAAGCATAATCCCAAAAGGATAATGGTAAAGTTGTAAGATTAAACATAGATCGCACCATATCTAATAGTGTACGATTTCTCCTTTCGGATACACCATTTTGTTATGGAGTATAGGGAGAAGTAAGACGCGGAACAATTCCACTCTCACTTAGATAATCTTTAAACTATTGACTTAAATATTCATCACCTCTATCATAACGAAGAGCTTTAATCGTCTTTCCTAGTTGCAATTCTACTTCTGATTTAAACACTTTGAATGTTTCAAATACCTCATGTTTATGCTTAAGCAAATAAACATAACCATAACGGCTATAATCATCCGTAAATATTAAGAAGTAGCTAGCACCTTTCCTTGACACATGTCTAAGTGGTCCACACACATCAATGTGTATTTAACCAAGTAGATCAGTAGCCCTTTCAATATTGTTATTAAAAGTTTTCTTGGTCATCTTTCTAGAGATACAAGACTCACATTTATCAAATGATTCATCATTGATATTTTCTAAAAGACCTTCATGTTGAAGCTTTTCTATACGAGTCTTCCCAATATGGGCAAGTCTACAATGCCAAAGATAAGAAGAGTTCTTGTCAAACTTTCTATTCTTATTTATGCTAAAAACAGAATTATTATTATACTTGGATTCATTTTCATGCATGTCTATTTCAAACACACCATTCACAGAATTGCATTAAAATAAAGAATACCATCTTTCCAAACAGAAATTCCATTATTATCAATAGTGTGAACGAATCCATTATTCAACAAACAAGAAAAGGAAATAACACCCCTCACAATTGTAGGTACATAGTGACAATCATTTAAAACCAATACTAAACCCGAAGGTAAAACTAAATTAAATGTTCTTATAGCTTCAGTCGCTGCTTGTGCGTCATTGCCCACTTGCAGAAATTGTCCCCCGTAGGATAGCTTCCTTTCCAGATTAAATCCCTGCAGCGTATTATAAATGTTAATACCGCATCCCGTATCATATACCCAGGAATTTAATTTGTATGTCAAATTAAATAATTCAATCATAAATAAAGTACCTGAAGCTACAACGCTCTTCTCAGACTTCTTCTTTATTTCTCGCAACTCTTCGAGGTAAAGAGGGCAATTCCTCTTCCAGTGACCACTTGCCTTGCAATGGTGACAAGTATCATCCTTCTGAGATTGATTCTTCTTGACAAAGTTCTGCTTAGGTTTTGAATAAGTCGCAACTTGTTTGCCCTTATCACCCTTGCCTTTGCCTTTCTTTTTGTTCGCTTTCGGTTTTGGCTTACTCACTCTACCATTTTGTATTGTTAGTACATGAGGGGTAAAAGTAGATGCCTTGTCCTTTAACCCCTTTTCGTAGTCAATGAGCATTGCATGCAAATCATTAATTGTCTTCCCCGTAATGCATATTATAGTTTCTAATAAAATCATTGAATTCCTTGTTAAGGGACCTATTGATCAAGTTGATAGCCATATTATGATCATAGGGTTGTCCTAGTGCAATAAGATGTTCCATATAACCCCTCATATCCATATAATGTGCACTAACAGACTTTCCAGGAGTTTTCTTGTAGCTATGCAAAGCATCTACTAATTCGTAGATCTCTATAACTTCCGGCTTCTCGAACATAGCCTTGAGTTCATCAAGCATACGCTTAGGCGAAAATAGCTCATACTTCTTTTGAAGCGGAGGGGCCATTTTACCTAGCATTAAGCAAGCCACACCCGAGTGCTTCTTAACATTAACAACGTGTTCGAGCCTTTGGGCTTCAGAAGATCCTTCAGTAAGATCCTCCGGATAGGGAGTGGTCAAGATATCAATAGTACCCGCTACTCTCAAGACAATTATTAGTGAGCGATACCAATCATTGAAGTTTGGGCCAGTAAGTTCAGGACGATCAAAAAACGTTTTGAATACAGAACTTATAGTGGTATTGTCGGGTTGAGCCATTTCTATAGAAATAAGTTCAAATAATAGTATTTTCAATAATAAAATACTTTCAAGAAAATAAAATTACCCTGGTATATAAACCATAGTATTTTCCTTGAATCCTAGAACATATATTGACATAGATTCATTACATCAGTTGATCTGCTAGTAATGAATGTACTCAACATAATGACTTGTCGAACAATTCAATTGACAAACAATTTTCAATTTCTAGATATTTAAGGGATTTACATTGCCAAAAAAAACGTTTTGCGTTGTAAACATGTTTCATCCCTTCTGAATACCTTAAGTTTCCAAATCTCACTGAGTAACTTAATTAAGTCGTCTAATCTGAATAACGTAAAACCATCATACGAATTCTCATTCTATGAAAGTTTTCTCTCCATTACAACATCGTCCAAAAATCTCATATGATGACGTAGTAATTTCAAGTGTTCGTCAATTAGATAGCATTCGACTTAAATTTTAAGGGTATAAATTTGATGTCAAAATCAATGTATGGAGAAGCATGCATACAACTCCATAGCATAAGTTTAATAAAACATTTTTCGCGAGACTAAATTTCTACATAAATTATGTTGAGGTATTTTTTACCCACAACTATTCACATACAATTTTATGATCCATGAAAGCATGCACGTTCATCATGGATCCACTCAAATCTTAACAATTAAATCTATACGGATAGTAACCTTTAATTTACATGACATAACAATTAATCATGTAATTTAATCTAAAATTATACAACGTGTAATTTAGGGTTTCAAAAACAATTCTATTTTTTTCTATAAAAATTGGTCAAACCCTAATTTTTAAAAAATAAAACCTTAATTTTTAAGAAAACCTAAAAAACATGTAGTTTTAACTCAAAACAATTATTAGTTAAAAAACTTTAGATTTTAGATAATTATAACATGTTAAACCAGTCTATGATACCACTGAAGGTTTACATAGTTCATAACAATTACACAAAACCCTAAACGAGATCAAAACACACATATAGCGGAAGCGATTTAACAAGATCATAATAACACAATTATAATTAATCGAATTAGGGTTACGTACCTTTTAGCTAAAGCAAATCCACAAGATAAATAACGAATCACCAATTAGGGTTTATAACGAACACCACCAAGATATAGTCTAAAGTAAGACTATATTACGTTCTTGTACACACGTAATACAATGAGCTAACCGTGATTCTAGTACGTGTAAATCGAGCTTCTACGCTTGTGGAAAATCTACCCAACAACCCTAGAGAGGGGCTAGGACTAGATTATAAGCTAAACCGAATACCAAGAAAAAAACCACACAAACCCCTTTTGTGGTTTAGTGTTGCAATCGGCCAAAGAGGGAGAAAGAGAGATTGTGTGTGTATGAATTATGAGAGTGGGGGGTGTTTATATAGGCCTAGAAATTTTTGTAACCCAAGTAAAACAAATATAAAGAAAGTTTTTCCTTCCTTTTTTGCCTCCATAACCGACGGCCCAAACACCCCTAAGGGGTGTTCTGGAACCTTCTTTTCTTCTTCATTTTAATTCCAAAACGCTTGTTAATACTTAACTCTTAATTATTTAATGGTCGTTAAAGTTATAGCTCGGTTTAATTTAAGAAATATATTTATCAAATAAATTAACTCTTTATGTATTGAGTGCAATCCCGTAATCTCGAGTTCGATCGTATCAAATAAATTAACTCTTTACATATTAAATATAAGTCCATAAACTTTCAAGAAGCTGCTCCGTTATCCATATACCACCGTTGATCATAAGAATCAATAAAATAATTTTATTTATTTTTTTATTAACCGACGAACACAAAAGATATTAAAGTAATAAACAAATGAATAGGTTATCTATTCTTGTTTGTCTTCTCTGCTAATGCCTAAAAAAGTTGTTAATATAAACGGTTTTTAAAATCGGAAAAACCGAACGGTTTCGGTCTTTGGTTATGTAAAAACAGACTATTTCGGTTCAGTTCCGGATAGAAGCAAATGGGAAAGAAAAAAAATTGTGTTGGGCTTAGTTACTAGACAACACAATTGGACTAAAATAAGAAGTTTCTATATTGTATCTCAATCATCTGTGGTGTTTTTAAACTAACTTACATTATATTGATAAAAAAAATTTTGTTTGATTTAATTAGGAATATGATTTCGGAACTTGGATTGAAGAAAACGCCTGGTTGTAGCGCGGTCGAGGTTAATGGTGTGTTTAGAGAATTGTTTTCTGGTAATAATACTCATTATCTGAAACAGGTTATACATAAAACGCTCGATTCTTTGCTCAATGTGGCTCTTTTTGTTGAGCTGCATTGATACTGTGCTTTGTGTAGCTAAATTTCTTGTTCGGCTTATTTGGAATAAGATACTGTGCAGTTTTTTATTCTCAAAGTTTATGACCTCACTGATAAGTAAATCAGTCAAAATCACCAACCTCTCGATAAGGGTAATAGACTCACATTTAATACACGAACATGGAACTGAGAAATATGCGTAAATAAGCATCTCCATGTTTCTGCAAATTCACCACCAAAGAAACAAAAGGTGCATACCATACAACGATAAACGGGTCAAAGTTTCTAATGTCACCCATCCCGACTACATCCTATATCGAGCAAGCTAAAGTTCTAAACAGCATCAACACAAGTCCATCTCTTCATTAAATATAGTTACTAGACCTCAACAAAACTTAAAATGATGAGGTTATAAATAAACGCCAAATAGACCATCAAGTGCTTTGGGTTCGGCAATCATCTTCTTATACCAGATCAACTGTTGACTGTCCTTGCTCAGTTGCTTATACTGATTCAAAACCTTTTCTTGATAAGACACTAATGGGTCGGGCAGGTCAAATTGGAAAACATATAGTCTACAAGACATCCAGTCAAATAGGTCAAAATTTACCAAAAGTAATTCGAGTTTTCACATAAAAGGATGAAATTTGGCCCATCTAAATACTTAATGTTATAGAAAAAAATAAGAGTGCTACCAGGCGAGTGTAGGTTAAAGACCTCCAAGTCTTGTTCTGTCGCAAGATATCCATATAACTGCGCTTACCATCCAAATTGAAATGAACCGGGTAATCATTCCAAGCAAATCTACCTATGTCTTTGCATTCAAAATGCTTGCCTAGACGCTCCGCCTCTAAATACCGAATAGCTGATGCGTCAAATATCAACACATTCATACCCCTGTATATAGGTAGCTTTGCATTTATCTATAAAATTTTCTAAAAGTTCTTTAAATCTGAGTGTTTTGACCCAAAAGGGGTGCTTGGGTCTGCATTTGACACTGATTATCTTTGACAGAGTTTTTGAACAGTTTCTGAGAATAAAGAGATCCTGATCCGATCCATTTTGCTACCAAAATACCCCTTAAAAGCGATAAGATTAACCGATATACCTTCTCATTTTCATTCTCCTTATTCTGAACTTTCACCATTGGCGGCCATACAATTTTCCAGTCTCCAACATGTTTATCAACACCAACCCATTTCCCAAACACTTGCCCATTTTGAACAGCCACAGCCCCTCGTCTACACAGCTCTTCATCCAAAAAGCTCAGCAAGAGACCTATGAAGATTAGGTCTTTGTGACCCTTTAGTCTTGATATGAGTAACAAACGCTTTCATACCCCTGAACCAAAGAATCGAACCAGGACCATCTCTACAAGCTGGACAATGCGACTGCCTAACTGGTTTGTTAATCTGGTCAGCAGTCAATTCATCTAAACTCTCAAACTGCTCAACAAAATACAAGTGCTTTTTACGTGAATCATGACTCATTTGACTGTCGTCAGAATCATAATCGTCTCTTACAATTTCATCGTCTGAATCAATGGCATCATATAGCTTAAACCCATTATCACCTTCTGCCACATCATCAGTTTGTTCATTGGTTTTGTGACCACCACATGTTGCCCATTCACCTCTACTTCCGTCGCCTGTTATGTATCCTTCAGTCAAACCCTCCCATAAGCGCGGCAAATAAGGTAACATGTCAAATAGGCCCATTTTCTTGGCTTATTTTTCTAACTTATAACCTTATTTTTTTCAATTTAAAGTTACAATCAAAAGCATAAATCATTACTAAAAAGAAGCCAGAAAATCATCACTAACTAATTGCATTGTTAAAAATCACACATTCTATGTCAATAAATTAGGGTTTTAGCTCTTACAATTTCAGGTACAAGATAGTGACAAATGAGACGGTGAAGGTAAAAAAAAAAAAAAAAAAGTTGACCTGCGTGTTGTAATGGTCAATGGAGGGATAACAATGGAGAAAACACGCACTAAAAGATGTGCAATGGGAGCAAGATTATGTTTCAAAACGATTTATATTTAAATCTTTAATAAATGATTACAAACTGAACTTGAGCTGAACATAGTCATGATTTTGAAAGAGTGGTGATAGATACATGCTACTTCGTATACTGGTTAGGTGACACAAACGTCGCGGTGTATATGACTTCTTCAGGGTCACCCACTGTAAACTCAGATTTATACAGCAAGTTGTATTTGTCATTGTCATCTCCTTCGCTTTCATTTTCGCATTTGCTCTTATCGTCTTTTTTCTTGATGAGATCTACTTGACAAATACGATTACCTCCACCTCTGTAATCTATCATTAGCATGTTTCCGTTGCTCATCAAGTGCAATGGACACAAACCACGAATATCAAAATTGCCAAGAAGCTGATAGTTTACCACCTTACTCCAGATATCCTCATCTGCAATATACTTCCACAGCTCGATACAGATGTAGCCGTACATGGCACATAAATGAATGGACCCTTTTTGAACAGTGATAGATGTTTCATCCATATTACGAGACACGGGGGGGTTTCTCATCTCATGGAACGTCATAGCTTTTGTGTCAAACCTCATTGAACCTTCAATTCTTTTACTCTGAGACAGAAAATAGAGATGATTGCTCAAGCAGAAACCTGGTCTCCAAGTCCACATGCCTTGAAAGATGAACCCCGTGTCTAACTTTCTCCACGAGTCAGATTTCAAAGAGTATATGTAAACATTCCCCGACTCTGTTACAACTAGAAGCTTGTAGTCGTCTTCATCTGAGCTGTAATACAATCCGTATCCAGAATTGTTGTAGCATTCCATGTGATCCGGATTGGATGGTCTAGACAATCTCTTATACTCGGTTGTGACAGGATTCCACAAAATAAAATCATAGTCTCTAGGTACATGCTTTTGTCTTTTGTGTAGATTATTTTCGACGCATAAACATACCAGCCCCTGATCAGATGTAAGTACACGAATATACTCAGGAGCAGTATATTCATCAGTACCCTCTACGAACTCTGGTAAAGAGCGTCTGCAGGGAGCATTACATGGCGGCGATTCAGAGTCAATGGTGTAGAATTCTGCTTCTTCTTCTTCAGAAAGAAAGAGCACGCCTTGGTCTATCAGATAGGAGCAAACATGGTCTTTTAGAAGACTGCAGTCATTGTGCATCTTTTTAAACCTATCTGACATTATGAACGAGTTCCACTGCTTGGAGACACACTTAAAACGAACTGCTGATTTTGTTGGAACCCACGTTATAATCTGATTCAAAATTACGTCTTCTGGAAGAGAAACCCCCATTTTTCTTGTCTGTGTCATACAATGTTTCCTGATTAGAATCGTAACATACATAACATCATAATAATATAAAGAATATTGTAGACAAACATTCCAATCATCAGATTCAAAAAGCAGAGATCCCTACATGTTTGTAACAGTAATAAACTCATACTAGTTTCCAACGCAATAACAACAAATAGCCACAGACCATTAGTTTAACGACACAAAGTATGAGCACGTAACTACATAAGTATAACTTCACAGACCGTAAGTTTAACCACACATAGTATGAGCTCATAACTACATAAGTATAACTCTGAAACCACATTTACGATATCTAAATCTGACCTTTACCATAGGACGATATCTAAACCTAACGATAACTCCACTGACCGTTAGTTTAACCACACAAAGTATGAGCTCATTACGTGGAGTTTGAGGGAAGTTTCATCCCGAACAATTAACAAATTTAGCTCAAAATAAAAATGGGTTTAATAGGTCAAAAAAACTAAAAAATCATCATAATGGGTGAGTAGATTGTTATTATTATAATAACAAAAACGCAACTCGTACAGAAATTTACCCTTTGTGACCCTTTACACAACCCTCCCAACATCCCATGTTGCGAACTTTAGTAATGATCATTATCTACCAAATTACATAAACTTATGTTTGAAAATATCAGGACACTCTATATTGAATCAAATTATAACATGTGGCAAAAACAGACCAAGATTACTATACATGTTGAAAAAATGGCCAGCCTCATCATTTTCGGGGGTGTTTGTTTAGGCTTATGAAGCATTAGCACATTTAGGGTTATATTTCATAAGCCCC
Organism: Glebionis coronaria; assembly: GCA_025667525.1. Taxonomy (NCBI): domain Eukaryota; kingdom Viridiplantae; phylum Streptophyta; class Magnoliopsida; order Asterales; family Asteraceae; genus Glebionis; species Glebionis coronaria. The sequence continues at coordinate 697,594,938 of CM046874.1, read as the reverse complement.
AGTTTTCTCGCTTATACCGAGACTTGGGAGCTTAATAAATTTATATAAGCACACAAGTGTCTAAATAAGCCGAAAAACTTAAGTTTTGAAATATAAGCCAAAATCAAATATGATATCGGCTTATATTTCATAAGACTCGATTTTTTGGCTTATTTTGAGACTTATGAGCGTTGTATATCGTGATAGAATAAATTTATATATGCCCACAACTCTCAAAATAAGCCGAAAATTAGGGCTTTGAAACATAAGCCCAAATCAAAGTTGATATCCGCTTCCATTTCATAAGACAAGTTTGTTTGCTTATTTTGAGACTTATTAGCCTATATACGTTTATCACATCATGATAAACTTATATAAATTTAACCCCAAATAACAAACACCCATCTAAAGAAACTGAGTGGGTGTTTGGGATTGCGTTTGGAACTATATTATCTAGTTATTTTATTTTCAACATGGAGAAAAACTAAAATGAGTCTATATTTTAGTCATTTTAAATATCAACTAAACAAATAATCTAACCAACTGGCTTAGCTCAATGGCCTCCATGGTTCCATTAAGTGGTTTCTTTGGGGAGGTTTCCTCGGGTTCAAGACCTCTCAAGGGCTTCTCAAGCGAAGCGGATAAGAAGTCGAAGAAGACATTCTGCCGATGTCATTGCACGACTCGACCCACTAAACAAATAATCTGATTTGCCAAACACTAAAAAAAAAATGATAATATAAACCACGTTTCCTAATTGTTAATTATCTGATTATTTATTTTCAAAACGCATAATCTATTGGATTTTCAATAAGCAATCCTAAACAAGCGAGCTTATGAAACATAAGCCGAAAGCCAAATAAGCCTATAAGCCGGCTATATAAGCCGAAACAAATACCCCTTAACTATCTGTAAAAATAAAAATGAAAATAAATTGATTTTATTTATTACAGTTGATGCTTCTTCTTTCTGCTGCTGTGCGGTGTTGTTGGTGGAAGGAAACCTAATTAGTGGATGATAATATGTGGTTTGGTTTTGTAGGCCCATTTGTTAGTTATGTAAGCCCATTTAAGCCCATTCAGTTATGGTGATAACAATTTCTTTTGCCAACTCCAAAAATAAACCGATTCGAAATTATTATTTTTTAACGCTAGTTTGGTGCAGCAGAGTATCTTGCGTGCCACTGAGGCACCAAGTTTCTCGACCCGAGTTCGAATTATCTCACGAAGAGAATATCAACCCCATGCTAGTCATCCAGTTGTCAATTCTGGAAAAATCCCCCACATGGGGAATGACAGGAGTCGAACCCCTGACCTCCCCACATGGAGACTATAATCAAATGCATATATCTAACTAAGCTAGACTTCATTTGCAAAAAACTAATTATTTTAAAGGGAATTTTCAAAAAATGCCCAAAAACATTAAAATGTTCCTAAAATGTCAGTGCTTTTAAGAAGTTTCTAAAATAGCTCAAAGTAATCGAGGCATTCGAAACGACCTAGTACATTTTCGAATTCGAAGGCAACCGAGATAACCGCGACACGTGTCACGCAAAGATGATAGGTTGTCTCGGTTTGGATATACCACATCGGTTTTATTTGTATGTAAAATTGTACTAACTTTTAAGGCGTATTTTTGTTCGAATAAATAATTTAATTAAGTCAAATCACTTTATATGTAAAAAGTTTTTTTTCTAGTGATAAACGCTCGATTCTTTGCTCAATGGGCTCTTCTTGTTAAGAAGCATTGATATCTTGAATTATATACTTTGTGCAACTTTAAACCACTTAACTTGGTGTAGCAAAATTTATTTATATATTTTAAACTGTAAATGTTAGTGCTTAGTGGTTAGTGGGTCGAGTCATGCAATGCCATCCAAGCGGAAGAATGTCTTCTTTGAACCCTCGCCTAGTTATATTAGACTCTTTATCCGTTTCGCCTGAAAGACCCTTGGCAGGTCTTAAACCAAAGACCTCCAGGAAACCTCTCCCAAGGAAACCACTTAGTGGAACCTTGGTGGCCAACTGAGCTAAACCAGTTGGTTGGTGTAGCTAAATTTATTGTTCGACGTCTTTGAAATAAAATATTGTACAGTTTTCTTATTACATTTTTTTGGTTTGAACTTTCTCATACAATACGTCTTTCAATGAAAGAACTGACATTATACACCAAACGTTTGACACAATAAATCCTTAGGACTGGCGGTGCAAACCTTTTTCCATTATCTTCTCACGAAGAATATATTTTGTAAAAAAAATTTAACAATTTCTTTTGCAAAAACTGTTTTTTTTTTCTTCATTTTTTTGAAAAAAAAAAAGTTGTCTTTTTCTGGAAAGAAAATTCTAATTAAAAAAAAAATTATGTTTAGTTTTCTTTTCAAAAAAAAGATTAAAAAGTTTAAGTTAAGATGTTTGCACTATTAGTCATGGGATGCATAGTGCTAGATCATGAGAATGTATTTTGCAATTATCATTTAAATAAGGGATCTTTGGTTGGAGAAAAGTATCACACTTTTTCTGAAAAAAATCATTTGAAAATAAAAAAAAAAAACAAAAAGCTTTTAGTCGCACTTTTTCCAATATAATTAAAAAAAAAATCATTCTCAACTTTTATATAGAAAAAAATAAAAAACATCATTTAACACTCCTCTATTTTATCTCTCATTTTTTTATAGAAGAAAAATCTAACTTTATATTTAAACAAGTTTTCAAAATTTTATCTAATGAAATCATTCCCTCTTTTAGAGACAAAAAAACAATAAAAATTTTCCACAACTAAACAGCCCTTAAGCATCTCAACGTTTCTGCAAATTAACCACAAAAGATGCATGCCATACAAAGATAAACGACTCAAAGTTTCACACCATCACGACGACTACACACTACATCGAGCAAGCTATAGTTCTAAACAACATAAACACGAGTCCATTCTAGATGCAAAAACTTGCATCTGTCATTACATACTAGTTACATAGACCTCAACAAAACTGTAAAATGATGAGGTTATAGATAAACGCTAAATAGACCATCGTTAGTTAGGATCCGGTAGCCGTCTTGTTATAAACTTTACTTACTGCATCTTTTCATCTGCGCTCACAACTTGGAGTCAAACTTTTCCTTTGTCCGAGACTTCACACCTTTCAACTTTTGCATCCCTACAAGCAAAACAAGTGACTGTATCAAACGGGAAAATATTTTGAACTTTGACTGCTTTCTTAGTCGAATGCAACGCACGTAATATAATTGCATCTAATGATCCTGAACTACATTATCTACCGTTACATGTTCCACCATGGGATTTCCCGCTATGTCTTGGCGTTCAAAATGCTTGCCACTGAACTTGAGCTAATCAAACATACGAGTCACGATTTTAAAAGAGTTCTGATAGATATATGCTTACCTCATATAATGGTTAGGTGACACAAACGTGGCGGTGTATATGACTTCTGCAGGGTAACCCACTGTAAAGTCAGAGTTATACAACACTTTGTATTTGTCATTGTCATCTCCTTCGCTTTCATCTTCACATTTGCTCTTATCGTCTTTTTTCTTGATGAGATCTACTTGACAAATACGATTACCTCCACCTCTGTAATCTATCATTAGCATGTTTCCGTTGCTCATCAAGTGCAATGGACACAAACCACGAATATCAAAATTGCCAAGAAGCTGATAGTTTACCACCTTACTCCAGATATCCTCATCTGCAATATACTTCCACAGCTCGATACAGATGTAGCCGTACATGGCACATAAATGAATGGACCCTTTTTGAACAGTGATAGATGTTTCATCCATATTACGAGACACGGGGGGGTTTCTCATCTCATGGAACGTCATAGCTTTTGTGTCAAACCTCATTGAACCTTCAATTCTTTTACTCTGAGACAGAAAATAGAGATGATTGCTCAAGCAGAAACCTGGTCTCCAAGTCCACATGCCTTGAAAGATGAACCCCGTGTCTAACTTTCTCCACGAGTCAGATTTCAAAGAGTATATGTAAACATTCCCCGACTCTGTTACAACTAGAAGCTTGTAGTCGTCTTCATCTGAGCTGTAATACAATCCGTATCCAGAATTGTTGTAGCATTCCATGTGATCCGGATTGGATGGTCTAGACAATCTCTTATACTCGGTTGTGACAGGATTCCACAAAATAAAATCATAGTCTCTAGGTACATGCTTTTGTCTTTTGTGTAGATTATTTTCGACGCATAAACATACCAGCCCCTGATCAGATGTAAGTACACGAATATACTCAGGAGCAGTATATTCATCAGTACCCTCTACGAACTCTGGTAAAGAGCGTCTGCAGGGAGCATTACATGGCGGCGATTCAGAGTCAATGGTGTAGAATTCTGCTTCTTCTTCTTCAGAAAGAAAGAGCACGCCTTGGTCTATCAGATAGGAGCAAACATGGTCTTTTAGAAGACTGCAGTCATTGTGCATCTTTTTAAACCTATCTGACATTATGAACGAGTTCCACTGCTTGGAGACACACTTAAAACGAACTGCAGATTTTGTTGGAACCCACGTTATAATCTGATTCAAGATTACGTCTTCTGGAAGAAAAACCTCCATAGTTTTCTTGTCTGTGTCATACAATGTTTCCTGATTAGTTAGAATCGTAACATACATAACATCATAATAATCTAAAGAATATTGTAACAGTAATGAACTCATACTAGTTTCTAACGCAATAACAACAATAATGTCACATATATGCCACAGACCGTAAGTTTAACCTCACAAAGTACGAGCACGTAACTACATAAGTATAACTCTGAAACCATGTTAACGCTATCTAAACCTGACCTTTACCTTAGGACGCTATCTAAACCTGACCTTTAACCTTAGGACGCTATCTAAACCTGACCTTTAACTTACACAACCCTCCCAACATCCCATGTTGCGAATTCTAGTAATGATCATTATCTACCAAATTACATAGACTTATGTTTTAAAATATCAGGACACTATATCGAATCAAATTATAATATGTGACAAAAACAGACCAAGATTACTATACATGTTGAAAAAATGGCCAGCCTCATCATTTTCAGGGATGTTTGTTTAGGCTTATGAAGCATAAGCACATTTGGGGTTATATTTCATAAGCCCCAGTTTTCTCGCTTATATCGAGACTTGGGAGCTTAAATAAGTTTATTATATCAAAATAAACTTACATAAGCCCACAAATCTCGAAATAAGCCGAAAATTTAGGGCTTTGAGACTTCTGAGCTTATATTTCATAAGACCCCATTTTTTGGCTTATTTTGATACTTATGAGCGTATATAAGTTTATTATATCATAATAAACATATATAAGCCCCCAAGTCTCAAAATAAGCCGAAAATTAGGGCTTTGTATTATTAGCCCAAATCAAATTTAATATCGGCTAAGAATCGATTTTTTAGCTTATTTTGAGACTTATGAGTGTATACAAGTATATCATGATATAATAATCTTATATAAGCCCACAAGCCTCAAAATAAGGGCTTAAGAAATTTAAGCCCAAATCAAATTTGATATCGGCTTAAGACTCAATTTTTTGGCTTATTTTGAGACTTATAAGCTTATAAACTCATAATAAACTTATATATAGGGCTTAAGAAACTTACGCCCAAATGTGCTTATGTTTCATAAGCCAAAACAAACTTGTTTAATGATACCCATAAAAGGATAATAAGGGGTGTCTATTTCGACCTATATAGCGGGCTTATTTTGAAACATCTCGGCTTATATAAGTTTATGAAAGCTTATAAAAAGCCACAAAAGGTCAGCTTATGAAACATAAGGCGAAAACAAAATAAGTCATAAGCCGGCTATATAAGCCGAAACAAACACCCCCTTAACTATCTGTAAATAATGATGAACATAACACAAATTAATAAAAATAAAAATAAATTGATTGTATTTATTTATTACCGTTGAAGCTTCTTTCTGCTGCTGTTCGGTGGAAGGAAATGATGGAAACCTAATTAGTGATGATGAGATGTGGTTTGGTTTTGTAGGCCCATTTGTTGGGTGTATCAATTATGTAAGCCCATTCAAGTCATGGAAGTTGGAGATTTTTTCAAGCCCATTCAATGTTTCGTCGTGTCTTTTAACATTGGTCATTGTCCATTCTAGAAGTGCAAATGAAAACCGGTTTTTTTTAAATTCGGTTCAAAAATTCGAACCGGTTTTTTCAAAATCTTGTTTTCAAATTATCCGATCCGGATTTTTCTATCCGAACCGGTTAGACCGGTTTTTAGATTTTAAAAAAAACCGGATAAATTTCCGGATTTATCCCGTTTTTAACAATTTATTAATTTTTTTTTTAACATTTTTTTTTTTGTAAAACCTGTTTTTTTTTACCGGATAAAATCGGTTTGCCTGAAAAGTCAAACTAGCCGTTGGGTTTGACTTTTCAGGCAAACCGGTTTTATCCGGTTTTAACCGGATTTTTATAAAACAAAAAACCGATCATCAGTAAGCTTTTGGGCTTTTGAGGGTATACTAATATTTTTCGGGTGATGACTATGCTGAAGCTCGAAATGTATTAGTGATTATTGTAGTTTTATTGTAGTGTTTAAATAAAAATTATGAAGTTGTATGATTGTATTGTTGAAATAAAAATTATTGTGGCATTTTTTTTAATGTTTTATAGTTGTATTTTTTTTAATGTTTGTAAATAAATTACGAAAAAAAACGACACCAACACTTTTAACCGAAAAAACCGAACCGAACATTTTTAACCGAAAAAAACCCGATCCGAAAAATTCCGATAAAATCCGATTGCGAAAATTTTAATCCGAAAAAAATTCGATACGAACTTTTTAATCCGAAAAATCCGATCCGATCCGAAACCGGATTTTCAAAAATCCGGTTTTATCAAATCCGGATTTTCAAAAATCCGAATGGTTTTATCCGGTTTATTCGCACCTCTAATCCATTCTACAAATAATAGTTTCTAAAGTAAATACGAGCCGAGACACGAATCCTTAACCTTTTTGTCCATAGAATCTTCCCCTTTACCCATTGATATTTTGAAAGTGAATGCCAACCGAGTTAAGCCCATTGATGTAACAAATAAGTAAATGCAAAGTGGATTCTACAATCGATATTAACATGACCGATAATGTTTTTTCACAATCGAACAAAAAATAGATCCCCAAACCTAAAAAGAGTATCACGAAGGGTTTTATTTGTATGTAAACAATGTGTATTAACTTTTGATCGTGACCCATTTTTGTTAAGGCCCATTTTAATTCAACTAAAACTTTTGATTCCTTTTGTTTTTAAGCTGTGTTTGGTAACGAGCAGTTTCAAGCGTTTTGGAGCAGTAAGCGACAAGCAGTTAGAGTTTTTATTGAAAAGCTTGTTTGGCAAAGGAGCAACTAGCGTCTGAATATTGTCTAAACGTTTCAATCTCAAATGCTATCTTAAGAAGCATTTCAGAACTGCTCCAAGCAGAATGATTATAAAATTACATTTATACCCTCAATTATAATATTTACAACTTATGTAATTAGGTTCTGTGCCCTTTTTCGTAATTTTACAATTTCTAATTACTTCTTACAACTACGTTACCAAACACTTTTTCTATACAAACTGCTTACTGCTTGTTGCTCTTACTTCTGCTTACTTCTGCTTACTGTTTATTGCTTCTGCTACTGCTACATGATCGAGTCGAGTGGACTTTATAAGTATAATGTCAACGGCTCATAAATTTCACGAGTCGAGTATTTTTCAATTTGGATTCACTTAAACCAAGACTCATGTGTCAACTTACAATTCAATTCAATAGTCAGATAAGCCTGACACGTTCAAGTTTTTTTATATTTTATTTAAAAAAAATTAGACTTAAAAATATACATATCAATGAACTCGCTTTGAATATGAACTTTTAATTCAAATTATTATAGACTGACAACAATTTTTACGCATATCAAATCGAAATGGGTTTGTCGGTTTGTCGAATCAAATGCTTTTCATTTACGATTCTTCAAACTAGGTAACCGTTTGTTGACGCGCACAAATGGAAGCTTTTACTATTGATCTAATGTCATTGTATACCCTTTTAACATAATCGAATAGATATTGCATCTCATAGTTCCGTTCTTGGTGGAAGCGATGCTTATAGGTAGACTTAGAGGTACTTTTGCTTCTTACTAAGAGGATCAAAAAGAAAAGAAAAAGAAACACCTCTTTAATGTTAGCAACGAAAATTGTTACACTCATAGTGAGATGAACTTAAAATGTACGTAAAACTTAATGAATGATCATTAATATTACATTAATATTACATTAATATTACAGTATATCTAATGACGAACTTTACACTCTGTTCTTAAGTTTTTTTTTAAGGAATAGAAAGGGATGAGAAGGGAAATTACAAAATATTAGTGTTCTTTAGTTTTTCATAGGAAGAAACAATGGGGGATGGGAAGGGAAGAGGAAGAGAAAGTATAGTTTTTTTTTATGGTAATCTGTTCCGCCCAATATTGGGAGGATTAGGAAGGGAATGAGTTATTAACATCAATGGTTTATGTAAAAGTACAATTATATCCATTGATGTGTCACATGTTTGACATAATTTTTTGTTCAAGACTTTTTGTCCATTTGTTTTATTCGTGGGCTTTGTCTATTTGTTCATTCGTGGGTTGTGTTCTTTCTCTAATATAATATATGTTTGTTTTGTAATGGAATGTTGTCTGCAATCTGCAGTCTGTAACAAAAAGATTTTGTCTACCAGTTGGTCCTCAATTTGGTTTAATGTTTGCTGAATATATAATTGGGTTTAATGTTTGCTGAATATATTTGAACACTGTATAATTCGATTTTAATGGAGAAAAATAAGTGAATAATGTATGTAGTTTCGAGGGTATGTTGGTAATCTTGTTAGTTTTCTTATCCTTCCTTGGCTACTTAAAAATAAAACTAAAGAACACAAATTACAATAACTACTTTTCTCATCTTGTCATCCCTTACTTTACCCTTCCCGTTCTATCCCTTTCTATTCTTTAAAATTTAGACTCGAGAACAGAGCGTTAGTAGAGACTAAGGAAGGCCTCAGCTCTTTCGAAGTTTGTGATGAATAATGTAACTATTATTTATTTTGTTTTAAAGTTATTGGTCATTTTTTTTATTTTTATATATATAAAATAATTCGGCCCCACTAAAATAAATGATCTAAGATCCGTCGTTTATATTTATACAAATGCCACACAAACCTTAATACATTCCCGCCATTTCTAAATGCTTCAAAAAACCGTTACATTCAAAACCCTAATCGAAAAATGCAAAACCCTAACTCAATTCAAACACCTTCACGCCCAAATCATCAAATCACACTCACCCGACAACCCGATCGCTATCGGCCCGCTTCTCTCAGCCTTAGCCACCACTCCGAACAACCCCCCTTTTTTCGCACACGCTCGTTCCATCTTCGAAAACCTTCAATTTCGCAACACGTTCATGTACAATACAATGATCAGGGGCTATGTCATGAATGGGGAAGATATTCTAGGTGTAATGTGTTTTAAGGAGATGTTAAGGTTTGGGATTTTAGCTAATGGGTATACTTTTCCGCCGTTGGTTAAGGCGTGTTTGGGTTCAGGGTTCACGGGTTTGGACCGCGTTGGGGTGACGGTACATGGGTTTGTTTTGAAATTGGGATTTGGGGATGATGGGTTTGTGGGGAGTGGTTTGATTGAGTTTTACGCGGGGAGATGTGAGATGTGGGACGCGCGTAAAGTGTTTGATGAAATGGGGGTTAAGGATGTGGTGGTGTGGACTAGTTTGATTGACGGGTATGGGAAGAACGAGGATGTGGAGAGTGCGAGGGTGGTTTTTGATGAGATGCCGTGGAAAAGTGTGGTTTCGTGGAGTGCGATGATGGCGGCTTATTCAAGAGTTGGTGAGTTTGAGGAGGTTGTTTGTTTGTTTGAAACGATGCAAGAGTTGGGTGTTAGACCGAATGAGTCTGTTCTCGTGAGTGTGCTTACGGCATGTGGGAATATTGGGGCACTTGCACAAGGGTTGTGGGTGCATTCGTATGCTAAAAGGTGTCGTCTTGATTCGAATACTATCCTTGCTACCGCATTGGTTGATATGTATTCCAAATGTGGTTATCCTGACTTAGCTTTGTCGGTATTTAAGTCTATTTCTGTAAAGGATACGGGAGCTTGGAATGCTATAATTTCCGGGTTGTCAATGAACGGAAAAGCTAAAACTACATTAGACTTATTAAATCAGATGGCATCAGTCAAGATTCAACCAAGTGCAGCCACATTTGTAGCTATACTAACAGCTTGTACACATGCCAATTTGGTCAAAGAAGGGGTCGAGTTATTTAACCGAATGGACAAACATTATGGGGTTGAACCACAATTCGAGCATTACGCGTGTGTGGTTGATCTTTTTGCAAGAGCGGGAATGCTGGAAGAAGCCATGGAGTTTGTGGAGAACGAGTTGGGTGGCGTTGGTAAAGGAGACGCAAATGTGTGGGGAGCTCTTCTTGGTGCGTGTAGAACATATGGAAAGGTTGAAACTGGAAACAAAGTATGGCGCAAATTGGCTGAAATGAAAGTAAGTGATTATGGGGTTTGTGTAGTTTCTTATAACATGTATAAGGAAGCTGGTTGGAAAAGAGAGGCGGAAGAAGTTAGGAATATGATTTCCGAATTTGGATTGAAGAAAACGCCTGGTTGTAGCGCGGTGGAGATTGATGGCGTGGTTAGAGAATTTGTTTCTGGTGATAACTCTCATGATCTGACACAGGAAATACATAAAACGCTCGAATCTTTGTTAAAGGTGGCTCGTCTTGTTGAACTGCATTGATATCTTGATTTATATAAATTGCGCAACTTTAACCCACTTAACTTGACTTAACTTGTGCTTCGTGTGGCTAAATTTTTTGTTTAGCCTATTTGGAATAAGATACTGTACAGTTTTTTATTCTCGCGATTTATGGCTTTACTGATAAGTCAAAATCATCAACGTCTCGACAAGGGTAATAGACTGTCATTTGAATAATGATACACGAACATGGAACTGAGGAAAAAGCGTAAATATGCATCACCACGTTTCAGCAAATTAACCACCAAAGAAACAAAATGTGCATGCCATACAACGATATATCGGTCAAAGTTTCACATGTCACCCAAGGCCATCACGACTACACACTACATCGAGCAAGCTAAAGTGCTAAACAGCATCAACACAAGTCCATTCTAGATGCAAAAACTTGCATCCGTCATTAAAACTAGTTACATAGACCTCAACAAAACTGTAAAATGATGAGGTCATAGATAAACACTAGATAAACCATCATTAGTTAGGATTAGGTAGCTGGCTTGGTATAACCTTTCACTGACTGCATCTTTTCGTCAGCTGATCCAACTTGGAGCCAAACTTTTCCTTTGCCTCCATCTCTTCTTTAGCGTGTTTGCTCTTCATTTTAGCAATCTCTTCTTCGTAAGATTTCATTAGCTTCACCCTTTCTTCCTCGGCTTCTTTCATCTCGTTTGTCTGAGACTTCACATTCTTTTCAACTTTTGCATCCCTATAAGTAGAATAAGAACTAATATAAGTAGAGATGGAAGCAGATTATTATTATCAGATAGTCAGATATTTTTTTTCTTAAGCTGTATATCAAGTCAACCGTCACAAATATATTGATATACAGTCATCGAGAGAAATGTTTTTACACAAGAACGGGAAATACCTTTGACGAACATCTGCAATTGCATGAACCGTCTTGCATTCCTCCTGTTGTAGTTTCTCAAGTTCTTTTTTCTGTTCATTCCTACAGTCTTGAAGCACTTTCAACTGGTCCTTGGAGAATTTTTCAAGAAAGTCCATCTAAACAAATATAGCAAAAGAAAATTAATAAGAATAATATTTAAGCGTACTACGGTATAAAACTAATATTATTATTAATGAAAAGTACCTCTTCCTCGTTCTGCTCGTGGTACATCTGTGTTCTCTCCCTGATAATTTTGTTCTCTTCTTCAATCTTCCTCAGCTTCTGAGACAGCAACCAAAAGGCGTCTTCAAGTGCTTTGGAGCTCCTCTCTTGTTTGGCAATCATTTTCTTATACCAGATCAGCTGTTGGCTGTCCTTGCTCAGTTGCTTATACTGATTTACAATCTTTTCTTGATACGATACCAACTCGAACTTCAACTTCAGCTTTCCTAAATAAACAAATAGCAGATGGAAGATGTTCAAAGACCCGACTGCTATGAGTGGCAAAATGAGTGAATCAAGCAGGCTAGGCCGGGTTTCAAAATGGGTTTGGGTCAATATCGCAAATTTTAGAGCAGGTCAACTGACTGCCAGCACCTTTTTGGAAAAAGAAATTCAGGAACCCTATAGTGTTCTCTCTAATGAGTCGAACCGGTCAAATGGGTTGTAATTCGCCAAAAGTAATTCGAGTTTTTACATAAAAGGATGAAATGGAGTGCATACCAGGTGAATGAAGGTTAAAAACCTCCAAGTCTTGTTCTGTAGCAAGATAGCCATACAACTGTCGCTTACCATCAGAACTGAAATGAACCGGGTGATCATTCCAAGCATGTCTACCTGTGTCTTGGCGTTCAAAATGCTTGCCTAGACGCTCAGCCTCTAAATACCCAATAGCTGATGCGTCAAAAATCAACACACTCATACCCCTGTGCCCTTCTGGCCCAAATGCATTACGGGCTTTCACAGCTTCAAAAGAATCGAAGTATTCCATAAGCTCTTGGGTTCCCATGCCAAGCCACTGAAATAAATATTCAATTGTAGTAAATCACAAGCCACACGTACACGTTTAGGGGGTGTTTGGATGTGCATTTTCAAAGCAACTATTGTGACTTGAAATCAGACTCGCACAACTTTCATTTAAGTAAGGCTAACTAGTAACTAGGTAGCTTTGCATTTATCTAAAAAATTAAGTTTTTCAATTACGATTGCTTTGACCCAAAAGATGTTTTTGGATCTGCGTTATGACATTAATTATCTTTGACAATCAGTTTTGAACTATTTCGAAAAATAAACAGATCATGATCCATTTTGCTACCAAAATAACCCTAAAAGCAATAAAATTAACAGGTATACCTTCTCATTTTCATCCTCCTCGAGCAGCGTATTCTGAACGATCACCATCGGAGGCCACACAATTTTCCAGTCTCCGACATCTTTATCAACACCAACCCATTTCCCAAACACTTGCCCACTTTGAACAGCCACAGCCCCTCGTCTATGCAGCTCTTCGTCCAAAAGCTCAGCAAGAGTCCTATGAAGCATAGGTCTTCGTGACCCTTTAGTCTTAATATGAGTAACAAACGCTTTCATACCTCTAAACCAATGAATCGAACCAGGACCATCTCTACAAGCAGGACAATGCCACTGCCTAACTGGTTCGTTAATCTGGTCAGCAGTCAGTTCATCTAAACTCTCAAACAGCTCAACAAAATACGGGTGCTTTTTACGCGAATCATGACTCATTTGACTGTCGTCAGAATCGTAATCATCACTCACAATCTCGTCATCTGAATCAATGGCATCATAAAGCTTAAACCCATTATCACCTTCTGCCACATCATCAGTTTGTTCATCGGTTTTGTTACCAGCCCATGTGGCCCATTCACGTCTACTTCCATCCCCTGTTACGTATCCTTCAGCCAAACCCTCCCAACCATTTTTACCCGAATTCAGAGACATATTCCTCAACCCCTGATTCAACTCTTCAACGTTCCGATCATTTTCACCTGTCGTCATCTGCACGCGTTCAAAACCCCTAAAAGGTTAATCTTTCACAACAGCTAGCTATATATTATTTGAAAAATGCATTTTCTTTTTCGGGTAACCACTATTTCGACCTTTTGGCCAACTAATCCATATAGTTCTAAACCCACCGCCACACAGACTTAAACACCTTTCAGAAAGTTGGCATGGCCACTTCATACTTCGGGTTATGAGCGTGTTCTCTTCTTGTTTGTGTTATCTTATTTACCTAGCTTATGAGCTTATAGCTTATTGGCCATAAGCTGAAAATCCGAAAAAAGTGTCCTTATAAAGCCTTTCCATGTCTACATAATAAACCCATAAGCAAGGTAAATAAGATAACATAAATAAGCCCATTTTCATGGCTTATTTTCTAACTAATGAGATTGTTCTCTTGAGCTTATTTGTGTTACCTTATTTACCTGGTTTACAGCTTACTGGCCATAAGCTCGAAATCCGAAAAGGTGTGCTTATACGCCTTTCCAAGTTTACATAAACCCATAAGCGAGGTAAATAAGGTAACACAGAAACCCCATTTTCTTGGCTCATATTCTAACTTATGCGCTTATTTTTTTCAATCTAAGGGGGTGTTTGTTTCGGCTTATGTTTCAATTTTTTGGCTTTTTTTAGACTTGTGGCTTATATAAACGGGTGTTTGTTTTAGCTTATGAAACGTAAGCCGAAACGGGCTTACATTTCCTAAGCCCCAATTTTGTGGCTTATTTCGAAACTTATGAGCTTATATTAGTTTATTATGATATGATAAATGTATATAAGCCCATAAGCCGCAAAATTATGACTTATGAAACATAAGCCAAATTTTGGCTTATATTTCATACGCCTCTATTTGTGGCTTGTTTTAACTCTTATGTGGTTATATAAGTTTATCATATCATAAATAAGCTTATATAAGCCCATAAGTCTCAAAAGAAGCCACAAAATTGGGGCTCATGAAACATAAGCCCATTTCGGCTTATGTTTCATAAGCATTAACAAACACCCCCATTTATATAAGTCTCAAATAAAGACAGAAATTGGAACTTATGAAACATAAGCCCATTCCGGCTTATGTATCATAAGCTTAAACAAACACCCCATTTATATAAGTCTCAAATAAAGACAAAAAATTGGAGCTTATGAAACATAAGCCCATTTCGGCTTATGTTTCATAAGCATTAACAAACACCCCCATTTATATAAGTCTCAAATAAAGACAAAAAATTGGAGCTTATGAAACATAAGCCCATTTCGGCTTATGTTTCATAAGCATTAACAAACACCCCCATTTATATAAGTCTCAAATAAAGACAAAAAATTGGAGCTTATGAAACATAAGCCCATTTCGGCTTATGTTTTCATAAGCTTAAACAAACACCCCATTTATATAAGTCTCAAAAAATTGGAGCTTATGAAACATAAGCCCATTTCGGCTTATGTTTTCATAAGCTTAAACAAACACCCCCATTTATATAAGTCTCATATTAAAACAGAAAACTGGAGCTTATGAGACATAAGCCGAAACCAAATAAGCTCATAAACCCACATATAATCCAAAACAAACACCTTTTAAATTTGTTTGTGTGCTTATACGCCTTTTTTTGTTTTTTTGTTTTTAAATTTGTTTTTTTTAAATTTATTTACAATTAAAAGCATAAATCACAAATAAATTTAAAAAAAAAACAAAAAAAGGGGCTCATAAGTATAAAAAATAAAAATAAAATAAAAAAAGGCTATAAAATTATTAGAAACTAATTGCATTGTTAAAAATCATAAAATTAACGGAAATAAAATATTATTATTATTATTATTAAGGGCATGCAAGAATAAATTTAAAAAAAAAAGTTGACCTGAGTGGTAACGGTGGTCAACGGCGGAGTAACAGTGAAGAGAAAACACAGTGCGACTCTGTGTGTGTGTGTGTGTGAAAATGGGGTAGTATAAAAGGAGTGACCTTTTTGTTTAAATTACTATATTGTCCTTGCTTATGTTTTCAAATGTACTTTTTTAAGTTTTAGTAACTTTCTCTAATGTTCAAGGATGTTTTATAAACCAGTAGTATGATATCCGCGTAATATAACGACGGATAACTGTAAGTAACAACAAATGTTACACTTTAAACAATTAAATTTGTGTTTAAATTAAAGTTAAACTTGTATAAAAGTTGAATAAAATATGTAAATGTTAGAATTTGATAGAAATATATAAAAAGATATATTAGACGAATAATGTGCAATTTTATATAGTAGTATATATATTAGACGAATAATGTGTGGTACATAAGTTTTTTAACTTTATGTAGACAAAATTCCATAGGGAACAAGCACCTAAAAAGGTAAAAAAGAATAGATCTCATCCATCCATTTCTAAACAGATCTTACGGTGGAGATCTCATTCATCTCCCCCTTTCCACCTGCTACAAACACACAACCTTACACACAAACACATACTCCAAATCAAACCCTAATCAACCTCTACAACTGTACCTACCACCGCCGTCACCCCACCGTCGTGACACCTCCGCCGCACTCCCACCATATATCGTCGATCTACAGCAATCCGTCGACACCAACTCTAGCAACACTCACTATGGCTTCATATTAACAAACAGATGGTGTTTGTTTATATTTTTAGATAGATGTGTTATATTAAAACATGTTTAATAACGAATTTTGTGAAAGAGTGCTCAGGTGTTTGCCAATTGCTATACTTAGAATGTCATGGCTATTAGTGTATCAGGTGTTCGACAAAATGCCACAATGAGAAAGCTTTGTAATGATTGATGGAGGCGAAGTGTTATGTGAATTCACGTGCTTTGGGGTATATTGTGCGATGTACGGGTGGTTTGGGGATGGTTAGTGAGGTGAATCGGTTTTTGACTTGGTTAAGGAAATGGGGTGTGTGCCAAATGAGGATAGTTATGATGCGTTATTGGAGCTGAATTCGAAAGATGGGTTGGTGAGTTTGATGGTTGTAAGGATGCGAGATGAGGAAGAAATGGTGGAAGTGTGATAAGTTTACAATGGCATTGGTTTGTAGTGTTATTGTAGGGCAGGGAAATTTGATCACAGGTTGGAAGGATTTGCACCATCACAATTCATCCATCCACAGCTCTACATTTTGACGAGCATGTCTGCATGATAAAACTATTATCAGGCTCGCTTAGGAGATGAACTTTGAAAGTTTTCTTGATCTCACCCTTGCTCTTGAGAACTGAGATACCTCTGAAGACTATTAGTGTGGTGGTGTGTATTATTTTTATAGGCTTATGGTTTGCGAGTAACAGAATCGCATGTGATTTGTGTACAATCACATGTGATTTGAGCATAATCACATGTGATTTGAGCATAATCACATGTGATTTTAGCAGAATCACATGTGATTTTGAGAAAAATCACAACCGAGTTGTATTGAGTTTGATTTAATGGTTAAATCTATCTTGTTTTAATTGACTACATGGTAACTATAAAAAGTTGATTCAATGATGTATTCAATTAAACAAGTCTGTTGTTATACTCGATTTAATTTCTTATTTATTCATATTTGTAATATAGATTTTGTTGAGATAAATCACATGTGATCGATACACGAAATATGTCGAATCAAAATTTAAAAGAGAAAACAAGTATAAACCAAGAATCGGACTTAGTCGATTTATTTAGTTAAGTTATTGTTATTGCTGGTTATAAAATATTGTCATTGTCATTTTTGGTATTCATTAGTCCTTAACAATAGATATTTGATTGGATGTTACATTTTTATCAAAGTGTATATATAAAGATGTCAAATTTGTGACCTTGTATTGTCTTTGCAATAATACGACTTCAACGTGTGTATAAATCGTCACATGTGACTCAGTTATTTGTTAATAACATGTGATTCACACACGAATTACATGTAATTCTGCTTGAATTACATGTGATTCAATTATTTTAACCTTAACTTCTAAAAAACCACTTTAGATGAATCATGTGTGATTTTGTTTGAATCATATGTAATTTTATCAATATATAAAAATGTTATTCATGTAAAATATAAAAAAAGTTTGGCTTCTAAATTACATGTGATTTTGTTTAAATCACATGTAATTTTGCATGAATTACATGTAATTCGATGATAATTACATGTGATTTTGCATGAATTACATGTGATTCAATGATAATCTCATGCAATATTTTTTACTTATCATATGACTAACTAACCTAAAAATGTAATTTGTATTCAAGTAAACAAACATATGTATTTTATATAGTAAAACCAAATCTGATCACGTAATTATCTGATAATAAATAGGATTCAAAAACAAAAAAGTATTTAAGCATAAAAATTCACTGTAGATGAATCACATGTGATTTTGTCTAAATCATATGTAATTCTATCAATATATTAAATTGTTTGTTGTCATTCATGTAAAATATATAAAGCAAATTGGTTTCTGAATTACATGTGATTTTGTTTAAATCACATATAATTTTGCTTGAATTACATGTGATTCGTCGACAAGTACATGTGATTTTGCTTGCATCAAATGTGATTCAAGCATTTTGAAACTTTATCATCTTCTAACAAACTTACTGTAGATAAATTACATGTGATTTTGGTTGAATCACATGTAATTTTGCTTGAATTACATGTAATTCGCTGATAATTACATGTGATTTTTCTCACAACAAATTAATAGTTTAGACTTTCAATTAACAAACTTAGTAGTCTAACATGGTCATTTCTAAATTAAAAATAAATCACAAGTGATTTAGGCTACAACAATAAAGAAAAAAATTATACTTGATTTATAATTTTCCATATAAAAAACAATAAAATATAATACCATGCCAACAACATAGCAATCACTGTTAGAATCACATGTGATTTATATTTAACATCTAGATCTGCAACTTTTTGAAAGCATCTTCTTTTTTCAGATTCAAGTCCATGATACATGTTCAACAACTTCTTTTGTTCACATCTACCACATCCAAACCATCAAAATTAATGCTTTCAACAACTTCTTTGCTCATTATCATTTTCCGGCGAGATTTATTGTTTTCCGACGAGGTTGTCATTTTCCGACGAGTTTTCGAGTGATTCCGACACGTTTTTTGTTGTGATTCTAGCGATGTATGTTGTTTTAAAATGAGGCGTGGTGGCGGTTAAGGTCTCCATCGTTCTTTCTTGATTTCCGGCGAGATTTTTTAGAGATTCCGGCGGTAGGTTTTAATTTCCGGTGAGGGTTTGGTGGATGGTAGGTTGTGTGTGTTTTGTAGAGAGAGAAAGTTTTGAAGTAAATGAAGGATATGAGGTGTTTTTTAAGGCTTTATATATGATTGGACTTTTGATATTAGCCATTAGATAAAAAAATATGAATGGTCATGATGTCTTCCTTTCTTCTTTTTTGAGTGCAGGTTTTCTATAGATCTCGACTCACTTTATGTAATGTTCATGGATGTTTGATAAACTATTAGACGAATAATGTGCAAAGTGATTGTGTTTATCGTCAAAAAATTATATATGTGATAAACTTTTTAATGCAATATTTATAGGTTCGGTTGTAATGATTGCAAAAAGAAAAAAATTAAGAGTATTATAAATGAAAAATAATAAAATTTTAAGGATCTGAAAATTGAACGATATTTAAAATATTAATTTATTGGTAGATTTTGTTACAATTAAGATTTTCAAGTTTTTTTTCATATATTTGGGTGTTCGATTTTGACATTGCGAACGGATTAATTTCAAGACGACTAATCTTTTGGATAGTCTGGAATCGTCGTAGGTGAACCTCCGTAGCCAACCCTAAATGTACACACCTAGTGAGGTTTCAACCATTGACCTCCCTTTAAAAGTCAATGCCTTACCACTAGGCCATTTGGTGATAGTTAAGTTTTAACATTCAAGAAAAGTCATTCGTCTTTTATATCTGTAAAAGATGTAAACTCGCGAGAACAAGCTAACATTAAACATTTTTTTAGCATTACCTATCATTAACCCAAAAAAAAGTTAGTTCTCAAAACTCTCTTAGCCAGAGAAGCACTATCGGGTATAAGTATAGATAAGTTTAAAGATTTGGATACAATTTTTTTTTAAACGGCTAATACTATATAAAAAGTTTCTAGTAAGACACTAGAAGCATAAAGAACCAGATACAAATCTAGAAATATACAAATTTACACATTCTAGATTCTATCCAAAGGCTTTAACTAAGAAGTCTACAAAAAGGATGAAAAAGCTTTTTACAATTACAACGAACCAAGAAAAGAGAAAAATTCTCATCCACGGAGGCCGAAATCCTTTCTTTGGTGTGTATTGGTGACTTGGTGGTGGTAATACCATCAACATATCCATCTCTTATATGTAAGTTCTTGATCCTTGATTCCATGTGTCAGCATGGATCTTTTGTTTTTGTTATGTATTTATAATAACGGTGTGTTATGAATCCTAATAACATGTAAATGGTGGTTAGGGTTTTCATATAATTACTATTGATCCCAAACTTAGATCGATTAGATTTGTGTTATCGAGATTGAATCAAGTATAACACGTAGAGAAACTTTGTGTTTATAACAATCTAAGTGTTATGCGGAATTAACACTTAAATCAAAGAACAAAACAAAACACAAGGTATACCAAACTTTCACTTGTATTGATGAACGTTGAAGTACAATGAAAGTATTCAGAATGTATATGTCAATACTAAACCCTACGACCTCTGATACACAGTTTTTGCTAAGGTTCAATTTTACTCTCGATATCCTCTCGAATTGATCTCAGTTTAAAGTGGAATGATTTGTTCTTGGTGATAAAAAGTGGATTTAGTTTTCTATTCTACTAAACAAGGTGAGTGAATAAAATGGTAATAAAATAAACTTAAACCAAGCAACGAATAAAAAGCAAAACTTGAATTAAAGCTGGAAAAATACTCTTACTGAAAAATAGTCTATGCGGAATGTTACACTATTCAGAATGTAAGATGCTATGCGGAAAATATGCTCTATTCGGAAAAGTAAACTATTCGGAAAAAGAATGCTATTCGGAAAACAAGGCTTATGCGGAAAGTAGACTCTATGCGGAAAGTAATGGCTATTCTGAAAAATTATGCTATTCGGAAAAAATTGCTTATGCGGAAAAACATACCCTATGCGGAAAAATGACTCTAATCGGAAAATCGTTCTATGCGGAAAGATGAACTTCTATTCGGAAAAACTACTCTATGCGGAATATAAGGCCTAATCGGAATAACTGGTTTATTCCGAATAAAGAAGATAAAATAAAGTCTATGCGGAAAAACAAGGCTATTCGGAATATCTGAAATATTCCGAGTAAAAGAAATGGAAACACCCCTATTCGGAATATCCAAAATTCCGAATAAGGGAAACACAAAATTGCTATTCGGAAAGTTCTGGGTAGAAGAACAGTAGCAGTAACAAAGAAATGGGGAACCGGATTTAACTCCAAATCGACTCCAATACTCAAAAAGGTTTTACCAAATCAAACACAAACAATTTAAATAACATAAGAAACAAATCCCACCAATAAAAACACTAAATCAACAACTTTTTAGAATCAAACTAGACTCAATAAAAACTTAAGAACTTGCAATAAAAATGGAGATGAACAAGATGAATGAAAAGATGGAATAGATTGATTAATGTAAAAGTAACAAGGTTAATGATTAAGGATTACAAGATTGAAAGAAAAAGATGAAAATCACCAAACTCCCTAATGGAGTTGGTGATGGAACGAACAAAAGCCTGGGAAAGAAAGAAAAATGAACTAACTCCCTAATTGTGTGAAGGGAAAAACTATTTATACTCCTAGTGGTTGGTTGGTGAGTGGGCTTTCTCCCTTTCTTCTTGTCTTCTCGTCTTTTCAGAAAAGTTGACATTTTCGATTCTGATTCGGGATTTGTCGTCGATTAAATCCAACTCATCTTTTAATTTCTTCGTTAAATAGACTCGAGTTTCTTCGATTTATGAAAATCTTCCGTCTTTAGTCCTTTTCTTCGATAAATCTTCGAATAGGCCCAGTGACTTCAAATCTTTTGCATCTCTTGGACAATAGACTTTATTTTGAGTCTTTTTCCTTGATAAATCCCGTGCAATCCCATGTTTTCTTTAATATTCATCCGGTTAGCTCTGAAAACACAATAAACACAAAAACCACGCATAATTCCAAACAAATGATATTAAATACGTGTTTTGGTCTTGTTTTAGCCAGAATTAAGTGGTAAAAGGATGGGTGTTTACACACCTATCAAATCCCCTACACTTAACCATTGCCATGCCCTCATGCAATGCTTAGTGATAAAGCAATTTTACACTTTTCTCATAATTCATCAACCTTGGCCTTATTCAAACACTACTAAATAAGAATCAAATTACTAAGAGAATTAAAAACTTTAAAATAAACAAAAGGATGGAAATAACTTGTAAAGAAATCAAGGACTTACATTAGGGCTTTGGTGTTGCGCAGATTTATCACCCTCAAGTTTCACGTTCCCCAAACTAAGCTTGAAAACGAGATCATTGTTATTATAAGTTAGTAAATCAAACACTTACACACATGGCTTAATTAAATGCTTAAACTCCCTTATTCCTAATTGTATCTCTTATATTTTATTTTTGTCTTAGAATGATCATGAAGATGTATTTTTGGACTTATTTCGATAGTTTATTAAGGCTGAAAGCAAAGTAGGACGATTTGATCAATAGTTAGCTAAAGGACAAAATCTCTTAAAACTGCTTCTCGGGATATCAAAAAGTTCATATCTTGGCATAACTTGGTTCACGATTTGAGACCTTTCTCGGGCCGATATTTGGCATGTACTTCATACTTCATATCTTCGAGAGACGTTCTTGAGATAATGGTCTTCTCATCATAATAGAGTTTCTTCACTTGGAGACTTTTGAGGGGTACTCCAACTTTGTTGACCACGACTTCATGATTATTTCTTCAATCTCTAATTGGGATTTTGAGATACAACGATCCGCCTCCTTTTCGGACTTGGATCTATTTATCCTCATACCTTGTTAGGGTCTTTTCGGATAGACTTCTCCATGATCTTTATGGGAGTTGATTGCTTTTCGTCGTGAGTCTTGATCCTTCATATAGACTTTAGGAATAATGCTTTTCACATCACTTTGGATCTTCAGCAATAAAATTGAATCCTCATGCCTTGTTAGGGCCTTTTCGGACTCGTCAATCTTCGCGCCCCGCTTCATAAGTTATGCCTTGGCTATGAACTCTTATCATTACCGAGCAACTTTTAAACGATCTTGGGCTAGAAGCTAAGTAACTTTTCAAATCGTAAGACCTTACTTATTGCAGATAAATTATTAGCAAGTGATGGGAGAATAGGCAAATAATTACACCAAGTGAGCTTGCGCAAGAATACCGACTTATAATTGACTCTATCATTTCTCGTCCTCCACAATTTAAAATCTCAAGTAATGAGACTCGTGGACACTTAGCCTAATAAACCAATTAAGGTCTATATGGTTAAGGATACTAGCTAGAATAAACTTGGATAAGTCTATTCGGGTTGAGTCAAAATAAACGCAACGGGCCTAATATGTCAAAGATTCCTAAACTAGCTACACCACTTTATTAATATTTTTGACTTTATTGCGGGATATATACATATGAAAGCAACGATAAAAATTTAAAAATTACAACTAAATGGCCAAAGTTAATAAAAAATTTGAAAAATGCTGAAAAATAGGATTTTCCGGTTAAATGAAGGCATTTTCATGGAAAAGTCCACTTAAAACTTCGATAGAAGTCTCCCCTACACTTAAGATAAACATTGTCCTCAATGTTTAAGCATGTGGGAAAAATCTCCCCTACACTTATGACATTGTGCACGTTGGTTAACTCGAGTTAAGGAAGAGACGACTAAAGTGATCAATTTCAAATGTGAGTATGAAGAAAATTGAATCACGATAGTTGAGAGATAGAACCGGATTTCGGATAACACGGGAGCACGGTTCTTCAAAGATTTCCAAGATTGCAGTTATCCCTGTAAGCACATCACCACACAAACACAAACGACCAAAATAGGTCCTCCCCTACACTTAGGGGGTTAAAGGGATAGATACTCGGGCTGCCTCCCGAGGAGCGCTTGTTTTTGATAACCGAGTCACGAGCCTGACTCGACCCAAAATTAGTTCATGGGGAACGTGGTGAGGGATGGAATCACCTCCTTAGAGGTGTCCTCACCAAAGTACAACTTTACTCGTTGGCCATTCACCTTAAAATTTGGTCCATCAGGTTGAGGGAGCTCGAGAGTACCATATGGAAAAATTTGGGCGATGGTGAATGGGCCGGACCAACGAGATTTGAGCTTGCCCGAAAAGATTTTCAACCGAGAGTTAAAAAGTAAGACTTTGTCTCCAACATGGAACTCTCGGTTTTTGATCTTGGAGTCGTGAATGAGCTTAGTTCTTTCCTTATAGATCAAAGAATTTTCATAAGCCTCATTCCGAAGTTCATTCAGCTCATTGAGTTGGATCTTGCGTAGGTCACCGGCTTTGTTGATATCAAAATTAGCCCACTTCAAGGCCCAGTAAGCCTTGTGCTCCAACTCAATGGGGAGGTGGCACGCTTTCCCGTACACAAGACGATAAGGCGTACAGCCGATCGGGGTCTTGTAAGCAGTACGGAAAGCCCACAAAGCATCATCAAGTTTATCAGCCCATGCGGCACGATGCTCTCCCACGGTCCTTTCAAGAATTCGCTTCAGCCCTCGGTTGGATATTTCAGCCTGGCCATTAGTTTGTGGGTGGTAGGCTGTGGAAAGACGATGATTTACACCGTACTTAGCCATGACTCGAGCAAATTGGTCATTGCAAAAATGAGTCCCACGATCACTAATAATGGCGCGAGGCACACCGAATCTAGCGAATAAAGCTTTCAAAAAGTTACAAACCACCCTTGCGTCATTAGTAGACAAAGCTTTGGCTTCAACCCACTTGGAAACGTAGTCAACGGCTACAAGGATGTATTTGTTTCCTTTAGAAGAAGGGAATGGCTCCATAAAGTCGATACCCCAAACATCAAAAATTTCACACTCTTGAATGAAATTCTGAGGCATCTCGTCTTTATGTGTGATTTTGCCTTGCTTTTGGCAAACATCACATCGTTTGACCATATCGTGAGCGTCACGGTATATGGAGGGCCAATAAAATCCCGAATCAAACACTTTCTTAGCGGTGTAGTTGGGACCAAAGTGACCACCGGTGGGTCCTTTGTGGCAAGCATCAAGGATGTCCGACGCTGCCGGTCCATCAACACATCAGCGAATTATCAGATCAGCACATTGTTTGAATAGGTAAGGGTCGTCCCAAAAGTAAGTCTTGATGTCGGTAAAGAACTTCTTCTTTTGCTGGGACGTCAACCCTTCCTTGAGAATTCCACCCGCCAAGTAGTTTGCAAAGTCCGCAAACCACGGGGTTTCATTCGGCTTCGAGTTTATAGACATTAAGGTCTCCAAGGGAAAAGAATCATTGATTTCTTTGGTCGGATGATCCCCTTGGTATGGATCCTCAAGTCTGCTAAGATGGTCCGCGGCTAGGTTTTCTGCTCCTTTTTTATCGCGGATTTCGATTTTAAATTCCTGGAGCAGCAAAACCCAGCGAAGAAGTCTTGGTTTGGAATCTTGCTTTGTCAACAAGTACTTCAGCGCGGAATGATCGGTGTACACAATGGTGGTAGAAAGGACAAGATAGGGGCGGAATTTTTCAAAAGCATAGACAACAGCTAAAAGTTCTTTTTCTGTTGTCGTATAATGCAATTGTGCCCCTGTCATTGTCTTGCTAGCGTAATGGATCGGTTGGAAGTGTTTGTTCACTCTTTGTCCAAGAACCGCTCCAATAGCAAAATCGCTAGCATCGCACATCAACTCAAAGGGCAGCTCCCAATTAGGGGTAACCAAGACGGGTGCCTTAGTTAGCTTATCCTTAAGTGAGTTGAAGGCTTCAAGGCACTCTTTGGAAAAGATAAAAGGAGTATCTTTTTCCAAGAGGTGGGTCATCGGGCGAGCGATTTGAGAAAAATCTTTGATGAATCGACGATAGAAGCCCGCATGACCCAGAAAACTTCTCACACCCTTCACGGTTGAAGGTGGAGGCAACTTAGCGATAACATCGACTTTAGCACGGTCAACTTCAAGACCGGCTTTCGAGATCTTATGTCCAAGCACGACGCCTTCTTTTACCATAAAATGGCATTTTTCCCAATTCAGAACAAGGCGAGTGTCTTCGCACCGCTTTAGTATACGTTCTAAATTGGCAAGGCAAGCAGAGAAGGAATCCCCGAAGACCGAGAAATCATCCATGAAGACTTCCATGGTTTGTTCAACCATGTCATGGAAGATAGCTAACATACACCTTTGGAAAGTCCCGGGCGCATTACATAAGCCAAAAGGCATTCTTTTGTAAGCGAAAGTGCCATAGGGACAGGTGAATGTAGTCTTCTCTTGATCTTGGGGATCGATGGGTATTTGGAAATAACCCGAGAAACCATCAAGAAAGCAGTAATATTCATTACCGGCTAATCGTTCAAGCATTTGGTCCATAAAAGGTAGAGGGAAATGATCCTTTCTCGTGGCATCATTGAGTTTGCGGTAGTCTATACAAACTCTCCACCCAGTAACGAGACGAGTGGGAATCAACTCGTTGTGTTCATTGGGAACAACGGTTATTCCGCCCTTCTTGGGCACACAGTGGATTGGACTAACCCATGGTGAATCTGAAATAGGGTAAATCATACCCGCATCAAGAAGTTTGAGAACCTCTGTTTTGATGACTTCATGTATTTTTGGATTCACCCTTCGTTGGCTTTGAATAGTGGGCTTATAGTCGTCCTCCATGAGAATTTTGTGCGTGCAGAAGTGAGGATCAATTCCACGAATATCCGAGATTTTCCAAGCAATAGCCTTCTTATGAGCTTTCAGCACGGCAACGAGGCGAGTCTTCTCTTCATCTTTCAAATCCGTTGCAATAATGACGGGCGACTTCTTGTTGTCGTCAAGGAACACGTACTCGAGATGTGGCGGCAACTCCTTAAGTTCCAAATCCGGAGGATTTTCGACGGGAGGCGTTTGCAAAGTCGTGGCATCGATAGCAATGACCGTGGGAGATGGAGGCGAAGGATTGTCTTCGGTGAGAAGATTGTCAAAGAAACTCATATCTTCATCCCCCTCGGTGGGAGAATCATTAGTAGCTAAATTCACATCTCCCATGGTAGCTTCAAGATTGTTCCAGAATAAATCACTATCTCCAACTAGAGACAACGATGAATCAATGGAGGACACGGTCTCAACAGTGGGAAGAGAGGTAGGAATACTTTTGCAAGCATCATTAAAGTGTTCTTCACAAGCCTCATCGAGAACGTCGATACAATTAACACTCTCATATGAATAAGGTTGTTTGGACAACTTTCCCATGTTGAAGACTACTTTATCGTCACCCACTCTCATGATAAGCTCACCGGCTTCAACATCAATAAGAGTGCGACCGGTCCTTAAGAATGGACGACCAACAATAAGTGGCACACGGGGGTCCATCTCGTAGTCGACGACAACAAAATCAGCAGGAAAGGTGAATTTGTCGACTCCTACAATAACGTCTTCGGCTATCCCCACTGGATAAGCAACCGTACGGTTGGCCAATTCCAAAGTCATTTTAGTGGGGACTAGCTCTGGGAGAGATAATTGCTTCCAAACACTTAGAGGCATGAGATTAATACTGGCACCTAGATCGGCTAGGGCCATGCAATTCTCTACTCCCGGGAAATTGCAAGGGATAAGAAAACGACCCGGATCACCAAGCTTGGTTGGCAATTTCCTTAAGAGCACTGCAGGACAGTTCTCATTAAGTTGGGTGTTGGCAATATCGAGGAGCTTTTCCTTGTCGCTCAAAAGATCTTTAAACATTTTAGCATACTTGGGCATGTGAGCGAGAGCCTCAGCGAAGGAGATATTGAAATTCAGTTGTTTGAACATTTTAAGGAAATTCGAAACCTGAATATCATCCTTGCTCTTTTGCTTCTCTTTCCTCAACCTTGAAGGATAAGGTATATTGGAAGAAGAGGAATGCTTTAGAGGAATAGGATCACTCACAACCACGGGTGGAGGAGGGGTAGAAAGAAGAGGTGGAGAAATTGGGGAAGGAGAAGAATGAGGAATAGGAGCAGGTGACTCGTTCTCCTTAGTCACAATCACCGGTGGAGGTATAGGAGTCTCGGGTTCCTTGGTACCTTTACCACTTCGAGTAGTGATTGCTTTCATCTCCCCTCTTGGGTTCGCAACGGTGTTACTCGGAAGAGTACCCGAAGAAGAGGGTTGACTACTTTGGAAGAAACTAGCCATCATGTTCCTCAGATCATTAGTTTGGCTATCCAACGTGTTTCTCATGTCAGCTCTCAATTCATTTCCTTGCTTGACCAAGTCTGCCTTCAAATTGCGCACTTCCTCTTGGAGATTTCCCACTATCACATCATTGGTCCTCATGTAGGTTGCAACCTCTTGGTGTAGTGCAGTGGTGGCTTGGTTGGGAGGAGCATTGTATGCAGGTGGTTGGTAAGCAGGTTGTTGGTAGACTTGATTGTTACGTTGAGGCGGTTGTTGCTGCTTGTGAGGTGGGATGTATGGTTGTCGAGGCTGTTGTTGTTGTTGAGGAGGGCGGTTAAGGTTTTGTTGTTGGTTCGGGTTGGTAGGAGGAAAACCAGGTGGTGAAAGATAGTTGTTGCTGCGGTAGCTAAGCAAGTTACGGTCACCTTGAGGTCTAGCTTGATAAGTAGGTTGTTGGTAGGTGCCATATGCCGCATTCACATTCTCAGCAGGGTAATCTTGGGTGGTGGTACAAGTTGTGTAAGAGTGGGGACCACCGCATATCTCACAAGGTTGGCTGACAGCGTTCACTTGTGCATTTTTGGCGTTGTTGCTGTTGTTGTTGCTGACGGTGTGGGTGACAAGCGATTCAAGAAACGTGGTGATTTTGTCTAATCGCTTGTCGTTGTCATTAGTGCTAGCACTAGCAACATTGGTCCTAACGCTCTTGGTTTGCACACGAGATTTGTTCTCAATGATATCCCAAGCAGCATTGGAAGTCTTAGCCAATAAATTACCCCCTGAGGCACTATTCAGTGAATCTTGGTCACTCATGCTTAAACCATTGTAAAAAGTATTAATTTGATGTACTTTGGTAAAACCATGTTGTGGGCATTTTCTTAAAAGATCTTTAAAACGATCCCAAGATTCACTGAATGACTCATCGTACTTTTGTTCAAAGTTTATAATCTCATTCCGCAAAGCGGTAGTACGAGAGGGTGGAAAAAAGTAATTGATGAACTTTGTTTCCAAATCCGTCCACGAGAGAATAATCTGTGGCGGTTCCTTAGCAAGCCAATGCCGGGCTTGTCCCTCTAAAGAAAAGGGAAAAAGTTGTAACCTTATCACTTCTTGTGGAACGCCATTGAACTTGACCGTGTTCGTGAGTTGTAGAAATCTCTTGATGTGATCGTGTGGGTCATCAATGGTTCGTCCAAAGAATGGTTGAGCTGAGACCATCTGGATAAAGCCTGACTTTAGCTCGAAATTGTTGGCGGCAATTGGTGGTATAACAATTGGATCCGTGTTGCCATCGACATGAGCTTGCAGCAGTTCAATCATTGGGCGATTATCCGGAAGGGGCTCATTGTTGTTGTTATTCATGTTGTTGAAAGGCGGGTTGTTGTTGTTATTATTGTTGTTCGGAGGTGGTATGTTATTGTTGTTTTGTACACCAGCCATGTCTAAGTTATCGAGAGGCTCGGGCTCTTGATAAGACGTGGATCGAGTGCGCATACACCTGCAAAAGAACGAACAAAGAAAAACAAAGCAAAAATATTTTTGGTTTTTATGTTTTTTTACTTTTTAGGATTTTTGAAAATTTTATATTTTTTAGTGTTTTTGAAAATTTTTTATGAAAAAGTAACGTTCACGGGGAACGGATCCCAAAATCCAAGTTCTCACAAAAAACTTTTGATCTTAACGAGAGGAGCCGGCAGCGGCGCCATTTGATACACAGTTTTTGCTAAGGTTCAATTTTACTCTCGATATCCTCTCGAATTGATCTCAGTTTAAAGTGGAATGATTTGTTCTTGGTGATAAAAAGTGGATTTGGTTTTCTATTCTACTAAACAAGGTGAGTGAATAAAATGGTAATGAAATAAACTTAAACCAAGCAACGAATAAAAAGCAAAACTTGAATTAAAGCTGGAAAAATACTCTTACTGAAAAATAGTCTATGCGGAATGTTACACTATTCGGAATGTAAGATGCTATGCGGAAAATATGCTCTATTCGGAAAAGTAAACTATTCGGAAAAAGAATGCTATTCGGAAAACAAGGCTTATGCGGAAAGTAGACTCTATGCGGAAAGTAATGGCTATTCTGAAAAATTATGCTATTCGGAAAAAATTGCTTATGCGGAAAAACATACCCTATGCGGAAAAATGACTCTAATCGGAAAATCGTTCTATGCGGAAAGATGAACTTCTATTCGGAAAAACTACTCTATGCGGAATATAAGGCCTAATCGGAATAACTGGTTTATTCCGAATAAAGAAGATAAAATAAAGTCTATGCGGAAAAACAAGGCTATTCGGAATATCTGAAATATTCCGAGTAAAAGAAATGGAAACACCCCTATTCGGAATATCCAAAATTCCGAATAAGGGAAACACAAAATTGCTATTCGGAAAGTTCTGGGTAGAAGAACAGTAGCAGTAACAAAGAAACGGGGAACTGGATTTAACTCCAAATCGACTCCAATACTCAAAAAGGTTTTACCAAATCAAACACAAACAATTTAAATACCATAAGAAACAAATCCCACCAATAAAAACACTAAATCAACAACTTTTTAGAATCAAACTAGAATCAATAAAAACTTAAGAACTTGCAATAAAAATGGAGATGAACAAGATGAATGAAAAGATGGAATAGATTGATTAATGTAAAAGTAACAAGGTTAATGATTAAGGATTACAAGATTGAAAGAAAAAGATGAAAATAACCAAACTCCCTAATGGAGTTGGTGATGGAACGAACAAAAGCCTGGGAAAGAAAGAAAAATGAACTAACTCCCTAATTGTGTGAAGGGAAAAACTATTTATACTCCTAGTGGTTGGTTGGTGAGTGGGCTTTCTCCCTTTCTTCTTGTCTTCTCGTCTTTTCAGAAAAGTTGACGTTTTCGATTCTGATTCGGGATTTGTCGTCGATTAAATCCAACTCATCTTTTAATTTCTTCGTTAAATAGACTCGAGTTTCTTCGATTTATGAAAATCTTCCGTCTTTAGTCCTTTTCTTCGATAAATCTTCGAATAGGCCCAGTGACTTCAAATCTTTTGCATCTCTTGGACAATAGACTTTATTTTGAGTCTTTTTCCTTGATAAATCCCGTGCAATCCCATGTTTTCTTTAATATTCATCCGGTTAGCTCTGAAAACACAATAAACACAAAAACCACGCATAATTCCAAACAAATGATATTAAATACGTGTTTTGGTCTTGTTTTAGCCAGAATTAAGTGGTAAAAGGATGGGTGTTTACACACCTATCAACCTCCTTTTATAACATAAGGATTCTTGATCAATACTTTAACTATCAACTATTCTAGGAAAAGATAAACATTAAGAATACAATATAGAACATATCTTTTCCTAAGTATATAAACGTGTTGACTAAGTAATTGATAATAGCTGGGATTTCCTTTGTCAGCGCTTGAATATTTCTTGTCAGTATCCAATCTGTCAGCGCCTAAATAACTCTTGTCAGCGTCCAAAATCCCTTTGTCAGCGGCATAGTGATGTAGCTAATTTATTCCCAACAATCCTCCCTTAAACTTGATACTTATACTAATGTTCAAGTTTCTGAATAAAAACAAAATACAAAGAGGATTCTTACAAATAAAACCTACTCCTGAATCTGAGAATATATA
This sequence comes from Glebionis coronaria, assembly GCA_025667525.1. Lineage (NCBI taxonomy): Eukaryota > Viridiplantae > Streptophyta > Magnoliopsida > Asterales > Asteraceae > Glebionis > Glebionis coronaria. The sequence continues at coordinate 697,563,229 of CM046874.1, read as the reverse complement.
AACCTCATAAATTCCATGCTAACATCAGTGGTATAATCAACTTCAAGCTTGGTGGTGATCAACTTTTTCAAGGAGTGAATTGAATTTTGTTGAGATTGGATCTGAAGGAGACAAGAAAGCTGTTTAAGAATTCAAGAAACGTCTACAACAACATAGACAATTTGGTAGTACTCCTAGAATTGAGCCAAGTACTGTTGAACCTACAAGTACATCTCCACCTATCAAGACCACTTATGTGAGGAAGAATAAAAAGGAGAAAGTAAGTTCAAGGGAGGAAGAGTCTGCTCAAAGGATGAATGCAAGAGTTGAAACTCAAGGAATTGCTCAGACTGAAAATGTACAAGCAGTACATACACAGTCAACAGTACATACAACAGTACATACTGAGGAAACGGTACATACAAGCTTGGAAGAGGGTTCAACAGAACTTGAAGGAATTTCCAAGAGTGTTAAAAGGATAAGATCAACAAAGCTAAAGAAGAAAGCTAAGAGAGCTAAAACTATAGCAGAAGATAGTGATGATGATGAGAGCTTAAGGAAGTACTTGAAGATTGTGAACTTTGAAGATCAATGTTTTGATACAGAGATTTTTGGAAAAAGAGCATCCATTGTTAAGTGGATTTACTCTACAGATCAAGGACTTGAAGCTCATGGAATTCAGAGATCTGATGGCACAAAAAGGATATTCAGACTTTTGGAAGACATTCTTCACATTCTGGATAGACAAGATATTCAAGATCTTGTAAGGTTAGTTGAAGATGCTAGTGCAGGTAAAACTGAAGTATCACTATTATATAGGGAATTTCTCTTTATGTATGAGCCACACAAATGTGATCAAGAAATGTTGAAGGAATTAGAGAATCGGGTTCCTAGTTACTGGAGATATTACAGGTCATGTCGATTGCATATTTTGGATGTAGATGATGTTACATATTATATGCTGCAAGAGAAGACTTATCCCTTCAAAAGGAAATTGTTGGAAAGGATGTTAGAACAACAATTAGAAGTTACAGAAGAGTCTGCTGATGCTTTGGAGTTGATCAGAATGGTTAAACAACAAATCAAGGATTTGAAAGATGAGAAAACTAATACGTTTGGACACGACAAAAGCAATTACAAGCGATTATATCGATTGACTCCCCCATGCTAAAACCAAACATTGTCCTCAATGTTTCTTAGCTCAAGAGTGACACCCCCTTGCTAAGACACGAAGAGTCTAATGCAAATTCCTAGCATGGAAAGAGCACGCAAATCTATAAGCCGTTTATTAATTATGCCTCAAGATAAAACGTTAGTCGATAAAAATCAAGGGATAGAAAGTGTGCCCCTTTTTGGCATTCAAAGAATGGAAGATCAAGTGGACCGGCAAAAACCGAACACGAGAGTCTTCAAATATTAGGGTCGTACCTAAGATCACAACACAACAAAACACGAGCACGAGCTTGAAAGATCAAGCCTTATTAGGTGTTAGAAAATAGATAGAAGATAGAATGTATGGGACTCCCCCACAAGGCACCTCGTTTTTGTTCACCGAGTCATGAGCTCGACTCGATCCCCGCATTCATTGGTCCTTAGGGAAAAAGGTGAAAACCGGCATAAAAGGATAAAATCCAACATAAAGCGCGATGCCGGGGTCAAAGATCTCATCCTCGTTGTCGGATGATAAACGAAAGGATAAAACTCCAACACAAATCTCTAATAAGAGATGGTAGTCACAAAAGATGGTATGGATGTAGCATGCTCCCCGAGATAAACTCGCACCAAGATGATAGAAAAGTCTTTCAATTATTACATCGGTGAAAGGCCGAGATTTCCCTAAATCAATGATTCCGGGATCGAATACCTCGACCTCGGTGGAGAAAGGAAAGGATAAAACGGTGTCGTCCCCCCATGCTAATCCATGATCATAGAAAGCACATGGTAATGGTGGTATAAAAGTTTCATCCAAAGTGGAATCAACATTCTTTGCTTTAACGACCATTTCACCCTTAGAAATGTGATCAATAGGGTCATTGTACTCAATATGAGACACATGAAAAACCCGCACATTAAGGTCAAAGTGGGTGGGAGGAGGACTTGGGACGTAATCATCATCAAGTAAATTCTCTAAAAAGAGAGCGTCCCCCTCCGGGTCGATATCATCAACACCCGGTGGTATCGAATCATTAGAAGCAAGAAAAGTGTCAATCTCCTCCATAAGCGGATCACTATCCTCAACGGGAATAGGAGATGGAGAAAAAGACTTGGCACTAGGCTTAGAATTCAAAGCCTCGATCCTAGAAATGAGAAGATAGACGTTGGATAACTTCTCACGAAGAATCACGTCTTCCACATCTAAATGAGTAAGTTCATCGGAGAACTTCTCAAGGATCGGAATAGTCAAATCAACCTCATTTCCCGGTGAAAATGGGTCTAAAGGAGCAAGTTCAAAGGTGAACCTCTCATAAAACGGATCACTATCATCCTCATTTCCCGGTGGAAATGGGTGTAGAAGAGTAGGTTCATCGGTAAACCCCTCAAAATCCGAGTCGTGAATGTCATCTTTATAAGAAAGTTCATCGGAGAACTCCTCCTTAGAATATTCACTAGAAGTAGATTCATCCTCAAAATCTTCATTTCCATCACAATTTTCATCATTAGAATTGGAAATATCAAAGTGAATGGAAGAAATCGAGTCATCACAATGTGGCAAATCACACCTTTCATTGGAAATACCGTCAAACTCTCTTGGGTTTTGGACAAGAATAGTGCTAATATGCTCGTCCCCCTTGCTTAGAGAATTTTCGGGTTCCACGGTGGAAGAATCATGAATAGGAGTGGTGATGTCATGAGAGATTTCCTCATCATCTAGGATGGGATAATCCTCGGGCTCAATAGCCGGCAAGATACGAATAGGACACACGATAGCACTAGACGAAGGATGAAGAGCAATAAGATCTCTCAAAGAAATAGAACTATCCTCGTCATCATCCAAAAGAATAGAATGCTCGAGTTCACGATTAGCAAGAGATTTTGCTTCCGCTTGAGCTCGTTCTTTCTCACGAATTTCAATACTTCAACCATTATAATCTTGCGAAAGTTGTCGAATCCTAAGTTCACAATCTCGTCTAAATCCCTCATCAATTATTTCTCCATGAAATCAACGGCTTCCTAATTCATTTGTAATGTCATTAATCTCTTGATTAATTTGTCTTTTTTCAAGCAACAAATCTTCAATACTTTTTTCAACAACTTCGACATTTCTTTGATTCATTGTTTCAAATCGTTCAATACCGAAAGAATATTGTGGAGATTGGTCAAAACCGGATGGAATCGAATTATAGCAAGAATTAGGCTCATAAAAATTTTGATCTCTCGGTTGACAACAAAAACTCTCGTGAGGACCTCCACAATACTCACAACAAAGATATTGTTGTGATAAACTCGGTAAATCTTGTGGATAACAATTATCATTAAAGTTTTGATTGTAGCTCGGTTCTTGCTCGTAATTAAGCGAGAATCGATGCGAACAATCATCACCAAAATGAGAATCGTTTCCACAAAACTCACTCGAGGGTGTCTCGTATGTAGGGTGTGGAGGTGGATTGAAATCGAGAGAATTATTCGAAAAATTCGGATTTCCACATGAAGTAATTTCATTACAAGAAGGACAAAATCCAACACGTATATCGTGACGTAAGTCATTTCCACAACGCTCACACGTGCACCATCGACATGGTAAAAAACCATATAACGGTTCTCCACACCCAACACAATCGACGAAGGAAGAATTAAAATTTAGAGGGTGAGGAGAAAAAGAATTAAACATGATAGAGGATTAAGAAGATTATTTTTGGTATTTTTCATAAAAACGAGAATTTAGAGGATTGAAGAAAAGACTTTAGACAAGAAGAAGATTATTTTTGGTATTTTTATTTGGTATTGCTCAATCAAAAATGATCGATAAAAACAAGGAATAAGGATAACTACTATGGAAGTAAATTACCCTCGGTCGACTTTGAAACGATAGGTGAAAACCTAAACGTCTCGAGGTTCAATAAGTAAACAACAAAAAATAAGATTTAATACTACTTGAGTCGGCAAACCAATAATAGGTTGTCCCTCTCAATATACGCACAAGCAAGCGGGGAAACGAGGTGGCACAAAGCACTTAAAAACCTTTTTCCTTAGACGGCCTTTTATACCACGTCGCCTTATACCCACCTTATAGTTTGTATAAATCGAGTTCAAACTTCTTATTAGTATTTATCTATTTTGCCTTTATTTTTGTTTTGGGTTCGAATACAATAGCTAGGTGATGAAATCCCAACTAAGGCTTATTTGATAAGTATGTAAAATTATTGTTCTACGTAATACAATATATTATTCACAAAAAACGATAAAAAACGATACATACTATATAATAGAACAATAATAAAACTTTCCGAGGACGGAAAGGGTCTTCAAATCCACGATCAACAAATCTCCACAAAGACGAATCGTACACAAGATCCCCGGCAGCGGCGCCAAAATTTTTGTTGTGTCGTGGATAGTATATGTGATAATTAAGATACGTTATAGGGTAAATTAGAAAATTACCTTTAGGAAAAAGTAATAGCCTAATTATACCAATGACGAATTCAATTAAACACGTGAGTGAGTCGAGTTCGTTGTACACGAAGATCTTATGAATTTGAGACGTTTTGCTTTGATTTGGACAATCGATTTGAATTGGTTTTCGGTTTTTAAACTACGATTAAAATCTACAAATTTTAAGCTATTAAAAATTAACCTAAAGTGCATGAATCGTAAACCCCGCTAAAAATTAAAATCTAATAGCACAATTAAATACTTAAAAATTAACACTATTAAAAATTTAATCTATTTTAAGAATCTATATAAAAAAAACTATTTAATACCTTTTAATCTTTTTTAAAAATCTAATTAAGCTATTTTTAAAACAAATTAGACTTTATCTAAAAATTACTCTAAAACAATTCTAATTAAACACTATTTTAAATCTACTTTTTATAAAAATCTACTTAATTAAAAAAATAGACTAATTAAACTATTTAAATAAAAACATTTTTTATATTATATTATTTATCTTATTTTATTTATTATTTTAATTATTATCTTTATTTAACTAAAAATTATTTTAATAAAAACTTTAATTAAAGAAAATGGTTGAAATTGATTTTAAAGAAAAAAAACGTAATTAAGATGAATCTGCAAAAGAAGACTACAATATATAAATGAGAAAACAGACAAAATAATCAAAAGAGCCCTTGGCTCAAGTGGTAAACACGCTGGTCCTATAGACAGGAGGTCTCGAGTTCGAAACCCCCACGAGACATTATTTTTTGGAATAAATATCTTTGCCAGATTATGCAAAGATAAGTCTTAGGAAAGACTTTTTGAGCTTATTTTGCAAAAAGCTGTGAGGACAAAGCTTGTGAGCTTATCAGATATATAACACTGATAAGCTGAAATTGTAAACAATATAATCAGTAATAACAACTAAGATTACAATCGCCAAGTTGATACCAAGCTAATAAATCAGTGACAAACACAATACAGTAAACAGAATACCAAATTGAACAGATAATCACACCTCTAAATCATCCAGTAAACTATGAAACATTCAGTCAAAGAAGACTCGTATCAGCAGAATACTTTAAACATCAAATCCAATTAAACAGATAAATGATGTAAAGCTACAGCAGCTAATAGACAGTCATATAACGTAGCAATAAGTGAACGTACAATCACAAAGAAACAGCCACTAGTATTTAACCCCGCAACAACGATAAGATGAAACTAAAACTATAATTAACGAGTTCTAAAACAATACTGCATCCAAATCTACAGAATCCAGAATCCTAACGATCCTCTCAACTCTCAAATATAACCAAATAAACCAATCGAGGAAACAGATATGACCACGACTCACCGACATAACGATCCATCAGACTTTATTAAACAATTTAACCACTTTAATCATACAATAAAATCATGAACAAAATTACAGTTCTAAAACAATTATCTCAGCTAGAACTCAGGACAAATATGAGAAAACCATTCTGCTAAATACACTAAAGCTCAGTCATTCACATCAAGTCAACAATATATAGCAAATTCACACATTCAATAATCAATTATACAAATTAAACTAAAAGAAACTGAGAAAATTAAAAGAAGGGAACCTTTTTGAAGTTATCCTTTGAGACGTAGGCTAGCGTTGAGCTACCTATGAACCGAAAACTAGACCACCATGAACCTCCTTATGGACCACCAATAATCAAACGAACCACCAAACTTACACCATTCGAACCATATAAAACCAACAAATGCAACCGAACCAATTTTTTTATCTTTCCAGTAGGGAAAGATAATTTAAATCCTTTTCTCTTTTAATGTTAAAAATTAAGCTATTAATTAGCTTATTTTTACCATCACAATGTTATTCTTATTAAACAGAAAATAAGGTTAATTCATAAATCAATTTTAAGCAGTAAAAGATTTTAAACGAGACAATATAAACGAGACACGATATGCTGAAATAAGCTGATTTTTCATTAATATTCAAGAAACATTACAAAGCTTTAAAAAGAAATACAACAATTAACCTAAATCTATTTCTACAGAGTAACATTAAAGAAAAAGTAAAGGATGAATTACAAGTAAATAATAGGGGGTTTTTATAGCCTCCCCAATGGCTTGTTGGTGAGCGAATATCCGGATATTTGAAGAATATTCCTTTTTATTCGTGGCCTTTGATCTTCAATTTTCTTCTCTCTCTTTAATCTGATGGCTGAGATGGTTCACAATAGCACACGGATCGCCAACGTGGCATCCGTGTGCTAGTTGTGCTTCTTTCTTGATCTCTGATTGGTGGGATTAGAAGATTGAGGTGTTCAATCCAATAATTTTCTGCCACGTATCACCTTCTCTCCATACCCTCTCTTCCTTAAACCATGGGGGTTTTAATCCCCTTGGTTTGAATTAATTAAATATATCAAAAGCCCTTTGTGATAAGAACTTTTTATTTACCTAGGGTTTTTGAACAGTGGTAGATTTACTGGTTTTATTTGTGTTTGGAGAAGAAAGGTGAGAAGACATAGGTTATAACGAATTAATATATTGTGTGTGTAAAGAAAAACGTGTGAGGGTGAAAACGAGTGGCTGAGAGAAGAGGTGAGATATTTATTATGAAAAGTGTGTGACGTGAAGTAAATAATGGGGTTGGGGTGACTGTTTTTATTTCACACGTTTGGTAAAAAAACCTAAAAGCCCATCATGATCACTATTCTTCATTCGTTTCATCCATTTGGGCTTGGGCCCAAAATCAATATATTCCATCCGAGTATTCTTAATCCCACTTTGGGCCTTTAATGGACTTTTTTTGAATTTTCAAACAACTTAAACCATCAACTTAAATTATAAATGGGCTTTTTAGCCCATTTACCCCATTGTGGGACCCACTTGGCCGTAAACTTGCTAAATGATATAATCCTCTAAAGTCGAGCTCGGTTTTGGCTTCCTCGATCTTTTTCATCAATCTCGTGTCGGTTTTTGTCGGTTTTCGCGAACTTGGTACCTACACACATGAAAACAAGAAACAAGCATATCCAAGGCATATTTGATACATTACATGCATTTATGGCTTGTTTTTAGATATAAATGATATGAGTATTTAAGCTCATATCAAATTCTCCCATGCTAAGCAATTGCCGTGTCCTCACGCAATGATAAAATAAAACTCTAACTACACAATTATTCAACTTTTAACAACTTTATTTTGAAAAGACATAATGTATTGCTTTTATTATTGAAAAATAACTTTAAGGATCATAAAACTCAAATAGATTCATCGTCCTCGACTTTTCACTTTTCCATGCCAAGTTCAAAAACAAGATCATTGTTATTATAAGTTGGTAGACTAACACGAACTCATGTGGGTCAATTAATCACTTAGACTCCCTTATTCCTAGGTTTATCTCTTATATTTTATTATTGTCTTGAATGATCACGAGGATGCATTGTTGACTTATTTCGATAATTACTAGGCCGAAAATAAAGTGAACGATTTAATCAATAGTTAGCTAAAGGACAAAATCTTTTAAAACTGCTTCTCGGGACTTCATAAAGTTCATATCTTGGCATAACTTGCTTCGCGATTTGAGACCTTTCTCGGACCGATATTTGGCAGTGACTAAATACTTCCAACCTTGAGAGACGTTCACGAAATAATGGTCTTCTCTTCATAATATTTCTTCACTTGAAGTTTTGAGAGATTCATACTTTGACCACGACTTCTTCATTTTTCTCCAATCTTTACTTGGGATTTTGATTAACAACGATCCGCCTCCTTTTTGGACTTGGCTTCATTTATCCTCATACCTTATTTTGGTCTTTTTGGATAGACTTCTCCATGACTTTTTGGGAGTATTTGCTTTTCGTCGTGTGTCTCGATCCTTCATATTGATTTTTGATAAATGAATCTTCACATCACTTGAGATCTTTAACAATAAAACATAGCCCTCATGTCTTGTTAGGACCTTTTTGGACTCGCCAATCTTCGCATCCCGCTTCAATAATTTATGCCTTGGCTATGAACTCTAATCCATACCGAGCAACTTTTAAATGATCTTGGGCTAGAAGCTAAGTAACTTTTCAAATCGTTCAACCTTATTTATTGCAAATAAATTTATTAACAAGCAATGGGAGAATAGGCTTATAATTAACTCACATAAATTCCCGAAAGAATACCAAACTCATAATTGGCTCTATCATCTCTTGTTCTCCATTAATGGATACTTAGCCTATCAAATCAAAGTTTTGGGTTTTCAAGTCATCTATAGGATCTTGCATCTTCTTATACTTTTGCAAGTTTTAGAATTTGCGTTTTAAAGTTCCCTTGATAAACGACTTTCTAGGATCAATTATAGGAGCTTGCGAAAAGTTCTTGTTCTTAACTCGTATGAATTAAGACCTTAGCGTTTTAAAGCTCCCTATATAATAGCCTAGCAAAACTTAATTCAAATACGTTAAGGAAAAGCTAAGGTTAAAAACCGAGTCGAGTCAAAAACTATTCTTATAGAAAGCCTACATTCGTGTCAAAAGCACTTATTTTCTTTATTAAACTTAAAAATAACACAAAAAATTTAAAATTTTTATGAAAAATGAGAAAACTAATACGCTTGGACACGACAAAAGCAATTGTAAGCGATTATATCGATTGACTCCCCCATGCTAAAACCAAACATTGTCCTTAATGTTTCTTAGCTCAAGAGTGACACCCCCTTGCTAAGACACGAAGAGTCTAATGCAAATTCCTAGCATGGAAAGAGCACGCAAATCTATAAGCCGTTTATTAATTATGCCTCAAGATAAAACGTTAGTCGATAAAAAACAAGGGACAGAAAGTGTGCCCCTTTTTGGCATTCAAAGAATGGAAGATCAAGTGGACCGGCAAAAACCGAACACGAGAGTCTTCAAATATTAGGGTCGTACCTAAGATCACAACACAACAAAACACGAGCATGAGCTTGAAAGATCAAGCCTTATTAGGTGTTAGAAAATTGATAGAATATAGAATGTATGGGACTCCCCCACAAGGCACCTCGTTTTTGTTCACCGAGTCATGAGCTCGACTCGATCCCCGCATTCATTGGTCCTTAGGGAAAAAGGTGAAAACCGGCATAAAAGGATAAAATCCAACATAAAGCGCGATGCCGGGGTCAAAGATCTCATCCTCGTTGTCGGATGATAAACGAAAGGATAAAACTCCAACACAAATCTCTAATAAGAGATGGTAGTCACAAAAAATGGTATGGATGTAGCATGCTCCCCGAGATAAACTCGCACCAAGATGATAGAAAAGTCTTTCAATTATTACATCGGTGAAAGGCCGAGATTTCCCTAAATCAATGATTCCGGGATCGAATACCTCGTCCTCGGTGGAGAAAGGAAAGGATAAAACGGTGTCGTCCCCCCATGCTAATCCATGATCATAGAAAGCACATGGTAATGGTGGTATAAAAGTTTCATCCAAAGTGGAATCAACATTCTTTGCTTTAACGACCATTTCACCCTTAGAAATGTGATCAATAGGGTCATTGTACTCAATATGAGACACATGAAAAACCCGCACATTAAGGTCAAAGTGGGTGGGAGGAGGACTTGGGACGTAATCATCATCAAGTAAATTCTCTAAAAAGAGAGCGTCCCCCTCCGGGTCGATATCATCAACACCCGGTGGTATCGAATCATTAGAAGCAAGAAAAGTGTCAATCTCCTCCATAAGCGGATCACTATCCTCAACGGGAATAGGAGATGGAGAAAAAGACTTGGCACTAGGCTTAGAATTCAAAGCCTCGATCCTAGAAATGAGAAGATAGACGTTGGATAACTTCTCACGAAGAATCACGTCTTCCACATCTAAATGAGTAAGTTCATCGGAGAACTTCTCAAGGATCGGAATAGTCAAATCAACCTCATTTCCCGGTGAAAATGGGTCTAAAGGAGCAAGTTCAAAGGTGAACCTCTCATAAAACGGATCACTATCATCCTCATTTCCCGGTGGAAATGGGTGTAGAAGAGTAGGTTCATCGGTAAACCCCTCAAAATCCGAGTCGTGAATGTCATCTTTATAAGAAAGTTCATCGGAGAACTCCTCATTAGAATATTCACTAGAAGTAGAATCATCCTCAAAATCTTCATTTCCATCACAATTTTCATCATTAGAATTGGAAATATCAAAGTGAATGGAAGAAATCGAGTCATCACAATGTGGCAAATCACACCTTTCAACCGTCAAACTCTCTTGGGTTTTGGACAAGAATAGTGTTAATTTGCTCGTCCCCCTTGCTTAGAGAATTTTCGGGTTCCACGGTGGAAGAATAATGAATAGGAGTGGTGATATCATGAGAGATTTCCTCATCATCTAGGATGGGAGAATCCTCGGGCTCAATAGCCGGCAAGATACGAATAGGACACACGATAGCACTAGACGAAGGATGAAGAGCAATAAGATCTCTCAAAGAAATAGAACTATCCTCGTCATCATCCAAAAGAATAGAACGCTCGAGTTCACGATTAGCAAGAGATTTTTCTTCCGCTTGAGCTCGTTCTTTCTCACGAGTTTCAATACTTAAACCATTATAATCTTGCGAAAGTTGTCGAATCCTAAGTTCACAATCTCGTCTAAATCCCTCATCAATTATTTCTCCATGAAATCGACGGCTTCCTAATTCATTTGTAATGTCTTTAATCTCTTGATTAATTTGTCTTTTTTCAAGCAACAAATCTTCAATACTTTTTTCAACAACTTCGACATTTCTTTGATTCATTGTTTCAAATCGTTCAATACCGAAAGAATATTGTGGAGATTGGTCAAAACCGGATGGAATCGAATTATAGCAAGAATTAGGCTCATAAAAATTTTGATCTCTCGGTTGACAACAAAAACTCTCGTGAGGACCTCCACAATACTCACAACAAAGATATTGTTGTGATAAACTCGGTAAATCTTGTGGATAACAATTATCATTAAAGTTTTGATTGTAGCTCGGTTCTTGCTCGTAATTAAGCGAGAATCGATGCGAACAATCATCACCAAAATGAGAATCGTTTCCACAAAACTCACTCGAGGGTGTCTCGTATGTAGGGTGTGGAGGTGGATTGAAATCGAGAGAATTATTCGAAAAATTCGGATTTCCACATGAAGTAATTTCATTACAAGAAGGACAAAATCCAACACGTATATCGTGACGTAAGTCATTTCCACAACGCTCACACGTGCACCATCGACATGGTAAAAAACCATATAACGGTTCTCCACACCCAACACAATCGACGAAGGAAGAATTAAAATTTAGAGGGTGAGGAGAAAAAGAATTAAACATGATAGAGGAATAAGAAGATTATTTTTGGTATTTTTCATAAAAACGAGAATTTAGAGGATTGAAGAAAAGAATTTAGACAAGAAGAAGATTTTTTTTGGTATTTTTATTTGGTATTGCTCAATAAAAAATGATCGATAAAAACAAGGAATAAGGATAACTACTATGGAAGTAAATTACCCTCGGTCGACTTTGAAACGATAGGTGAAAACCTAAACGTCTCGAGGTTCAATAAGTAAACAACAAAAAATAAGATTTAATACTACTTGATTCGGCAAACCAATAATAGGTTGTCCCTCTCAATATACGCACAAGCAAGCGGGGAAACGAGGTGGCACAAAGCACTTAAAAACCTTTTTCCTTAGACGGCCTTTTATAGCACGTCGCCTTATACCCACCTTATAGTTTGTATAAATCGAGTTCAAACTTCTTATTAGTATTTATCTATTTTGCCTTTTTTTTTTGTTTTGGGTTCGAATACAATAGCTAGGTGATGAAATCCCAACTAAGGCTTATTTGATAAGTATGTAAAATTATTGTTCTACGTAATACAATATATTATTCACAAAAAACGAGAAAAAACGATACATACTATATAATAGAAAAATAATAAAACTTTCCGAGGACGGAAAGGGTCTTCAAATCCACGATCAACAAATCTCCACAAAGACGAATCGTACACAAGATCCCCGGCAGCGGCGCCAAAATTTTTGATGTGTCGTGGATAGTATATGTGATAATTAAGATACGTTATAGGGTAAATTAGAAAATTACCTTTAGGAAAAAGTAATAGCCTAATAATACCAATGACGAATTCAATTAAACACGTGAGTGAGTCGAGTTCGTTGTACACGAAGATCTTATGAATTTGAGACTTTTTGCTTTGATTTGGACAATCGATTTGAATTGGTTTTCGGTTTTTAAACTACGATTAAAATCTACGAATTTTAAGCTATTAAAAATTAACCTAAAGTGCATGAATCGTAAACCCCGCTAAAAATTAAAATCTAATAGCACAATTAAATACTTAAAAATTAACACTATTAAAAATTTAATCTATTTTAAGAATCTATATAAAAAAAACTATTTAATACCTTTTAATCTTTTTTAAAAATCTAATTAAGCTATTTTTAAAACAAATTAGACTTTATCTAAAAATTACTCTAAAACAATTCTAATTAAACACTATTTTAAATCTACTTTTTATAAAAATCTACTTAATTAAAAAAATAGACTAATTAAACTATTTAAATAAAAACATTTTTTATATTATATTATTTATCTTATTTTATTTATTATTTTAATTATTATTTTTATTTAACTAAAAATTATTTTAATAAAAACTTTAATTAAAGAAAATGGTTGAAACTGATTTTAAAGAAAAAAAAACCGTAATTAAGATGAATCTGCAAAAGAAGACTACAATATATAAATGAGAAAACAAACAAAATAATCAAAAGAGCCCTTGGCTCAAGTGGTAAACACGCTGGTCCTATAGACAGGAGGTCTCGAGTTCGAAACCCCCACGAGACATTATTTTTTGGAATAAATATCTTTGCCAGATTATGCAAAGATAAGTCTTAGGAAAGACTTTTTGAGATTATTTTGCAAAAAGCTGTGAGGACAAAGCTTGTGAGCTTATCAGATATATAACACTGATAAGCTGAAATTGTAAACAATATAATTAGTAATAACAACTAAGATTACAATCGCCAAGTTGATACCAAGCTAATAAATCAGTGACAAACACAATACAGTAAACAGAATACCAAATTGAACAGATAATCACCCCTCTAAATCATCCAGTAAACTATGAAACATTCAGTCAACGAAGACTCGTATCAGCAGAATACTTTAAACATCAAATCCAATTAGACAGATAAATGATGTAAAGCTACAGCAGCTAATAGACAGTCATATAACGTAGCAATAAGTGAACGTACAATCACGAAGAAACAGCCACTAGTATTTAACCCCGCAACAACGATAAGATGAAACTAAAACTATAATTAACGAGTTCTAAAACAATACTGCATCCAAATCTACAGAATCCAGAATCCTAACGATCCTCTCAACTCTCAAATATAACCAAATAAACCAATCGAGGCAACAGATATGACCACGACTCACCGACATAACGATCCATCAGACTTTATTAAACAGTTTAACCACTTTAATCATACAATAAAATCATGAACAAAATTACAGTTCTAAAACAATTATCTCAGCTAGAACTCAGGACAAATATGAGAAAACCATTCTGCTAAATACACTAAAGCTCAGTCATTCACATCAAGTCAACAATATATAGCAAATTCACACATTCAATAATCAATTATACAAATTAAACTAAAAGAAACTGAGAAAATTAAAAGAAGGGAACCTTTTTGAAGTTATCCTTTGAGACGTAGGCTAGCGCTGAGCTACCTATGAACCGAAAACTAGACCACCATGAACCTCCTTATGGACCACCAATAATCAAACGAACCACCAAACTTACACCATTCGAACCATATAAAACCAACAAATGCAACCGAACCAATTTTTTTATCTTTCCAGTAGGGAAAGATAATTTAAATCCTTTTCTCTTTTAATGTTAAAAATTAAGCTATTAATTAGCTTATTTTTACCATCACAATGTTATTCTTATTAAACAGAAAATAAGGTTAATTCATAAATCAATTTTAAGCAGTAAAAGATTTTAAATGAGACAATATAAACGAGACACGATATGCTGAAATAAGCTGATTTTTCATTAATATTCAAGAAACATTACAAAGCTTTAAAAAGAAATACAACAATTAACCTAAATCTATTTCTACAGAGTAACATTAAAGAAAAAGTAAAGGATGAATTACAAGTAAATAATAGGGGGTTTTTATAGCCTCCCCAATGGCTTGTTGGTGAGCGAAAATCCGGATATTTGAAGAATATTCCTTTTTATTCGTGGCCTTTGATCTTCAATTTTCTTCTCTCTCTTTAATCTGATGGCTGAGATGGTTCACAATAGCACACGGATCGCCAACATGGCATCCGTATGCTAGTTGTGCTTCTTTCTTGATCTCTGATTGGTGGGATTAGAAGATTGAGGTGTTCAATCCAATCATTTTCTGCCACGTATCACCTTCTCTCCATACCCTCTCTTCCTTAAACCATGGGGGTTTTAATCCCCTTGGTTTGAATTAATTAAATATATCAAAAGCTCTTTGTGATAAGAACTTTTTATTTACCTAGGGTTTTTGAACAGTGGTAGATTTACTGGTTTTATTTGTGTTTGGAGAAGAAAGGTGAGAAGACATAGGTTATAACGAATTAATATATTGTGTGTGTAAAGAAAAATGTGTGAGGGTGAAAACGAGTGGCTGAGAGAAGAGGTGAGATATTTATTATGAAAAGTGTGTGACGTGAAGTAAATAATGGGGTTAGGGTGACTGTTTTTATTTCACACGTTTGGTAAAAAAAACCTAAAAGCCCATCATGATCACTATTCTTCATTCGTTTCATCCATTTGGGCTTGGGCCCAAAATCAATATATTCCATCCGAGTATTCTTAATCCCACTTTGGGCCTTTAATGGACTTTTTTTGAATTTTCAAACAACTTAAACCATCAACTTAAATTATAAATGGGCTTTTTAGCCCATTTACCTCATTGTGGGACCCACTTGGCCGTAAACTTGCTAAATGATATAATCCTCTAAAGTCGAGCTCGGTTTTGGCTTCCTCGATCTTTTTCATCAATCTCGTGTCGGTTTTTGTCGGTTTTCGCTAACTTGGTACCTACACACATGAAAACAAGAAACAAGCATATCCAAGGCATATTTGATACATTTTATGCATTTATGGCTTGTTTTTAGATATAAATGATATGAGTATTTAAGCTCATATCAAAGAAGCTCAAAAAGAATCTTAAGTGTTTGACTTTCAATCACACTTCATAAATGGTTCTCAGTTCACCATGTCTAACACACATAAGAACTGGCTAGTCTATAAGCAAACGGTTTGTGGTAAAGACTTATTAAATCCGTTGAAAGCTGATAGTTTGCTAAAAACTATATGGTTCTAACTCACCTTGTTTTGAGACAAAGAGTTGGCTAGTCCTAGACAAACGGTACTAGGTAAAGACTTCATCAAATCCGTTGATGGTTGACAATTTACCAAAAATAGTAAGGTTTTCATTACACCTTATTCTTTGTGAATAAAGTATTGGCTATTCTAGAGTGTACGACTAACTGGTAAAGAATTTATCAAATCCGTTGATAGCTGGTGATTTGCTAAAAATCATGAAGCCAATATAGATTGGTGTTTTGTTGTTAACTGTTTCATTTCAGGTATGAAGATTGCAGACAAAGAAGTATTAAAAGATATAATACTTAGAAGGTTTTGTTATCATCAAATCAAGTGGAAGATTTATGATCAAGAGTTCAAGGATTAAACTCAAGAAGACAAATATTGATGCTGCAAAAATGAATGTTTAGAAGACACAAGAAGATCATAGTTTGAAGACAAAGATGATGCTCATAATGTTTGAAGATTATCTTATCAGAAGAAGATCTACATATGAAGTGTTTGGCTACATTCAGTTGGATACAAATACAAATTACCAAGTTCAATCCAAGGATGAAGGAAAGACTGAAGCCATGTATTTTTAATACATCCAGTACAAAAGAAACAAGAAGATAACAAGTTATCATTTCTTGTTTAGGGGAGGATTGTTGGGAATTATTTGTTAAGTGTCAAGTACCGTTAGTGTATTCGAAGTACTGTTAGTGTTATGTAAGTACCGTTAGTGTTAACGCGGTACATAGTAAGTACTGCTACTTATAAAGTAAGTACTGCTATGATGATTAGGACGAATATATCTTTGTATAAGATATGTCATAGTTATAGTTAGAGTATATCTTATGTGATATACCTAAATAGTTAGAATATTGAAAATATATCGTCTGTGATATAGTTATCTTTATAGAATATTCTAAAGGTTTCTAGGGTTCCTTACTCTATAAAAGGAACATAGGTACAATGTCTTTGATGTACCTCATACAAGTCGATTAATAAGAGAATCGAATAGTTAAAAGTAATTATGTTCTTCTGTGCTTTATAAGTTAGATTCCGCATAACTTATTTAGTGTTTAGTAAGAGTGCTCAAAGTGTTTTAGTTTGATTACAAACTATTATACTAATTCTTAACAAAATATAGATCCAACCAAAGGGATCAACAAAATGCACAACCCATCCCAGCTAAATCAGATATCTCTCAAAAGGTATTTGTTTTAATCACACGGAGATCAACACGTTATCTATCGATTTATTCAATCCGAATAAATTGGTATTGAAATGGTGGCACTCCTCTCCAGCCTCCGATCACTAAAATCCAAAATGTACGATCGAGTCTAGAGCCATTTGAGATCATCAAATATTTCATTAGGACACATTTCCATATTTACTTGCTTCTTCACACACTGTGAAAAGTAAGAAAGATATTAAGAGTCCTACGCAAAATCTTCATGATCTTGCTTGAAAATCTGAGTAATATGAAAGTATTTACAATGAAGATGGAAATCCTTCTTGAGTGAACATCAAAAAGCTCATGGTAGGTGACTTGTGCGATTCTTTATGGATCAAACTTGTGATAACTAGAAAGCAACAGTGGTTTAATTCTTAACTGAATTTAAACACGTTCCAGGCCTCTACGGAATATCTTAGTGATTTTTCCAGAACATTCAGAGTAGTACTACTAAGTATTTACAGCGACGAATGGCCTTCTAGTGTTAACATCAAACAACACTTGGTAGGTAACTTGCAAGATTCAATATGAATCAAGCTCGTGACAACTGGAAAGCAACGATGGTGCGATTCTTAATTGAATTCCACTTGTTCCAGGTATATGAATTGATGGCTTCAATCATGAGGATAATTTTATCCAAATGATTCACTCTTTACGTTCGTAGTCAGCTTTGGACGGTCGAGTAAAGAGAACGGGTTTACCCGCGAAATCTTGTCAAGGAGTTTCTTAAATAAAACTACCTGCCATAAGTACGATATTTAATATCGTCCAACGGTCTTCATCGACCGAAGGTAAAATGCTACCGAATTAGAATGAAATGTTCAAGGCCATTTCATCCGTGTATATGTTTGTTGCTAACTGTCTTAGGCAGCATAACAAGAAGGTGGCGTCGCGGTGTACAATCCAGAAGAAGTCGTCACCACATGCTTATACTTACTGCACTTAATACTTCAACAAATTCAAGAAATCCTAAAAGTCAAGTCTTCCGTTGTGTGAAACTCTGAAGCTTTCAAGAATTTATGAAGGTATAAGTATGTGGAACATGAAGTCACAAGGAGGCAAATATCACAAGTGATGAATGCACAAGGTTAAGGCAAGGAAACATGCTCGAGACTAAAGTAAAAGATCACATCAATATGTTCACAAGAACAAGATCGAAGACTCAAGCATAGTATGCTAGGTTTAAGATTTTGTAAAAAGATGTGACCTCCCTTAGGGGGAGATTGTTGGAAATACGTTTTTCCCAAGAAAGTCTCGGTCACTAATAAGTGTGAAAACACTTATCCTTTTACCACTTATTTCCAATAATAACAAGACCAAAACGTGTATTTTATGTCGTAAAAGTCGGAATTATGCGTGGTTTGTGTTTTTTATTGTGTTTTAGGACCAAAAGATGAAAAGGGAAGAAAACACGGGCTTTCACGGGCTTTTATCGAAGAAAACGGGAAAAGACGAAGTCAAAAGATCAAGAGTGCAAAAAGAACGGAAGTACAAGACCGATTCTGAAGAATTATCGAAGGAAAAGTCTAAAGACGGAAGTTTAATGAAGTCGAAGAACCCAAGTCTAAAGAAGAAAATTATCAAGACAAGTTCAAATCCTGAGACGACGTCGAGAAAAGACAAAGAATTAAGTCGAGTCGAGAAGACGTGAAGAAAGAAAGAAAGAAGAAGCAACACATGCACTCCTTCCATTTTCCTATAAATACCCTCCTAATACACATTAGGAGAGTAGTTAGTTTTTAGTTTTAGTTTTTCATTTTTCACTTTTCTTTCTAGTTTTAGAGAGAGAAAGTTCTCAACTTTCTCTCACTAAGTTTCATCTTTTCTTTTAATCTTTCAAGATTAAATCTTTATGTATTGTTGATTTCATTAATCAAGTTCTAGTTAAGCTTTTAATCTTTCATCTCATTCTACCTTTCTTTGATTTTTTGATTGATTTTGGTGCGAATTTCATTTGATCCGTGTTGTTCTTAATGATTTCGTGCTTAAAAAATTAATCTTTTTGTTCCTACATAAGCTTTCAGTCGATTAAGCTTTAAGATTCTTGTGCTTATTGGCTTATTTACATGTTTAGCTTATTTACTTTTTAAAAGTTTTCTTTATAAGTTCATATTTTTATGGTTTGATTTAAAAGTTTGTTTATTTTAAGTTTGGATAAGTTGTTATTAGTGCTTATTTGATCCGTTTCATTATTGATTCGTTCTAGTTTGGGAATTAGCTTATTCAAAATAGCTTATTGCCTACCTCTTATTCGAATCCCATATAAATCGGAAAGGGTCTAAACCCCCTTCCGATCAGCTTATTCCGACCAGCCACCCATCCCTTTATTCCGATCGTTTGATCGGATAAGGGTTTTGAGTTTTCTGATTTGAGCAATTGTATTCCGATCACCCAGGATCGGAATAGGGTTTATATATTCCGACGGCAGAGTTGTTTAGATTCCGATCTGGCCCTTTTGTAACATTCCGATTGTAGTGTTTTTGGGACATTCCGATTTGCACCTTAAACATTCCGATCCTGTTAATCGGAATAGGGTTTACCATATTCCGATGTGGATTGTTTTGCCTTATTCCGATTACATGATTTTTGCTATATTCCGATTTGTGATTTGTGGATATTTTGATTGGGGTTATTCCCATTATTCCGATTGAGGGATTTGGCAACATTCCGATTGAGGCTCATTTCCAACATTCCGATTGCAGCCTTCTTAGCATATTCCAATCAGTGATTGTTTCGGATATTCCGATCTTACTTTCCGATAGCATATTCCGATCAGTCTTCCTTTTGAATATTCCGATGGTTTTAGTTCTTGCTTTTTATAAAGTTTCCAAGTGTTAGTTTTATTAAGTGTTCTAGTAATTTTCCTAATCTTGTCTTTAAGTTTTTCAAGCATTTATATTTAACTCGTTACTTTAATATAATCTTTAAACTTCTACTTTACTCAACGACACTTACTTATTTGTGCTATTAGTTTAAAATAGATAAACAAACCCAACCATTCTCTTGTTCACCAAAAGACGATTGAGTCGCAATCTAGACCGGTAATCAATTCGAAAAGACTTGGGACTACGAATTTTGATACGTGGGGTAAAAACCTTGTATTAAATGGCGCCGCTGCCGGCTCTTTTCGTTAAGATTAACGGTTTCTAGTGAGAGACGCATTGAATTTTGGGATCCGTTCTTTGAACGTTATTTTCCTTGCTTCAAAAAATTTCAAAATCCATAAAAAATATAAAATTCTTCAAAAATACAAAAACATTGAAAAATCATAAAAAAACAATTCTTTTCCAAAAGGTTTTGCTCCAAAAAGATTATATAGATATTCTCTCTGTGTATATTTTTCTTCTGCATGTGTATGCGTACTAGATCTTCGAACTATTCTGAGCTCGAGACTCGTGAAGATCTAGATATGGCTGGTGTTAATAACAACAATAATAACCCACCTCTACCCAATTTGAATAACAACAACAACAACAATGTCCCCTTACCTGATTTACGAACAATGGAGGAATTGTGTCAACCCACCATGAACGGACGCGGAGGCCCGATTGCGCCGATGCACGTCACGGCTCAGGAGTTTTCGTTGA
Source organism: Glebionis coronaria (assembly GCA_025667525.1). Lineage (NCBI taxonomy): Eukaryota > Viridiplantae > Streptophyta > Magnoliopsida > Asterales > Asteraceae > Glebionis > Glebionis coronaria. The sequence continues at coordinate 697,542,472 of CM046874.1, read as the reverse complement.
AGCATCACATGATCCAACAAGTGCAAACTAACCCATTTTGCGGAATTCCAGATGATGATGCCAACAAACACCTCGACAAATTCATTACCATCACCCAAAGCATGAAGTCTCCCGGTGTTTCTATGGATGACCTTCGCCTTCAACTATTTCCCCACTCGCTTTCTCACCATGCCGAAAAATGGTTTGACCGTCTCCCAAAGAATTCTATTCATACTTGGAATGACATGACTCAACGCTTTTTGTCGCGCTACTTCCCACCATCCATGGTCACAAGCCTTCGTAACCAAATTAGTGGATTCATGCAAGACAATGATGAATCGCTCTTTGATGCTTGGGAACGATACAATGATTTGATTGACCGTTGTCCAAATCACAACATGCTCCCCGTCACTCTCATTGATACTTTCTACAATGGTCTCACTTTTCGTGATCGTGCCACGATCAATGCCGCCGCCGGTGGTACTTTTATGAAAAGGAGACCGGAGGAGTGTCGAGAGTTGATTGAAAACATGACTACTCACCACAAGAATTGGGATTCATCCGCATCCTAAAGATCTAACCCGAGAGTCAATGTTTCTTCTACTACTTCCAATCCCGAGATGACTGCATTGCAATCGTTGAGTGGCATGCATTGCAATCGTTGTCTATTTCTTGCTCTTCCAGTCAACTGCTCCTCCAATGATAACAAACACGTAACCCGTCTGAGACTTTGTATCGTCTTTATCACATTGCCAGGACGCATCACAGAAACCTGTCACATTCAGTTTTGTGTCTGGTTTCCCTCCAAATACTAAAAACTTATCTTTCGTACTCCTGAAATACTTTAGAATATTTTTAACAGCAGTCCAGTGGAGCTTCCATGGATTCTGTTGGTAATGGCTGAAAAAGTTTTGAGCAAGTGCCACATCAGGCCTTGTGTATCTTACAACATACATAATAGATCCTACAGCCGAAGCCTAAGGCACCTTCTGCATGTATGCCTCCTCTTCAGGAGTTGATGCATCCATCTCATGACTTAGATTATGCTTAACTTCCATAGGTTGAAAACCTTTCTTGGAATTATGCATATTATACTTCTTCAATATCTTATCTATATAAGCATCTTGACTAAGACCAATTAACCGTCTTTGCCTATCTCGATAAATCTTAATTCCCAGAATGTATGCAGCTTCTCCTAAATCCTTCATAGAAAAAAATTTACCATGATAATCCTTAACAACTTTAAGTCTTGAAATGTTACTTCCCATGATTAATATGTCATGAACATATAGGACTAGAAATACTACATCACTCCCACTAGCTTTACGATATACATATGGCTCATCATGATTTTGAATAAATCCGAACTTTTTGATTTCTTCATCAAATCGTTTATTCCATTGACGTGATGCTTGCTTGAAACCATAAATAGATCTTTGAAGTTTACAAACGTGTTTTGGATTCTTAGGATCAACATACCCTTCCGGTTGTTGCATATAGATGTCTTCATCTAAGCGACCATTCAAGAAGACAGTTTTAACATCCATTTGGCATATCTCATAGTCATAGTATGCTGCTATAGCTGAGAATCCTAATAGTTCTTAAGTCTGCTACAGGAGAAAATGTCTCCTCGTAATCTACGCCAAAATTGAAGGAAATAAATCCCATATTGACTACAAGCAAAACCCATGAATTTTGCAACACTTCTAAAAATAAACCTTATAGCTGTCAGTTACGTTTAGCGTTAGATTATTCTATAGAGATGCACTAGATTCATAACAGTATTCTGGTATCTCAAGTCTAAGGATAACTATTTATGATTTACTTGATGACATAGATCCACAAAGTAAAATCATATAGTTGGGATAAGTCCAATATCCGATTCATCGAATATCATCCAAAATCGATCAATATACTTTCAAGTATACTCTGTCACAATTTTGATTTCTCTTAATTTAATAATATTCCCATATTATTAATCGACAATGGACATTTAGCATAACAATTTATTCATGGATTAAAACATGTAAAATAGGATACAAAATTAAGTAATAAGAATAAACGAAACCAAATCTTTATTTTATTAAATAATAATGTCTTAACATCCTTATCCAAATACTAATCACTGATTTATTGTAAAACCCGCATGCTTTTACCATGCATAGTACCCTTAGGATCGTACGTACTAGATTAAAACTTTCCTAATATAGCATGATTACGATTACGTGTTAGGAGTTTACGTATTACGTACGTGTTAGAACACGATAAGTATTTACTACGCACGAGCACGTAATAATTATTTGACAATAATTAATCACGAACATGCGATCATGAAATCATGAAGGTAATTAAAACACGAACTATTATTAATTACGTATATATATTTATTACGAGCGTAATTAAATATATTAGATCACGATATTTACGTAACGAGAACACTTAAAACGCGAACACAAATAATCACGAACGTACAACTTAACACACGAGAACACACCAATGTTTTAGAGACGGAAAACATTCGGGTTACCCCTTGTGGGCCCCATTACCACGAAATTAGGAGGGGGATGGGCTTAGCCCATAAATTTTTCACTAAAAAGGAAAAGGGATATTTTTCACTACTCATTTTCATTCACAGAAGATTTTAGAAAAAACCCTAAAACCCTCCTTCCCTTTCTTCTTTGTGCCGCCACCTTAAGAACACCACAAGAGGTGGTTTGTGATCTTGGATCTTGAAGTTTTAGTGATTGATCGTGTTGGTTCTTCGTCCTTTTGATCCACGAATTCGGTAAATCCTTTTTAAACCTTTTCTTTTGATTTAATCTTTTTATAAATCAAGAACATGTGATGTTTTTGCAACAACCTAATAATTAAACATGGATCTAACATGATTTCGTGTTAAATAAAATCAAAAGGGTGTTTTTAAGGGGTGTTTGTTTTGGCCGCAGGCTGCAACCGAACCCGAATGGGTTTCGGTTTGCCAAGCCGACCACCACCAAGACCATATGGTCTTGGTTGGTGTGTGTGGGTCCCACGACAGCAAGGAAACACGGGGTACCCCGAGTTGGTTCGGGGTACGGTGTCGATTTCATGTCCGGTTCATGCTTTTTAGTCTAGATCCGGTTCATGGTGTATGTTAGTTTTTTTATGTTTATGATCTTAGGTTAAAATTAAATTAATAAAATGATGTGATTAATTTAATAACATGACTTAGGTTATTTAATTATTAATGATCATGAAATTATTTTAACCTAAGCATTTATATATTTAAGACTTATAATTAATTAATTATCTTAAAACTATGGATATAATTAATTAATTAACATGACTTAGGTTATATTATTAATATATAATAATACATATTTAAACCTAAGTATTTAACTTATTTAATTTAAAACATGTTATACTTTAATTAAATATTTTAACTTATAGTTTAATTAAATTACATGAAATAATTATTAAACTATACATTATATCATATGACTTAGAAAATAATCATGAAAACACTTAGGCTTATATACTTAGCTTATTTAACCAGCTTATTTCTAATTATGGAAACTTTCTATTTTTAGAAACTTAATTAAACAAGGCAGCTCATCTATTTATAGAAACTTTCTATTTTTAGAAACTTATCTATTTTAAGCAGTAATTCTATTTTTGGAAACTTTCTATTTTTGGAAATTTTCTATTTTTGGAAACTTTCTATTTTTGGAAACTTTCTATTTTTGGTAACTTTCTATTTTTGGAAACTTTCTATTTTTGGAAACTTTCTATTTTTGGAAACTTTCTATTTTAGGAAACCTGCTATTTTTGGAAAGTTACTTATTATTACACAGTAAGTATAATAACTTATGAAATAACAGAAATACTTAATCAGATTGAACAGAATATAAGATAAAACACAGTTTAAGGCTTTAAAACAGTAAAACATGGTAAGAACACATAAAATAAGCTAAAACCAGCTACGTATTTAGTAAGCAGATACTTATTCATGTATGTATTTATGTAGCACTAGTGATTCGAAAGTAGGATTCCTCTCAGTTCATCTTCTTCGTTCACTGGACATAAGGTACGGATTCCCGTCCTTTCAGTATGGACATTCTTTCCTTATTAGGATTCCTCGTATGCAACCAACTGTTTTCCCGTAGTATAAGTTATGAGTTTGATTGCTTATGTTTAATTAAGATTACCTATAGCCATATACATGCATGACCAGTTTCACCTAGTTATGGAGGTACCATAACCATAACATTAGAGGCACTGATGTTATGACTTCACCACGGCGGAGTGATTGCTCGTGGCGTCCCTTCAGCTTTTGGCCATCTATATTATATTTATCATGTGGGGCGTATGGGTGCATCCTAGTTACATGTTTTTATTCAGGATTTCATGGTGAATGTGGTGTGTGCCTTGCATCCTTCACAAGGAGCTGATCCCTCCTACCCAAAAACCAGTATATTAAATTAGAGGCAACCCCTCTAATTTGCATGATGAGGTCACCCCTCCAAGTATTCATGCACGGTGGATTTTCATGACCTATATTGGCTAATGGTAAAATATGTTAAACAGTTTTCATAAGATAAACATAAGGCTTTTCAAACTATAAAACCAGTTTTATGAACATGTTCCAGGTTTTCCAGGACTTATACATTTCCGCTGCTATTAAGTCTTTATTATGCTTAGTTATTCATACTATGTCTATATCCGTGCACTGAGCGTTTTGCTCAGCCGTTACTTTCCTTTCCATGTCCCAAAACGGCAGGTACCCTAGGAAAGATTCGAGCATTTAGAGGACGTGCATAGGATGGAAGCTGCTAGAGACTTCTTTTCCTTTTGCTTTCATATATTTATGCTTGTGTAGTCTTTCATTCATTTCTTTTGCTTTATTATGTTTTGGGCTTATGTTTGGGAACTGATGTTTGATTCCGGTTATCCCTATGGTCATGTAATGTTTTATACATTTATCCTTGTATGCTTTGATGACACGCCATAATTACGCGTGACATTCCATTATCAAAATGGGGTGTTACAGTTATGGTATCAAAGCCAAGGCTTCGACCTGTAGGCTCTAAAACTCGACCTGTGACTAGTGGGTAGTCACCAGGAGCTTCCTAAGCCAGCGTTTGTTATTCCACGTATTGATGTTTTTAGCGTATTGTTGTTTTAACCATGATGTTTTCAGCACCTTGAGGTTTTAACCTTGATGTTTTCATCGATATTGTTTTACTAATATGGATGGACAACCGTCATTCATATTTAGTTATGTGTCATTGTTTCATGCATAATGTTCCTCGTGAACTGTGGCTATGTGGACTGAACCCCAGTAGTTCATAATTAGTCACATAAATTTTTTTCTGATAAGTTTTGACAGATGAGTTTCATTTATTTATGTTTCATGTATCATTGTTGCAGGGATTATGACTAAATAATGGTTGGTACAGGACTGGCCCTATTTAGTGGCATGTGCTTTTATCGAAACTTTTAACTTTGGGACCGACCCATAGGCGTCCCCTCGCCATTTCTTTTGTTTTGGAACCGACCCATAGGCGTTCCCTCGTACATATAAAGGTTTTATAAACTACATTACGCATTCATGCACTATTTTTCATGCATAAAATTTTTCTCATGATTTAAATTGGCATAAATTTTTTTTTCATGTCCCCTCATAAGTTATTATGTTTTATGTCAAGTATGTTTTCATACTGTCATGGTTAACTTCAGTTTCATGCTGATTATGTTATACACTTCTTCGTGATTGATGGTTTCATGTTTCTTCATGATAATTCTGTCTTCATGTTGATTATGTTTTACGCCTCTTTTGTTATTTACGTTGTCCTGCAACACATTGTTGGATTTCATTGAATTCTGCTTTCATGATAGTCATGGTTGGTTTTCATTGATCATGTTGTTAGGCAAATCATCATTGAATTTTATGTAACCACACTTTAACGTTTCCGTTATAACCAGAATGATGTCTATGCTAATAATGCCAGGTTATCATGATGGTTTTCCTAACCGTTTAACCGATATACTTTCCTTAAATCATGATAAATGATCGACCCCATACCGATCATTTCATGTGCATTCCACGTGTACTCCATGTACCGTATTCCATGTGTATTACATGTACCTTAATCCATGTGTATTCCATTTGCAATACTTCACGAGTATTCGCTAGTAGATTCTGAATCATCTTAGGCGTATTTTCAATTGCTGATATTCTACAAGATTGTTGATGCCACTCATAACTTGGAGATGTTACTAAAGGTTGATGCTGCTGACGTTCAGAGACGCTACGAGATGCGGATGATGTTCACAACCTGAAGATCCTACGAGACGAAGACAAAGGCGTCAGAGCAAAGCAATTGGACGAGAAGATGCTTCACCATCAGACGATTTCCATCAATCCTTATCCCTAATTCTTAGTTACATGTCACACGTCATTCGGCTATCATTTCAGCCATATGAGTGCAAACCGGTACCAGCCGGCCACTCAGCTGAATAGTTACATGAATCACGGTCATGAGAATGATCGTCATAGAACTGACAGACAGGACGATAGTAACCACTACTATGACAGAAACTATCCTAGAAATCATAACCGAGGCTCCGGCCGCGGACGTGATCAGACATACAAAGGATCAGTAGTCTAATCGATCCGCCAAGTCTGGCATAATAACCTGATATTGTAATTCTATTGTTTACGTCTCGAGACATATGTCAAGACATCAGTCAAGACACATGTCTCACGTATACTTTCTGGAGACACATGTCAAGACATCAGTCAAGACACATGTCTCATGTATACTTTCTCAAGACACATGTCAAGAAACCAGTCAAGACACATGTCATGCTTATAGTTCCAAGAAACGAGTCAAGACACATGACTCACGTCCAACTATGGAACATTTCTAAGAAATTCAGGGTACCCCCCAAGGGTATATCCATTTTGTTGTGCATGTATTAATCAGGCCACAAGAATTTCTATACCATTACCAGCGCATCAGTGAGAACTGTCACGTTGCCGATGTCACTTTCATTTCTTTCACCATGGTTCATATATTCATAACCATGAAGGACGCCTTTCGTATTCCCACGTATACGAAGGTTTTCTTTCAGCTTAATGATGAGATCCAAGCTGCTAACGCATTTCCTCGGACAGACACGAGATGAATTTTATCCTAATTATGTACTATGAACAGCACACCATGCTACGATTCATAATTATGTACAGTAATGTTCAGGCTCCTGAATACATTCAGCTTAATTTTCCCTCGAGAAAATCTGTACAAATTATCTATGCTTACAAGCATGTGCGTTGTTAGCCATGGTCGCTAAAATTTTCTAGCTGTCAGTAAGACACGACCACTTTAGTCTTTTACGCATAGCCAGTTGATTATTCCACAATCTTCCCATACATTCCAGAAGAACTTACAAGGAGAAGGACGGTACCATGAGATTATGTGTCGACTACCGTCGGCGTAAACAAATCACCATTCATGACCGTTATTCTCCTCCACATATTGACAACATGTCCAATCAACCGTATGGTGTTAATCACTTTTCCAAGATCGAACTCATGATCATGCTGCCAATAGTGACGAATGAAACAACAGGACATGTCCATGACTGCTATTCGTACACGACTCGGTCATGCTAGATTTATGATTTTGAATTAGTCTCATCAATGCTCCAACGAAACTATAAGAATGAGTTTCCATGAACTCATAGCAAATTCATCAGTGTTTTCATTGATGATAACCTGATTTCCTTTAAGCCTAGAAGAATAACAGGAAGACCATGTCTGCACTATGTTGCGAATTCTATGACAAGAGAAATTTTACCTTAGAAAATTTTCCAATATCAATTCTGTTTGATCACAGTGACACGCTGAATCATATGGGTTTCTACGGTTAATCTTACCATGACTCAGCTTATGCGTAAAGGAGAGAACCCTACACTACATTAGGTGTTCTAGAAAATCCTACGCTAGGAGAAGTCTATATTCAGAGACTCAGAGTTTCGCAAACTCCTATGTATCAAGTTCTACGAAGCAAGATACAGTTACGTTCATATCTAGGTACCTGACATACCAACAGGTTAAGATAGGACACCAACAAACTGGGATGTTTTCATCATCTGAAATTGTGAATTGAAATTGGACAAGATCTCCACGGATTTTGGTTACCAGTTTAACGCAAACTCAGAAGAAGCATGATGCTATCTGGGTTATTGCAAACAGTTTGATCAAGTCTGCAGAATCCTTACATCCGTAAGGATTTCAGAACCAACAGATTGATCGGACATGTTCCCGCCAAGGCTCATCCCATCACTTCGCAATTCCTCAGTTATGGGATCAGACAAAGATTCACAATTGTGCTCCTTATTTACTTCACGTCTTCATTCTAATTCCACGACTTGCTTTCGCGCTCGCGTTCATGACACTATTCCCGTTCATGATCGTATCTGGGCTTACGATTTTACGTTCATTTCATTCTGGGAAGTTTTGCAATAACTTGAGAGACTAGACCCAAGTTTAGTATAACTTTCCATCATCAGATAGACGTTTCTCGTCATATTCTATGTCTCACCTTGTAGCGTTTGTCGTTACCGCCATTATATTCTATGATCACGATATGTTTCACATGTCATGTTCATTCCACGTTCCTCATATCATGATCAAGATATGTTACACGTATCAGGGATCACGATATGTTTACTCATACTACACTCGCCATATCTCCACGTAGCACGTTCAAAAATTTTCACGTACCACATTCAAAAAATTTCACGTACTACGTTTCTATATGTCTCGCGTATCGTTGCTAGTTATCGGTTAAGTTGGATTGTTTTGCACCATAATGTTTCAGTTACTCTTACACGTTAATTCTTATTCCTCGATCGAATTTAGGGGATCTACCTTACGTTGATACCCAAGAACTTCTTCGTATTCCAAGTCAAGGTCAGGAGGACCAAGACTTATCATTCGTGTCAAGATCTTATAAGGAACCGTTCCAAGAGGGAAGCCACTTGGAAACGGACAAGTTCATCCGGACTTCTTATCCGTTTTTCTCTTATCAATTAGATATGTCCTTTCAGCCACGTCACGTTCCATGTCCTTTTAAGACATGTCGCGTTCCGTGTTCTTTCTGCTAGGTCACCTGCACGTTAATTTATCTTACATACCCTCTCAGTTTGATTCGGGTATGTTTCTCGTTCAGTTACGTTATCTATAATTCGGGGACAAATTATTCTTTTTAGGGGGGAAGAGTTGTAAAACCCGTACTAGATTAAAACTTTCCTAATATAGCATGATTACGATTACGTGTTAGGAGTTTATGTATTACGTACGTGTTAGAACACGATAAGTATTTACTACGCACGAGCACGTAATAATTATTTGACAATAATTAATCACGAACATGCGATCATGAAATCATGAACGTAATTAAAACACGAACTATTATTAATTACGTATATATATTTATTATGAGCGTAATTAAATATATTAGATCACGATATTTACGTAACGAGAACACTTAAAACGCGAACACAAATAATCACGAACATATAACTTAACACACGAGAACACACCAATGTTTTAGACACGGAAAACATTCGGGTTACCCCTTGTGGGCCCCATTACCACGAAATTAGGAGGGGGGATGGGCTTAGCCCATAAATTTTTCACTAAAAAGGAAAAGGGATATTTTTCACTACTCATTTTCATTCACAGAAGATTTTAGAAAAAACCCTAAAACCCTCCTTCCCTTTCTTCTTTGTGCCGCCACCTTAAGAACACCACAAGAGGTGGTTTGTGATCTTGGATCTTGAAGTTTTAGTGATTGATCGTGTTGGTTCTTCGTCCTTTTGATCCACGAATTCGGTAAATCCTTTTTAAACCTTTTCTTTTGATTTAATCTTTTTATAAATCAAGAACATGTGATGTTTTTGCAAAAACCAAATAATTAAACATGGATCTAACATGATTTGGTGTTAAATAAAATCAAAAGGGTGTTTTTAAGGGGTGTTTGTTTTGGCCGCAGGCTGCAACCGAATCCGAATGGGTTTCGGTTTGCCAAGCCTACCACCACCAAGACCATATGGTCTTGGTTGGTGCGTGTGGGTCCCACGGTAGCAAGGAAACACGGGGTACCCCGAGTTGGTTCGGGGTACGGTGTCGATTTCATGTCCGGTTCATGCTTTTTAGTCTAGATCCGGTTCATGGTGTATGTTAGTTTTTTTATGTTTATGATCTTAGGTTAAAATTAAATTAATAAAATGATGTGATTAATTTAATAACATGACTTAGGTTATTTAATTATTAATGATCATGAAATTATTTTAACCTAAGTATTTATATATTTAAGACTTATAATTAATTAATTATTTTAAAACTATGGATATAATTAATTAATTAACATGACTCAGGTTATATTATTAATATATAATAATACATATTTAAACCTAAGTATTTAACTTATTTAATTAAATATTTTAACTTATAGTTTAATTAAATTACATGAAATAATTATTAAACTATACATTATATCATATGACTTAGAAAATAATCATGAAAACACTTAGGCTTATATACTTAGCTTATTTAACCAGCTTATCTCTAATTATGGAAACTTTCTATTTTTAGAAACTTAATTAAATAAGGCAGCTAATCTATTTATGGAAACTTTCTATTTTTAGAAACTTATCTATTTTAAGCAGTAATTCTATTTTTGGAAACTTTCTATTTTTGGAAACTTTCTATTTTTGAAAACTTTCTATTTTTGGAAACTTTCTATTTTTGGAAACTTTCTATTTTTTGGTAACTTTCTGTTTTTGGAAACTTTCTATTTTTGGAAACTTTCTATTTTTGGAACTTTCTATTTTTGGAACTTTCTATTTTTGGAAACTTTCTATTTTAGGAAACCTACTATTTTTGGAAAGTTACTTATTATTACACAGTAAGTATAATAACACATGAAATACCAGAAATACTTAATCAGATTGAACAGAATATAAGATAAAACACAGTTTAAGGCTTTAAAACAGTAAAACATGGTAAGAACACATAAAACCAGCTAAGACATGACATAAAACCAGCTACGTATTTAGTAAGCAGATACTTATTCATGTATGTATTTATGTAGCACTAATGATTCGGAAGTAGGATTCCTCTCAGTTCATCTTCTTCGTTCACTGGACATAAGGTACGGATTCCCGTCCTTTCAGTATGGACATTCTTTCCTTATTAAGATTCCCCGTATGCAGCCAACTGTTTTCCCGTGGTATAAGTTATGAGTTTGATTGCTTATGTTTAATTAAGATTACCTATAGCCATATACATGCATGACCAGTTTCACCTAGTTATGGAGGTACTATAACCATAACATTAGAGGCACTGATGTTATAACTTCACCACGGCGGAGTGATTGCTAGTGGCGTCCCTTCAGCTTTTGGCCATCTATATTATATTTATCATGTGGGGCGTATGGGTGCATCCTAGTTACATGTTTTTATTCAGGATTTCATGGTGAATGTGGTGTGTGCCTTGCATCCTTCACAAGGAGCTGATCCCTCCTACCCAAAAACCAGTATATTAAATTAGAGGCAGCCCCTCTAATTTGCATGATGAGGTCACCCCTCCAAGTATTCATGCACGGTGGATTTTTCATGACCTATATTGGCTAATGGTAAAATATGTTAAACAGTTTTCATAAGATAAACATAAGGCTTTTCAAACTATAAAACCAGTTTTATGAACATGTTCCAGGTTTTCTAGGACTTATACATTTCCGCTGCTATTAAGTCTTTATTATGCTTAGTTATTCATACTATGTCTATATCCGTGCACTGAGCGTTTTGCTCAGCCGTTACTTTCCTTTCCATGTCCCAAAACGGCAGGTACCCTAGGAAAGATTCGAGCATTTGGAGGACGTGCATAGGATGGAAGCTGCTAGAGACTTCTTTTCCTTTTGCCTTCATATATTTATGCTTGTGTAGTCTTTCATTCATTTCTTTTGCTTTATTATGTTTTGGGCTTATGTTTGGGAACCGATGTTTGATTCCGGTTATCCATATGGTCATGTAATGTTTTATACAGTTATCCTTGTATGCTTTGATGACAAGCCATAATTACGCGTGACATTCCATTATCAAAATAGGGTGTTACATTTATTGCATGAGTTCGCTAGCTAGTTGCATCCCAATAGCCTTCGCATGCTTAACTACCTTTGGTCTAGGCAAAGCCTTAGTAAAAGGATCAGCTATGTTATCATCTGTGTGAACTTTAATTAATTTGATTTCACGAGCTTCTACTTGTTCTCGGACATAGTGATGTCTACGCTTAAAGTGTCTGGCGTCTTTCATGACTCTAGAATTATTCGCGAATATTATTGCAGCAGAATTGTCGCAATATATATCAATAGGTTCTTTAATTGAAGGCATCACTCCAATATCTGCAATAAACTTCCTAATCTAAACAGCTTCCATTGCAGCTTCTAAAGCAGCCATGTACTCAGATTGAGTGGCATGCATTGCAAACGTTGTTTATTTCTTGCTCTTCCAGTCAACTGCTCCTCCAATGATAACAAACACGTAACCCGTCTGAGACTTCGTATCGTCTTTATCACATTGCCAGGACGCATCACAGAAACCTGTCACATTCAGTTTTGTGTCTGGTTTCCCTCCAAATACCAAAAACATATCTTTCGTACTCCTGAAATACTTTAGAATATTTTTAACAGCAGTCCAGTGGAGCTTCCATGGATTCTGTTGGTAACGGCTGAAAAAGTTTTGAGCAAACGCCACATCAGGCCTTGTGTATCTTACAACATACATAATAGATACTACAGCCGAATCCTAAGGCACCTTCTGCATGTATGCCTCCTCTTCAGGAGTTGATGCATCTATCTCATGACTTAGATTATGCTTAACTTCCATAGGTTGAAAACCTTTCTTGGAATTATGCATATTATACTTCTTCAATATCTTATCTATATAAGCATCTTGACTAAGACCAATTAACCGTCTTTGCCTATCTCGATAGATCTTAATTCCCGGAATGTATGCAGCTTCTCCTAAATCCTTTATAGAAAAAAATTTACCATGATAATCCTTAACAACTTTAAGGCTTGAAATGTTACTTCCCATGATTAATATGTCATGAACATATAGGACTAGAAATACTACATCACTCCCACTAGCTTTACGATATACATATGGCTCATCACGATTTTGAATAAATCCAAACTTTTTGATTTCTTCATCAAATCGTTTATTCCATTGACGTGATGCTTGCTTGAAACCATAAATAGATCTTTGAAGTTTACAAACGTGTTTTGGATTCTTAGGATCAACATACCCTTTCGGTTGTTGCATATATATGTCTTCATCTAAGCGACCATTCAAGAAGACAGTTTTAACATACATTTGACATATCTCATAGTCATAGTATGCTGCTATAGCTATGAGAATCCTAATAGTTCTTAAGTCTGCTACAGGAGAAAATGTCTCCTCGTAATCTACGCCAAAAGTTTGAGTAAAACCTTTAGCTACTAAACAAGCTTTATAGGATTGTATTTTTTCGTCCATGTCGGTTTTCTTCTTGTATATCCACTTATGTCTCACTACTTTAGCATTTGGTGGTGGATCTACAAGAATCTAAACATCATTAACTTTCATGGATTTCATTTCCTCATCCATAGCAACCATCCACTTATGCTTCTTAGGATTAAGCATGACGGATTTATAATTAGCAGGTTCTCCAAGATCCCCTACTTCATCATCATCCTCTATATTAAGACATATATTGCTATTTGCGTTTTTAATCCTTTTGGATCTACGCAGAGGAACTAATTCCGGTGGAACCGCCAGACTTTCTAGTTCTATAGGAATTATTTCACTAGTGTTTTCAGAAGGTAATGTATCTATATGACTCTCTTCAAGATCATAATTTCTCCCACTGAATTCTTGATTTACAAGATCACATTCAGTAAAGTCTCCATACCTAGCAACAATCACTTTGTTCTCAAGTGGATAATAAAAGTAGTAACCCATATTTTCCTTAGGGTATCCTACAAAGATACATTTCACATACCTCGCAAACACAGACCTTTAAATAAGACAAATATGGCTTTTTACCATGCCATAGTTCATATGGTGTCTTATTCACCTTTTTTGTGGGAACCATATTTAAAATACGAACAGCAGATTCTAAAGCATAATCCCAAAAGGATAATGGTAAAGTTGTAAGATTAAACATAGATCGCACCATATCTAATAGTGTACGATTTCTCCTTTCGGATACACCATTTTGTTATGGAGTATAGGGAGAAGTAAGACGCGGAACAATTCCACTCTCACTTAGATAATCTTTAAACTATTGACTTAAATATTCATCACCTCTATCATAACGAAGAGCTTTAATCGTCTTTCCTAGTTGCAATTCTACTTCTGATTTAAACACTTTGAATGTTTCAAATACCTCATGTTTATGCTTAAGCAAATAAACATAACCATAACGGCTATAATCATCCGTAAATATTAAGAAGTAGCTAGCACCTTTCCTTGACACATGTCTAAGTGGTCCACACACATCAATGTGTATTTAACCAAGTAGATCAGTAGCCCTTTCAATATTGTTATTAAAAGTTTTCTTGGTCATCTTTCTAGAGATACAAGACTCACATTTATCAAATGATTCATCATTGATATTTTCTAAAAGACCTTCATGTTGAAGCTTTTCTATACGAGTCTTCCCAATATGGGCAAGTCTACAATGCCAAAGATAAGAAGAGTTCTTGTCAAACTTTCTATTCTTATTTATGCTAAAAACAGAATTATTATTATACTTGGATTCATTTTCATGCATGTCTATTTCAAACACACCATTCACAGAATTGCATTAAAATAAAGAATACCATCTTTCCAAACAGAAATTCCATTATTATCAATAGTGTGAACGAATCCATTATTCAACAAACAAGAAAAGGAAATAACACCCCTCACAATTGTAGGTACATAGTGACAATCATTTAAAACCAATACTAAACCCGAAGGTAAAACTAAATTAAATGTTCTTATAGCTTCAGTCGCTGCTTGTGCGTCATTGCCCACTTGCAGAAATTGTCCCCCGTAGGATAGCTTCCTTTCCAGATTAAATCCCTGCAGCGTATTATAAATGTTAATACCGCATCCCGTATCATATACCCAGGAATTTAATTTGTATGTCAAATTAAATAATTCAATCATAAATAAAGTACCTGAAGCTACAACGCTCTTCTCAGACTTCTTCTTTATTTCTCGCAACTCTTCGAGGTAAAGAGGGCAATTCCTCTTCCAGTGACCACTTGCCTTGCAATGGTGACAAGTATCATCCTTCTGAGATTGATTCTTCTTGACAAAGTTCTGCTTAGGTTTTGAATAAGTCGCAACTTGTTTGCCCTTATCACCCTTGCCTTTGCCTTTCTTTTTGTTCGCTTTCGGTTTTGGCTTACTCACTCTACCATTTTGTATTGTTAGTACATGAGGGGTAAAAGTAGATGCCTTGTCCTTTAACCCCTTTTCGTAGTCAATGAGCATTGCATGCAAATCATTAATTGTCTTCCCCGTAATGCATATTATAGTTTCTAATAAAATCATTGAATTCCTTGTTAAGGGACCTATTGATCAAGTTGATAGCCATATTATGATCATAGGGTTGTCCTAGTGCAATAAGATGTTCCATATAACCCCTCATATCCATATAATGTGCACTAACAGACTTTCCAGGAGTTTTCTTGTAGCTATGCAAAGCATCTACTAATTCGTAGATCTCTATAACTTCCGGCTTCTCGAACATAGCCTTGAGTTCATCAAGCATACGCTTAGGCGAAAATAGCTCATACTTCTTTTGAAGCGGAGGGGCCATTTTACCTAGCATTAAGCAAGCCACACCCGAGTGCTTCTTAACATTAACAACGTGTTCGAGCCTTTGGGCTTCAGAAGATCCTTCAGTAAGATCCTCCGGATAGGGAGTGGTCAAGATATCAATAGTACCCGCTACTCTCAAGACAATTATTAGTGAGCGATACCAATCATTGAAGTTTGGGCCAGTAAGTTCAGGACGATCAAAAAACGTTTTGAATACAGAACTTATAGTGGTATTGTCGGGTTGAGCCATTTCTATAGAAATAAGTTCAAATAATAGTATTTTCAATAATAAAATACTTTCAAGAAAATAAAATTACCCTGGTATATAAACCATAGTATTTTCCTTGAATCCTAGAACATATATTGACATAGATTCATTACATCAGTTGATCTGCTAGTAATGAATGTACTCAACATAATGACTTGTCGAACAATTCAATTGACAAACAATTTTCAATTTCTAGATATTTAAGGGATTTACATTGCCAAAAAAAACGTTTTGCGTTGTAAACATGTTTCATCCCTTCTGAATACCTTAAGTTTCCAAATCTCACTGAGTAACTTAATTAAGTCGTCTAATCTGAATAACGTAAAACCATCATACGAATTCTCATTCTATGAAAGTTTTCTCTCCATTACAACATCGTCCAAAAATCTCATATGATGACGTAGTAATTTCAAGTGTTCGTCAATTAGATAGCATTCGACTTAAATTTTAAGGGTATAAATTTGATGTCAAAATCAATGTATGGAGAAGCATGCATACAACTCCATAGCATAAGTTTAATAAAACATTTTTCGCGAGACTAAATTTCTACATAAATTATGTTGAGGTATTTTTTACCCACAACTATTCACATACAATTTTATGATCCATGAAAGCATGCACGTTCATCATGGATCCACTCAAATCTTAACAATTAAATCTATACGGATAGTAACCTTTAATTTACATGACATAACAATTAATCATGTAATTTAATCTAAAATTATACAACGTGTAATTTAGGGTTTCAAAAACAATTCTATTTTTTTCTATAAAAATTGGTCAAACCCTAATTTTTAAAAAATAAAACCTTAATTTTTAAGAAAACCTAAAAAACATGTAGTTTTAACTCAAAACAATTATTAGTTAAAAAACTTTAGATTTTAGATAATTATAACATGTTAAACCAGTCTATGATACCACTGAAGGTTTACATAGTTCATAACAATTACACAAAACCCTAAACGAGATCAAAACACACATATAGCGGAAGCGATTTAACAAGATCATAATAACACAATTATAATTAATCGAATTAGGGTTACGTACCTTTTAGCTAAAGCAAATCCACAAGATAAATAACGAATCACCAATTAGGGTTTATAACGAACACCACCAAGATATAGTCTAAAGTAAGACTATATTACGTTCTTGTACACACGTAATACAATGAGCTAACCGTGATTCTAGTACGTGTAAATCGAGCTTCTACGCTTGTGGAAAATCTACCCAACAACCCTAGAGAGGGGCTAGGACTAGATTATAAGCTAAACCGAATACCAAGAAAAAAACCACACAAACCCCTTTTGTGGTTTAGTGTTGCAATCGGCCAAAGAGGGAGAAAGAGAGATTGTGTGTGTATGAATTATGAGAGTGGGGGGTGTTTATATAGGCCTAGAAATTTTTGTAACCCAAGTAAAACAAATATAAAGAAAGTTTTTCCTTCCTTTTTTGCCTCCATAACCGACGGCCCAAACACCCCTAAGGGGTGTTCTGGAACCTTCTTTTCTTCTTCATTTTAATTCCAAAACGCTTGTTAATACTTAACTCTTAATTATTTAATGGTCGTTAAAGTTATAGCTCGGTTTAATTTAAGAAATATATTTATCAAATAAATTAACTCTTTATGTATTGAGTGCAATCCCGTAATCTCGAGTTCGATCGTATCAAATAAATTAACTCTTTACATATTAAATATAAGTCCATAAACTTTCAAGAAGCTGCTCCGTTATCCATATACCACCGTTGATCATAAGAATCAATAAAATAATTTTATTTATTTTTTTATTAACCGACGAACACAAAAGATATTAAAGTAATAAACAAATGAATAGGTTATCTATTCTTGTTTGTCTTCTCTGCTAATGCCTAAAAAAGTTGTTAATATAAACGGTTTTTAAAATCGGAAAAACCGAACGGTTTCGGTCTTTGGTTATGTAAAAACAGACTATTTCGGTTCAGTTCCGGATAGAAGCAAATGGGAAAGAAAAAAAATTGTGTTGGGCTTAGTTACTAGACAACACAATTGGACTAAAATAAGAAGTTTCTATATTGTATCTCAATCATCTGTGGTGTTTTTAAACTAACTTACATTATATTGATAAAAAAAATTTTGTTTGATTTAATTAGGAATATGATTTCGGAACTTGGATTGAAGAAAACGCCTGGTTGTAGCGCGGTCGAGGTTAATGGTGTGTTTAGAGAATTGTTTTCTGGTAATAATACTCATTATCTGAAACAGGTTATACATAAAACGCTCGATTCTTTGCTCAATGTGGCTCTTTTTGTTGAGCTGCATTGATACTGTGCTTTGTGTAGCTAAATTTCTTGTTCGGCTTATTTGGAATAAGATACTGTGCAGTTTTTTATTCTCAAAGTTTATGACCTCACTGATAAGTAAATCAGTCAAAATCACCAACCTCTCGATAAGGGTAATAGACTCACATTTAATACACGAACATGGAACTGAGAAATATGCGTAAATAAGCATCTCCATGTTTCTGCAAATTCACCACCAAAGAAACAAAAGGTGCATACCATACAACGATAAACGGGTCAAAGTTTCTAATGTCACCCATCCCGACTACATCCTATATCGAGCAAGCTAAAGTTCTAAACAGCATCAACACAAGTCCATCTCTTCATTAAATATAGTTACTAGACCTCAACAAAACTTAAAATGATGAGGTTATAAATAAACGCCAAATAGACCATCAAGTGCTTTGGGTTCGGCAATCATCTTCTTATACCAGATCAACTGTTGACTGTCCTTGCTCAGTTGCTTATACTGATTCAAAACCTTTTCTTGATAAGACACTAATGGGTCGGGCAGGTCAAATTGGAAAACATATAGTCTACAAGACATCCAGTCAAATAGGTCAAAATTTACCAAAAGTAATTCGAGTTTTCACATAAAAGGATGAAATTTGGCCCATCTAAATACTTAATGTTATAGAAAAAAATAAGAGTGCTACCAGGCGAGTGTAGGTTAAAGACCTCCAAGTCTTGTTCTGTCGCAAGATATCCATATAACTGCGCTTACCATCCAAATTGAAATGAACCGGGTAATCATTCCAAGCAAATCTACCTATGTCTTTGCATTCAAAATGCTTGCCTAGACGCTCCGCCTCTAAATACCGAATAGCTGATGCGTCAAATATCAACACATTCATACCCCTGTATATAGGTAGCTTTGCATTTATCTATAAAATTTTCTAAAAGTTCTTTAAATCTGAGTGTTTTGACCCAAAAGGGGTGCTTGGGTCTGCATTTGACACTGATTATCTTTGACAGAGTTTTTGAACAGTTTCTGAGAATAAAGAGATCCTGATCCGATCCATTTTGCTACCAAAATACCCCTTAAAAGCGATAAGATTAACCGATATACCTTCTCATTTTCATTCTCCTTATTCTGAACTTTCACCATTGGCGGCCATACAATTTTCCAGTCTCCAACATGTTTATCAACACCAACCCATTTCCCAAACACTTGCCCATTTTGAACAGCCACAGCCCCTCGTCTACACAGCTCTTCATCCAAAAAGCTCAGCAAGAGACCTATGAAGATTAGGTCTTTGTGACCCTTTAGTCTTGATATGAGTAACAAACGCTTTCATACCCCTGAACCAAAGAATCGAACCAGGACCATCTCTACAAGCTGGACAATGCGACTGCCTAACTGGTTTGTTAATCTGGTCAGCAGTCAATTCATCTAAACTCTCAAACTGCTCAACAAAATACAAGTGCTTTTTACGTGAATCATGACTCATTTGACTGTCGTCAGAATCATAATCGTCTCTTACAATTTCATCGTCTGAATCAATGGCATCATATAGCTTAAACCCATTATCACCTTCTGCCACATCATCAGTTTGTTCATTGGTTTTGTGACCACCACATGTTGCCCATTCACCTCTACTTCCGTCGCCTGTTATGTATCCTTCAGTCAAACCCTCCCATAAGCGCGGCAAATAAGGTAACATGTCAAATAGGCCCATTTTCTTGGCTTATTTTTCTAACTTATAACCTTATTTTTTTCAATTTAAAGTTACAATCAAAAGCATAAATCATTACTAAAAAGAAGCCAGAAAATCATCACTAACTAATTGCATTGTTAAAAATCACACATTCTATGTCAATAAATTAGGGTTTTAGCTCTTACAATTTCAGGTACAAGATAGTGACAAATGAGACGGTGAAGGTAAAAAAAAAAAAAAAAAAGTTGACCTGCGTGTTGTAATGGTCAATGGAGGGATAACAATGGAGAAAACACGCACTAAAAGATGTGCAATGGGAGCAAGATTATGTTTCAAAACGATTTATATTTAAATCTTTAATAAATGATTACAAACTGAACTTGAGCTGAACATAGTCATGATTTTGAAAGAGTGGTGATAGATACATGCTACTTCGTATACTGGTTAGGTGACACAAACGTCGCGGTGTATATGACTTCTTCAGGGTCACCCACTGTAAACTCAGATTTATACAGCAAGTTGTATTTGTCATTGTCATCTCCTTCGCTTTCATTTTCGCATTTGCTCTTATCGTCTTTTTTCTTGATGAGATCTACTTGACAAATACGATTACCTCCACCTCTGTAATCTATCATTAGCATGTTTCCGTTGCTCATCAAGTGCAATGGACACAAACCACGAATATCAAAATTGCCAAGAAGCTGATAGTTTACCACCTTACTCCAGATATCCTCATCTGCAATATACTTCCACAGCTCGATACAGATGTAGCCGTACATGGCACATAAATGAATGGACCCTTTTTGAACAGTGATAGATGTTTCATCCATATTACGAGACACGGGGGGGTTTCTCATCTCATGGAACGTCATAGCTTTTGTGTCAAACCTCATTGAACCTTCAATTCTTTTACTCTGAGACAGAAAATAGAGATGATTGCTCAAGCAGAAACCTGGTCTCCAAGTCCACATGCCTTGAAAGATGAACCCCGTGTCTAACTTTCTCCACGAGTCAGATTTCAAAGAGTATATGTAAACATTCCCCGACTCTGTTACAACTAGAAGCTTGTAGTCGTCTTCATCTGAGCTGTAATACAATCCGTATCCAGAATTGTTGTAGCATTCCATGTGATCCGGATTGGATGGTCTAGACAATCTCTTATACTCGGTTGTGACAGGATTCCACAAAATAAAATCATAGTCTCTAGGTACATGCTTTTGTCTTTTGTGTAGATTATTTTCGACGCATAAACATACCAGCCCCTGATCAGATGTAAGTACACGAATATACTCAGGAGCAGTATATTCATCAGTACCCTCTACGAACTCTGGTAAAGAGCGTCTGCAGGGAGCATTACATGGCGGCGATTCAGAGTCAATGGTGTAGAATTCTGCTTCTTCTTCTTCAGAAAGAAAGAGCACGCCTTGGTCTATCAGATAGGAGCAAACATGGTCTTTTAGAAGACTGCAGTCATTGTGCATCTTTTTAAACCTATCTGACATTATGAACGAGTTCCACTGCTTGGAGACACACTTAAAACGAACTGCTGATTTTGTTGGAACCCACGTTATAATCTGATTCAAAATTACGTCTTCTGGAAGAGAAACCCCCATTTTTCTTGTCTGTGTCATACAATGTTTCCTGATTAGAATCGTAACATACATAACATCATAATAATATAAAGAATATTGTAGACAAACATTCCAATCATCAGATTCAAAAAGCAGAGATCCCTACATGTTTGTAACAGTAATAAACTCATACTAGTTTCCAACGCAATAACAACAAATAGCCACAGACCATTAGTTTAACGACACAAAGTATGAGCACGTAACTACATAAGTATAACTTCACAGACCGTAAGTTTAACCACACATAGTATGAGCTCATAACTACATAAGTATAACTCTGAAACCACATTTACGATATCTAAATCTGACCTTTACCATAGGACGATATCTAAACCTAACGATAACTCCACTGACCGTTAGTTTAACCACACAAAGTATGAGCTCATTACGTGGAGTTTGAGGGAAGTTTCATCCCGAACAATTAACAAATTTAGCTCAAAATAAAAATGGGTTTAATAGGTCAAAAAAACTAAAAAATCATCATAATGGGTGAGTAGATTGTTATTATTATAATAACAAAAACGCAACTCGTACAGAAATTTACCCTTTGTGACCCTTTACACAACCCTCCCAACATCCCATGTTGCGAACTTTAGTAATGATCATTATCTACCAAATTACATAAACTTATGTTTGAAAATATCAGGACACTCTATATTGAATCAAATTATAACATGTGGCAAAAACAGACCAAGATTACTATACATGTTGAAAAAATGGCCAGCCTCATCATTTTCGGGGGTGTTTGTTTAGGCTTATGAAGCATTAGCACATTTAGGGTTATATTTCATAAGCCCCAGTTTTCTCGCTTATACCGAGACTTGGGAGCTTAATAAATTTATATAAGCACACAAGTGTCTAAATAAGCCGAAAAACTTAAGTTTTGAAATATAAGCCAAAATCAAATATGATATCGGCTTATATTTCATAAGACTCGATTTTTTGGCTTATTTTGAGACTTATGAGCGTTGTATATCGTGATAGAATAAATTTATATATGCCCACAACTCTCAAAATAAGCCGAAAATTAGGGCTTTGAAACATAAGCCCAAATCAAAGTTGATATCCGCTTCCATTTCATAAGACAAGTTTGTTTGCTTATTTTGAGACTTATTAGCCTATATACGTTTATCACATCATGATAAACTTATATAAATTTAACCCCAAATAACAAACACCCATCTAAAGAAACTGAGTGGGTGTTTGGGATTGCGTTTGGAACTATATTATCTAGTTATTTTATTTTCAACATGGAGAAAAACTAAAATGAGTCTATATTTTAGTCATTTTAAATATCAACTAAACAAATAATCTAACCAACTGGCTTAGCTCAATGGCCTCCATGGTTCCATTAAGTGGTTTCTTTGGGGAGGTTTCCTCGGGTTCAAGACCTCTCAAGGGCTTCTCAAGCGAAGCGGATAAGAAGTCGAAGAAGACATTCTGCCGATGTCATTGCACGACTCGACCCACTAAACAAATAATCTGATTTGCCAAACACTAAAAAAAAAATGATAATATAAACCACGTTTCCTAATTGTTAATTATCTGATTATTTATTTTCAAAACGCATAATCTATTGGATTTTCAATAAGCAATCCTAAACAAGCGAGCTTATGAAACATAAGCCGAAAGCCAAATAAGCCTATAAGCCGGCTATATAAGCCGAAACAAATACCCCTTAACTATCTGTAAAAATAAAAATGAAAATAAATTGATTTTATTTATTACAGTTGATGCTTCTTCTTTCTGCTGCTGTGCGGTGTTGTTGGTGGAAGGAAACCTAATTAGTGGATGATAATATGTGGTTTGGTTTTGTAGGCCCATTTGTTAGTTATGTAAGCCCATTTAAGCCCATTCAGTTATGGTGATAACAATTTCTTTTGCCAACTCCAAAAATAAACCGATTCGAAATTATTATTTTTTAACGCTAGTTTGGTGCAGCAGAGTATCTTGCGTGCCACTGAGGCACCAAGTTTCTCGACCCGAGTTCGAATTATCTCACGAAGAGAATATCAACCCCATGCTAGTCATCCAGTTGTCAATTCTGGAAAAATCCCCCACATGGGGAATGACAGGAGTCGAACCCCTGACCTCCCCACATGGAGACTATAATCAAATGCATATATCTAACTAAGCTAGACTTCATTTGCAAAAAACTAATTATTTTAAAGGGAATTTTCAAAAAATGCCCAAAAACATTAAAATGTTCCTAAAATGTCAGTGCTTTTAAGAAGTTTCTAAAATAGCTCAAAGTAATCGAGGCATTCGAAACGACCTAGTACATTTTCGAATTCGAAGGCAACCGAGATAACCGCGACACGTGTCACGCAAAGATGATAGGTTGTCTCGGTTTGGATATACCACATCGGTTTTATTTGTATGTAAAATTGTACTAACTTTTAAGGCGTATTTTTGTTCGAATAAATAATTTAATTAAGTCAAATCACTTTATATGTAAAAAGTTTTTTTTCTAGTGATAAACGCTCGATTCTTTGCTCAATGGGCTCTTCTTGTTAAGAAGCATTGATATCTTGAATTATATACTTTGTGCAACTTTAAACCACTTAACTTGGTGTAGCAAAATTTATTTATATATTTTAAACTGTAAATGTTAGTGCTTAGTGGTTAGTGGGTCGAGTCATGCAATGCCATCCAAGCGGAAGAATGTCTTCTTTGAACCCTCGCCTAGTTATATTAGACTCTTTATCCGTTTCGCCTGAAAGACCCTTGGCAGGTCTTAAACCAAAGACCTCCAGGAAACCTCTCCCAAGGAAACCACTTAGTGGAACCTTGGTGGCCAACTGAGCTAAACCAGTTGGTTGGTGTAGCTAAATTTATTGTTCGACGTCTTTGAAATAAAATATTGTACAGTTTTCTTATTACATTTTTTTGGTTTGAACTTTCTCATACAATACGTCTTTCAATGAAAGAACTGACATTATACACCAAACGTTTGACACAATAAATCCTTAGGACTGGCGGTGCAAACCTTTTTCCATTATCTTCTCACGAAGAATATATTTTGTAAAAAAAATTTAACAATTTCTTTTGCAAAAACTGTTTTTTTTTTCTTCATTTTTTTGAAAAAAAAAAAGTTGTCTTTTTCTGGAAAGAAAATTCTAATTAAAAAAAAAATTATGTTTAGTTTTCTTTTCAAAAAAAAGATTAAAAAGTTTAAGTTAAGATGTTTGCACTATTAGTCATGGGATGCATAGTGCTAGATCATGAGAATGTATTTTGCAATTATCATTTAAATAAGGGATCTTTGGTTGGAGAAAAGTATCACACTTTTTCTGAAAAAAATCATTTGAAAATAAAAAAAAAAAACAAAAAGCTTTTAGTCGCACTTTTTCCAATATAATTAAAAAAAAAATCATTCTCAACTTTTATATAGAAAAAAATAAAAAACATCATTTAACACTCCTCTATTTTATCTCTCATTTTTTTATAGAAGAAAAATCTAACTTTATATTTAAACAAGTTTTCAAAATTTTATCTAATGAAATCATTCCCTCTTTTAGAGACAAAAAAACAATAAAAATTTTCCACAACTAAACAGCCCTTAAGCATCTCAACGTTTCTGCAAATTAACCACAAAAGATGCATGCCATACAAAGATAAACGACTCAAAGTTTCACACCATCACGACGACTACACACTACATCGAGCAAGCTATAGTTCTAAACAACATAAACACGAGTCCATTCTAGATGCAAAAACTTGCATCTGTCATTACATACTAGTTACATAGACCTCAACAAAACTGTAAAATGATGAGGTTATAGATAAACGCTAAATAGACCATCGTTAGTTAGGATCCGGTAGCCGTCTTGTTATAAACTTTACTTACTGCATCTTTTCATCTGCGCTCACAACTTGGAGTCAAACTTTTCCTTTGTCCGAGACTTCACACCTTTCAACTTTTGCATCCCTACAAGCAAAACAAGTGACTGTATCAAACGGGAAAATATTTTGAACTTTGACTGCTTTCTTAGTCGAATGCAACGCACGTAATATAATTGCATCTAATGATCCTGAACTACATTATCTACCGTTACATGTTCCACCATGGGATTTCCCGCTATGTCTTGGCGTTCAAAATGCTTGCCACTGAACTTGAGCTAATCAAACATACGAGTCACGATTTTAAAAGAGTTCTGATAGATATATGCTTACCTCATATAATGGTTAGGTGACACAAACGTGGCGGTGTATATGACTTCTGCAGGGTAACCCACTGTAAAGTCAGAGTTATACAACACTTTGTATTTGTCATTGTCATCTCCTTCGCTTTCATCTTCACATTTGCTCTTATCGTCTTTTTTCTTGATGAGATCTACTTGACAAATACGATTACCTCCACCTCTGTAATCTATCATTAGCATGTTTCCGTTGCTCATCAAGTGCAATGGACACAAACCACGAATATCAAAATTGCCAAGAAGCTGATAGTTTACCACCTTACTCCAGATATCCTCATCTGCAATATACTTCCACAGCTCGATACAGATGTAGCCGTACATGGCACATAAATGAATGGACCCTTTTTGAACAGTGATAGATGTTTCATCCATATTACGAGACACGGGGGGGTTTCTCATCTCATGGAACGTCATAGCTTTTGTGTCAAACCTCATTGAACCTTCAATTCTTTTACTCTGAGACAGAAAATAGAGATGATTGCTCAAGCAGAAACCTGGTCTCCAAGTCCACATGCCTTGAAAGATGAACCCCGTGTCTAACTTTCTCCACGAGTCAGATTTCAAAGAGTATATGTAAACATTCCCCGACTCTGTTACAACTAGAAGCTTGTAGTCGTCTTCATCTGAGCTGTAATACAATCCGTATCCAGAATTGTTGTAGCATTCCATGTGATCCGGATTGGATGGTCTAGACAATCTCTTATACTCGGTTGTGACAGGATTCCACAAAATAAAATCATAGTCTCTAGGTACATGCTTTTGTCTTTTGTGTAGATTATTTTCGACGCATAAACATACCAGCCCCTGATCAGATGTAAGTACACGAATATACTCAGGAGCAGTATATTCATCAGTACCCTCTACGAACTCTGGTAAAGAGCGTCTGCAGGGAGCATTACATGGCGGCGATTCAGAGTCAATGGTGTAGAATTCTGCTTCTTCTTCTTCAGAAAGAAAGAGCACGCCTTGGTCTATCAGATAGGAGCAAACATGGTCTTTTAGAAGACTGCAGTCATTGTGCATCTTTTTAAACCTATCTGACATTATGAACGAGTTCCACTGCTTGGAGACACACTTAAAACGAACTGCAGATTTTGTTGGAACCCACGTTATAATCTGATTCAAGATTACGTCTTCTGGAAGAAAAACCTCCATAGTTTTCTTGTCTGTGTCATACAATGTTTCCTGATTAGTTAGAATCGTAACATACATAACATCATAATAATCTAAAGAATATTGTAACAGTAATGAACTCATACTAGTTTCTAACGCAATAACAACAATAATGTCACATATATGCCACAGACCGTAAGTTTAACCTCACAAAGTACGAGCACGTAACTACATAAGTATAACTCTGAAACCATGTTAACGCTATCTAAACCTGACCTTTACCTTAGGACGCTATCTAAACCTGACCTTTAACCTTAGGACGCTATCTAAACCTGACCTTTAACTTACACAACCCTCCCAACATCCCATGTTGCGAATTCTAGTAATGATCATTATCTACCAAATTACATAGACTTATGTTTTAAAATATCAGGACACTATATCGAATCAAATTATAATATGTGACAAAAACAGACCAAGATTACTATACATGTTGAAAAAATGGCCAGCCTCATCATTTTCAGGGATGTTTGTTTAGGCTTATGAAGCATAAGCACATTTGGGGTTATATTTCATAAGCCCCAGTTTTCTCGCTTATATCGAGACTTGGGAGCTTAAATAAGTTTATTATATCAAAATAAACTTACATAAGCCCACAAATCTCGAAATAAGCCGAAAATTTAGGGCTTTGAGACTTCTGAGCTTATATTTCATAAGACCCCATTTTTTGGCTTATTTTGATACTTATGAGCGTATATAAGTTTATTATATCATAATAAACATATATAAGCCCCCAAGTCTCAAAATAAGCCGAAAATTAGGGCTTTGTATTATTAGCCCAAATCAAATTTAATATCGGCTAAGAATCGATTTTTTAGCTTATTTTGAGACTTATGAGTGTATACAAGTATATCATGATATAATAATCTTATATAAGCCCACAAGCCTCAAAATAAGGGCTTAAGAAATTTAAGCCCAAATCAAATTTGATATCGGCTTAAGACTCAATTTTTTGGCTTATTTTGAGACTTATAAGCTTATAAACTCATAATAAACTTATATATAGGGCTTAAGAAACTTACGCCCAAATGTGCTTATGTTTCATAAGCCAAAACAAACTTGTTTAATGATACCCATAAAAGGATAATAAGGGGTGTCTATTTCGACCTATATAGCGGGCTTATTTTGAAACATCTCGGCTTATATAAGTTTATGAAAGCTTATAAAAAGCCACAAAAGGTCAGCTTATGAAACATAAGGCGAAAACAAAATAAGTCATAAGCCGGCTATATAAGCCGAAACAAACACCCCCTTAACTATCTGTAAATAATGATGAACATAACACAAATTAATAAAAATAAAAATAAATTGATTGTATTTATTTATTACCGTTGAAGCTTCTTTCTGCTGCTGTTCGGTGGAAGGAAATGATGGAAACCTAATTAGTGATGATGAGATGTGGTTTGGTTTTGTAGGCCCATTTGTTGGGTGTATCAATTATGTAAGCCCATTCAAGTCATGGAAGTTGGAGATTTTTTCAAGCCCATTCAATGTTTCGTCGTGTCTTTTAACATTGGTCATTGTCCATTCTAGAAGTGCAAATGAAAACCGGTTTTTTTTAAATTCGGTTCAAAAATTCGAACCGGTTTTTTCAAAATCTTGTTTTCAAATTATCCGATCCGGATTTTTCTATCCGAACCGGTTAGACCGGTTTTTAGATTTTAAAAAAAATCGGATAAATTTCCGGATTTATCCCGTTTTTAACAATTTATTAATTTTTTTTTTAACATTTTTTTTTTTGTAAAACCTGTTTTTTTTTACCGGATAAAATCGGTTTGCCTGAAAAGTCAAACTAGCCGTTGGGTTTGACTTTTCAGGCAAACCGGTTTTATCCGGTTTTAACCGGATTTTTATAAAACAAAAAACCGATCATCAGTAAGCTTTTGGGCTTTTGAGGGTATACTAATATTTTTCGGGTGATGACTATGCTGAAGCTCGAAATGTATTAGTGATTATTGTAGTTTTATTGTAGTGTTTAAATAAAAATTATGAAGTTGTATGATTGTATTGTTGAAATAAAAATTATTGTGGCATTTTTTTTAATGTTTTATAGTTGTATTTTTTTTAATGTTTGTAAATAAATTACGAAAAAAAACGACACCAACACTTTTAACCGAAAAAACCGAACCGAACATTTTTAACCGAAAAAAACCCGATCCGAAAAATTCCGATAAAATCCGATTGCGAAAATTTTAATCCGAAAAAAATTCGATACGAACTTTTTAATCCGAAAAATCCGATCCGATCCGAAACCGGATTTTCAAAAATCCGGTTTTATCAAATCCGGATTTTCAAAAATCCGAATGGTTTTATCCGGTTTATTCGCACCTCTAATCCATTCTACAAATAATAGTTTCTAAAGTAAATACGAGCCGAGACACGAATCCTTAACCTTTTTGTCCATAGAATCTTCCCCTTTACCCATTGATATTTTGAAAGTGAATGCCAACCGAGTTAAGCCCATTGATGTAACAAATAAGTAAATGCAAAGTGGATTCTACAATCGATATTAACATGACCGATAATGTTTTTTCACAATCGAACAAAAAATAGATCCCCAAACCTAAAAAGAGTATCACGAAGGGTTTTATTTGTATGTAAACAATGTGTATTAACTTTTGATCGTGACCCATTTTTGTTAAGGCCCATTTTAATTCAACTAAAACTTTTGATTCCTTTTGTTTTTAAGCTGTGTTTGGTAACGAGCAGTTTCAAGCGTTTTGGAGCAGTAAGCGACAAGCAGTTAGAGTTTTTATTGAAAAGCTTGTTTGGCAAAGGAGCAACTAGCGTCTGAATATTGTCTAAACGTTTCAATCTCAAATGCTATCTTAAGAAGCATTTCAGAACTGCTCCAAGCAGAATGATTATAAAATTACATTTATACCCTCAATTATAATATTTACAACTTATGTAATTAGGTTCTGTGCCCTTTTTCGTAATTTTACAATTTCTAATTACTTCTTACAACTACGTTACCAAACACTTTTTCTATACAAACTGCTTACTGCTTGTTGCTCTTACTTCTGCTTACTTCTGCTTACTGTTTATTGCTTCTGCTACTGCTACATGATCGAGTCGAGTGGACTTTATAAGTATAATGTCAACGGCTCATAAATTTCACGAGTCGAGTATTTTTCAATTTGGATTCACTTAAACCAAGACTCATGTGTCAACTTACAATTCAATTCAATAGTCAGATAAGCCTGACACGTTCAAGTTTTTTTATATTTTATTTAAAAAAAATTAGACTTAAAAATATACATATCAATGAACTCGCTTTGAATATGAACTTTTAATTCAAATTATTATAGACTGACAACAATTTTTACGCATATCAAATCGAAATGGGTTTGTCGGTTTGTCGAATCAAATGCTTTTCATTTACGATTCTTCAAACTAGGTAACCGTTTGTTGACGCGCACAAATGGAAGCTTTTACTATTGATCTAATGTCATTGTATACCCTTTTAACATAATCGAATAGATATTGCATCTCATAGTTCCGTTCTTGGTGGAAGCGATGCTTATAGGTAGACTTAGAGGTACTTTTGCTTCTTACTAAGAGGATCAAAAAGAAAAGAAAAAGAAACACCTCTTTAATGTTAGCAACGAAAATTGTTACACTCATAGTGAGATGAACTTAAAATGTACGTAAAACTTAATGAATGATCATTAATATTACATTAATATTACATTAATATTACAGTATATCTAATGACGAACTTTACACTCTGTTCTTAAGTTTTTTTTTAAGGAATAGAAAGGGATGAGAAGGGAAATTACAAAATATTAGTGTTCTTTAGTTTTTCATAGGAAGAAACAATGGGGGATGGGAAGGGAAGAGGAAGAGAAAGTATAGTTTTTTTTTATGGTAATCTGTTCCGCCCAATATTGGGAGGATTAGGAAGGGAATGAGTTATTAACATCAATGGTTTATGTAAAAGTACAATTATATCCATTGATGTGTCACATGTTTGACATAATTTTTTGTTCAAGACTTTTTGTCCATTTGTTTTATTCGTGGGCTTTGTCTATTTGTTCATTCGTGGGTTGTGTTCTTTCTCTAATATAATATATGTTTGTTTTGTAATGGAATGTTGTCTGCAATCTGCAGTCTGTAACAAAAAGATTTTGTCTACCAGTTGGTCCTCAATTTGGTTTAATGTTTGCTGAATATATAATTGGGTTTAATGTTTGCTGAATATATTTGAACACTGTATAATTCGATTTTAATGGAGAAAAATAAGTGAATAATGTATGTAGTTTCGAGGGTATGTTGGTAATCTTGTTAGTTTTCTTATCCTTCCTTGGCTACTTAAAAATAAAACTAAAGAACACAAATTACAATAACTACTTTTCTCATCTTGTCATCCCTTACTTTACCCTTCCCGTTCTATCCCTTTCTATTCTTTAAAATTTAGACTCGAGAACAGAGCGTTAGTAGAGACTAAGGAAGGCCTCAGCTCTTTCGAAGTTTGTGATGAATAATGTAACTATTATTTATTTTGTTTTAAAGTTATTGGTCATTTTTTTTATTTTTATATATATAAAATAATTCGGCCCCACTAAAATAAATGATCTAAGATCCGTCGTTTATATTTATACAAATGCCACACAAACCTTAATACATTCCCGCCATTTCTAAATGCTTCAAAAAACCGTTACATTCAAAACCCTAATCGAAAAATGCAAAACCCTAACTCAATTCAAACACCTTCACGCCCAAATCATCAAATCACACTCACCCGACAACCCGATCGCTATCGGCCCGCTTCTCTCAGCCTTAGCCACCACTCCGAACAACCCCCCTTTTTTCGCACACGCTCGTTCCATCTTCGAAAACCTTCAATTTCGCAACACGTTCATGTACAATACAATGATCAGGGGCTATGTCATGAATGGGGAAGATATTCTAGGTGTAATGTGTTTTAAGGAGATGTTAAGGTTTGGGATTTTAGCTAATGGGTATACTTTTCCGCCGTTGGTTAAGGCGTGTTTGGGTTCAGGGTTCACGGGTTTGGACCGCGTTGGGGTGACGGTACATGGGTTTGTTTTGAAATTGGGATTTGGGGATGATGGGTTTGTGGGGAGTGGTTTGATTGAGTTTTACGCGGGGAGATGTGAGATGTGGGACGCGCGTAAAGTGTTTGATGAAATGGGGGTTAAGGATGTGGTGGTGTGGACTAGTTTGATTGACGGGTATGGGAAGAACGAGGATGTGGAGAGTGCGAGGGTGGTTTTTGATGAGATGCCGTGGAAAAGTGTGGTTTCGTGGAGTGCGATGATGGCGGCTTATTCAAGAGTTGGTGAGTTTGAGGAGGTTGTTTGTTTGTTTGAAACGATGCAAGAGTTGGGTGTTAGACCGAATGAGTCTGTTCTCGTGAGTGTGCTTACGGCATGTGGGAATATTGGGGCACTTGCACAAGGGTTGTGGGTGCATTCGTATGCTAAAAGGTGTCGTCTTGATTCGAATACTATCCTTGCTACCGCATTGGTTGATATGTATTCCAAATGTGGTTATCCTGACTTAGCTTTGTCGGTATTTAAGTCTATTTCTGTAAAGGATACGGGAGCTTGGAATGCTATAATTTCCGGGTTGTCAATGAACGGAAAAGCTAAAACTACATTAGACTTATTAAATCAGATGGCATCAGTCAAGATTCAACCAAGTGCAGCCACATTTGTAGCTATACTAACAGCTTGTACACATGCCAATTTGGTCAAAGAAGGGGTCGAGTTATTTAACCGAATGGACAAACATTATGGGGTTGAACCACAATTCGAGCATTACGCGTGTGTGGTTGATCTTTTTGCAAGAGCGGGAATGCTGGAAGAAGCCATGGAGTTTGTGGAGAACGAGTTGGGTGGCGTTGGTAAAGGAGACGCAAATGTGTGGGGAGCTCTTCTTGGTGCGTGTAGAACATATGGAAAGGTTGAAACTGGAAACAAAGTATGGCGCAAATTGGCTGAAATGAAAGTAAGTGATTATGGGGTTTGTGTAGTTTCTTATAACATGTATAAGGAAGCTGGTTGGAAAAGAGAGGCGGAAGAAGTTAGGAATATGATTTCCGAATTTGGATTGAAGAAAACGCCTGGTTGTAGCGCGGTGGAGATTGATGGCGTGGTTAGAGAATTTGTTTCTGGTGATAACTCTCATGATCTGACACAGGAAATACATAAAACGCTCGAATCTTTGTTAAAGGTGGCTCGTCTTGTTGAACTGCATTGATATCTTGATTTATATAAATTGCGCAACTTTAACCCACTTAACTTGACTTAACTTGTGCTTCGTGTGGCTAAATTTTTTGTTTAGCCTATTTGGAATAAGATACTGTACAGTTTTTTATTCTCGCGATTTATGGCTTTACTGATAAGTCAAAATCATCAACGTCTCGACAAGGGTAATAGACTGTCATTTGAATAATGATACACGAACATGGAACTGAGGAAAAAGCGTAAATATGCATCACCACGTTTCAGCAAATTAACCACCAAAGAAACAAAATGTGCATGCCATACAACGATATATCGGTCAAAGTTTCACATGTCACCCAAGGCCATCACGACTACACACTACATCGAGCAAGCTAAAGTGCTAAACAGCATCAACACAAGTCCATTCTAGATGCAAAAACTTGCATCCGTCATTAAAACTAGTTACATAGACCTCAACAAAACTGTAAAATGATGAGGTCATAGATAAACACTAGATAAACCATCATTAGTTAGGATTAGGTAGCTGGCTTGGTATAACCTTTCACTGACTGCATCTTTTCGTCAGCTGATCCAACTTGGAGCCAAACTTTTCCTTTGCCTCCATCTCTTCTTTAGCGTGTTTGCTCTTCATTTTAGCAATCTCTTCTTCGTAAGATTTCATTAGCTTCACCCTTTCTTCCTCGGCTTCTTTCATCTCGTTTGTCTGAGACTTCACATTCTTTTCAACTTTTGCATCCCTATAAGTAGAATAAGAACTAATATAAGTAGAGATGGAAGCAGATTATTATTATCAGATAGTCAGATATTTTTTTTCTTAAGCTGTATATCAAGTCAACCGTCACAAATATATTGATATACAGTCATCGAGAGAAATGTTTTTACACAAGAACGGGAAATACCTTTGACGAACATCTGCAATTGCATGAACCGTCTTGCATTCCTCCTGTTGTAGTTTCTCAAGTTCTTTTTTCTGTTCATTCCTACAGTCTTGAAGCACTTTCAACTGGTCCTTGGAGAATTTTTCAAGAAAGTCCATCTAAACAAATATAGCAAAAGAAAATTAATAAGAATAATATTTAAGCGTACTACGGTATAAAACTAATATTATTATTAATGAAAAGTACCTCTTCCTCGTTCTGCTCGTGGTACATCTGTGTTCTCTCCCTGATAATTTTGTTCTCTTCTTCAATCTTCCTCAGCTTCTGAGACAGCAACCAAAAGGCGTCTTCAAGTGCTTTGGAGCTCCTCTCTTGTTTGGCAATCATTTTCTTATACCAGATCAGCTGTTGGCTGTCCTTGCTCAGTTGCTTATACTGATTTACAATCTTTTCTTGATACGATACCAACTCGAACTTCAACTTCAGCTTTCCTAAATAAACAAATAGCAGATGGAAGATGTTCAAAGACCCGACTGCTATGAGTGGCAAAATGAGTGAATCAAGCAGGCTAGGCCGGGTTTCAAAATGGGTTTGGGTCAATATCGCAAATTTTAGAGCAGGTCAACTGACTGCCAGCACCTTTTTGGAAAAAGAAATTCAGGAACCCTATAGTGTTCTCTCTAATGAGTCGAACCGGTCAAATGGGTTGTAATTCGCCAAAAGTAATTCGAGTTTTTACATAAAAGGATGAAATGGAGTGCATACCAGGTGAATGAAGGTTAAAAACCTCCAAGTCTTGTTCTGTAGCAAGATAGCCATACAACTGTCGCTTACCATCAGAACTGAAATGAACCGGGTGATCATTCCAAGCATGTCTACCTGTGTCTTGGCGTTCAAAATGCTTGCCTAGACGCTCAGCCTCTAAATACCCAATAGCTGATGCGTCAAAAATCAACACACTCATACCCCTGTGCCCTTCTGGCCCAAATGCATTACGGGCTTTCACAGCTTCAAAAGAATCGAAGTATTCCATAAGCTCTTGGGTTCCCATGCCAAGCCACTGAAATAAATATTCAATTGTAGTAAATCACAAGCCACACGTACACGTTTAGGGGGTGTTTGGATGTGCATTTTCAAAGCAACTATTGTGACTTGAAATCAGACTCGCACAACTTTCATTTAAGTAAGGCTAACTAGTAACTAGGTAGCTTTGCATTTATCTAAAAAATTAAGTTTTTCAATTACGATTGCTTTGACCCAAAAGATGTTTTTGGATCTGCGTTATGACATTAATTATCTTTGACAATCAGTTTTGAACTATTTCGAAAAATAAACAGATCATGATCCATTTTGCTACCAAAATAACCCTAAAAGCAATAAAATTAACAGGTATACCTTCTCATTTTCATCCTCCTCGAGCAGCGTATTCTGAACGATCACCATCGGAGGCCACACAATTTTCCAGTCTCCGACATCTTTATCAACACCAACCCATTTCCCAAACACTTGCCCACTTTGAACAGCCACAGCCCCTCGTCTATGCAGCTCTTCGTCCAAAAGCTCAGCAAGAGTCCTATGAAGCATAGGTCTTCGTGACCCTTTAGTCTTAATATGAGTAACAAACGCTTTCATACCTCTAAACCAATGAATCGAACCAGGACCATCTCTACAAGCAGGACAATGCCACTGCCTAACTGGTTCGTTAATCTGGTCAGCAGTCAGTTCATCTAAACTCTCAAACAGCTCAACAAAATACGGGTGCTTTTTACGCGAATCATGACTCATTTGACTGTCGTCAGAATCGTAATCATCACTCACAATCTCGTCATCTGAATCAATGGCATCATAAAGCTTAAACCCATTATCACCTTCTGCCACATCATCAGTTTGTTCATCGGTTTTGTTACCAGCCCATGTGGCCCATTCACGTCTACTTCCATCCCCTGTTACGTATCCTTCAGCCAAACCCTCCCAACCATTTTTACCCGAATTCAGAGACATATTCCTCAACCCCTGATTCAACTCTTCAACGTTCCGATCATTTTCACCTGTCGTCATCTGCACGCGTTCAAAACCCCTAAAAGGTTAATCTTTCACAACAGCTAGCTATATATTATTTGAAAAATGCATTTTCTTTTTCGGGTAACCACTATTTCGACCTTTTGGCCAACTAATCCATATAGTTCTAAACCCACCGCCACACAGACTTAAACACCTTTCAGAAAGTTGGCATGGCCACTTCATACTTCGGGTTATGAGCGTGTTCTCTTCTTGTTTGTGTTATCTTATTTACCTAGCTTATGAGCTTATAGCTTATTGGCCATAAGCTGAAAATCCGAAAAAAGTGTCCTTATAAAGCCTTTCCATGTCTACATAATAAACCCATAAGCAAGGTAAATAAGATAACATAAATAAGCCCATTTTCATGGCTTATTTTCTAACTAATGAGATTGTTCTCTTGAGCTTATTTGTGTTACCTTATTTACCTGGTTTACAGCTTACTGGCCATAAGCTCGAAATCCGAAAAGGTGTGCTTATACGCCTTTCCAAGTTTACATAAACCCATAAGCGAGGTAAATAAGGTAACACAGAAACCCCATTTTCTTGGCTCATATTCTAACTTATGAGCTTATATTAGTTTATTATGATATGATAAATGTATATAAGCCCATAAGCCGCAAAATTATGACTTATGAAACATAAGCCAAATTTTGGCTTATATTTCATACGCCTCTATTTGTGGCTTGTTTTAACTCTTATGTGGTTATATAAGTTTATCATATCATAAATAAGCTTATATAAGCCCATAAGTCTCAAAAGAAGCCACAAAATTGGGGCTCATGAAACATAAGCCCATTTCGGCTTATGTTTCATAAGCATTAACAAACACCCCCATTTATATAAGTCTCAAATAAAGACAGAAATTGGAACTTATGAAACATAAGCCCATTCCGGCTTATGTATCATAAGCTTAAACAAACACCCCATTTATATAAGTCTCAAATAAAGACAAAAAATTGGAGCTTATGAAACATAAGCCCATTTCGGCTTATGTTTCATAAGCATTAACAAACACCCCCATTTATATAAGTCTCAAATAAAGACAAAAAATTGGAGCTTATGAAACATAAGCCCATTTCGGCTTATGTTTCATAAGCATTAACAAACACCCCCATTTATATAAGTCTCAAATAAAGACAAAAAATTGGAGCTTATGAAACATAAGCCCATTTCGGCTTATGTTTTCATAAGCTTAAACAAACACCCCATTTATATAAGTCTCAAAAAATTGGAGCTTATGAAACATAAGCCCATTTCGGCTTATGTTTTCATAAGCTTAAACAAACACCCCCATTTATATAAGTCTCATATTAAAACAGAAAACTGGAGCTTATGAGACATAAGCCGAAACCAAATAAGCTCATAAACCCACATATAATCCAAAACAAACACCTTTTAAATTTGTTTGTGTGCTTATACGCCTTTTTTTGTTTTTTTGTTTTTAAATTTGTTTTTTTTAAATTTATTTACAATTAAAAGCATAAATCACAAATAAATTTAAAAAAAAAACAAAAAAAGGGGCTCATAAGTATAAAAAATAAAAATAAAATAAAAAAAGGCTATAAAATTATTAGAAACTAATTGCATTGTTAAAAATCATAAAATTAACGGAAATAAAATATTATTATTATTATTATTAAGGGCATGCAAGAATAAATTTAAAAAAAAAAGTTGACCTGAGTGGTAACGGTGGTCAACGGCGGAGTAACAGTGAAGAGAAAACACAGTGCGACTCTGTGTGTGTGTGTGTGTGTGAAAATGGGGTAGTATAAAAGGAGTGACCTTTTTGTTTAAATTACTATATTGTCCTTGCTTATGTTTTCAAATGTACTTTTTTAAGTTTTAGTAACTTTCTCTAATGTTCAAGGATGTTTTATAAACCAGTAGTATGATATCCGCGTAATATAACGACGGATAACTGTAAGTAACAACAAATGTTACACTTTAAACAATTAAATTTGTGTTTAAATTAAAGTTAAACTTGTATAAAAGTTGAATAAAATATGTAAATGTTAGAATTTGATAGAAATATATAAAAAGATATATTAGACGAATAATGTGCAATTTTATATAGTAGTATATATATTAGACGAATAATGTGTGGTACATAAGTTTTTTAACTTTATGTAGACAAAATTCCATAGGGAACAAGCACCTAAAAAGGTAAAAAAGAATAGATCTCATCCATCCATTTCTAAACAGATCTTACGGTGGAGATCTCATTCATCTCCCCCTTTCCACCTGCTACAAACACACAACCTTACACACAAACACATACTCCAAATCAAACCCTAATCAACCTCTACAACTGTACCTACCACCGCCGTCACCCCACCGTCGTGACACCTCCGCCGCACTCCCACCATATATCGTCGATCTACAGCAATCCGTCGACACCAACTCTAGCAACACTCACTATGGCTTCATATTAACAAACAGATGGTGTTTGTTTATATTTTTAGATAGATGTGTTATATTAAAACATGTTTAATAACGAATTTTGTGAAAGAGTGCTCAGGTGTTTGCCAATTGCTATACTTAGAATGTCATGGCTATTAGTGTATCAGGTGTTCGACAAAATGCCACAATGAGAAAGCTTTGTAATGATTGATGGAGGCGAAGTGTTATGTGAATTCACGTGCTTTGGGGTATATTGTGCGATGTACGGGTGGTTTGGGGATGGTTAGTGAGGTGAATCGGTTTTTGACTTGGTTAAGGAAATGGGGTGTGTGCCAAATGAGGATAGTTATGATGCGTTATTGGAGCTGAATTCGAAAGATGGGTTGGTGAGTTTGATGGTTGTAAGGATGCGAGATGAGGAAGAAATGGTGGAAGTGTGATAAGTTTACAATGGCATTGGTTTGTAGTGTTATTGTAGGGCAGGGAAATTTGATCACAGGTTGGAAGGATTTGCACCATCACAATTCATCCATCCACAGCTCTACATTTTGACGAGCATGTCTGCATGATAAAACTATTATCAGGCTCGCTTAGGAGATGAACTTTGAAAGTTTTCTTGATCTCACCCTTGCTCTTGAGAACTGAGATACCTCTGAAGACTATTAGTGTGGTGGTGTGTATTATTTTTATAGGCTTATGGTTTGCGAGTAACAGAATCGCATGTGATTTGTGTACAATCACATGTGATTTGAGCATAATCACATGTGATTTGAGCATAATCACATGTGATTTTAGCAGAATCACATGTGATTTTGAGAAAAATCACAACCGAGTTGTATTGAGTTTGATTTAATGGTTAAATCTATCTTGTTTTAATTGACTACATGGTAACTATAAAAAGTTGATTCAATGATGTATTCAATTAAACAAGTCTGTTGTTATACTCGATTTAATTTCTTATTTATTCATATTTGTAATATAGATTTTGTTGAGATAAATCACATGTGATCGATACACGAAATATGTCGAATCAAAATTTAAAAGAGAAAACAAGTATAAACCAAGAATCGGACTTAGTCGATTTATTTAGTTAAGTTATTGTTATTGCTGGTTATAAAATATTGTCATTGTCATTTTTGGTATTCATTAGTCCTTAACAATAGATATTTGATTGGATGTTACATTTTTATCAAAGTGTATATATAAAGATGTCAAATTTGTGACCTTGTATTGTCTTTGCAATAATACGACTTCAACGTGTGTATAAATCGTCACATGTGACTCAGTTATTTGTTAATAACATGTGATTCACACACGAATTACATGTAATTCTGCTTGAATTACATGTGATTCAATTATTTTAACCTTAACTTCTAAAAAACCACTTTAGATGAATCATGTGTGATTTTGTTTGAATCATATGTAATTTTATCAATATATAAAAATGTTATTCATGTAAAATATAAAAAAAGTTTGGCTTCTAAATTACATGTGATTTTGTTTAAATCACATGTAATTTTGCATGAATTACATGTAATTCGATGATAATTACATGTGATTTTGCATGAATTACATGTGATTCAATGATAATCTCATGCAATATTTTTTACTTATCATATGACTAACTAACCTAAAAATGTAATTTGTATTCAAGTAAACAAACATATGTATTTTATATAGTAAAACCAAATCTGATCACGTAATTATCTGATAATAAATAGGATTCAAAAACAAAAAAGTATTTAAGCATAAAAATTCACTGTAGATGAATCACATGTGATTTTGTCTAAATCATATGTAATTCTATCAATATATTAAATTGTTTGTTGTCATTCATGTAAAATATATAAAGCAAATTGGTTTCTGAATTACATGTGATTTTGTTTAAATCACATATAATTTTGCTTGAATTACATGTGATTCGTCGACAAGTACATGTGATTTTGCTTGCATCAAATGTGATTCAAGCATTTTGAAACTTTATCATCTTCTAACAAACTTACTGTAGATAAATTACATGTGATTTTGGTTGAATCACATGTAATTTTGCTTGAATTACATGTAATTCGCTGATAATTACATGTGATTTTTCTCACAACAAATTAATAGTTTAGACTTTCAATTAACAAACTTAGTAGTCTAACATGGTCATTTCTAAATTAAAAATAAATCACAAGTGATTTAGGCTACAACAATAAAGAAAAAAATTATACTTGATTTATAATTTTCCATATAAAAAACAATAAAATATAATACCATGCCAACAACATAGCAATCACTGTTAGAATCACATGTGATTTATATTTAACATCTAGATCTGCAACTTTTTGAAAGCATCTTCTTTTTTCAGATTCAAGTCCATGATACATGTTCAACAACTTCTTTTGTTCACATCTACCACATCCAAACCATCAAAATTAATGCTTTCAACAACTTCTTTGCTCATTATCATTTTCCGGCGAGATTTATTGTTTTCCGACGAGGTTGTCATTTTCCGACGAGTTTTCGAGTGATTCCGACACGTTTTTTGTTGTGATTCTAGCGATGTATGTTGTTTTAAAATGAGGCGTGGTGGCGGTTAAGGTCTCCATCGTTCTTTCTTGATTTCCGGCGAGATTTTTTAGAGATTCCGGCGGTAGGTTTTAATTTCCGGTGAGGGTTTGGTGGATGGTAGGTTGTGTGTGTTTTGTAGAGAGAGAAAGTTTTGAAGTAAATGAAGGATATGAGGTGTTTTTTAAGGCTTTATATATGATTGGACTTTTGATATTAGCCATTAGATAAAAAAATATGAATGGTCATGATGTCTTCCTTTCTTCTTTTTTGAGTGCAGGTTTTCTATAGATCTCGACTCACTTTATGTAATGTTCATGGATGTTTGATAAACTATTAGACGAATAATGTGCAAAGTGATTGTGTTTATCGTCAAAAAATTATATATGTGATAAACTTTTTAATGCAATATTTATAGGTTCGGTTGTAATGATTGCAAAAAGAAAAAAATTAAGAGTATTATAAATGAAAAATAATAAAATTTTAAGGAT
The DNA here is from genome assembly GCA_025667525.1 of Glebionis coronaria. Lineage (NCBI taxonomy): Eukaryota > Viridiplantae > Streptophyta > Magnoliopsida > Asterales > Asteraceae > Glebionis > Glebionis coronaria. The sequence goes on along the minus strand of CM046874.1, from coordinate 697,500,744 downwards.
CTGAAAATTGAACGATATTTAAAATATTAATTTATTGGTAGATTTTTTTACAATTAAGATTTTCAAGTTTTTTTTCATATATTTGGGTGTTCGATTTTGACATTGCGAACGGATTAATTTCAAGACGACTAATCTTTTGGATAGTCTGGAATCGTCGTAGGTGAACCTCCGTAGCCAACCCTAAATGTACACACCTAGTGAGGTTTCAACCATTGACCTCCCTTTAAAAGTCAATGCCTTACCACTAGGCCATTTGGTGATAGTTAAGTTTTAACATTCAAGAAAAGTCATTCGTCTTTTATATCTGTAAAAGATGTAAACTCGCGAGAACAAGCTAACATTAAACATTTTTTTAGCATTACCTATCATTAACCCAAAAAAAAGTTAGTTCTCAAAACTCTCTTAGCCAGAGAAGCACTATCGGGTATAAGTATAGATAAGTTTAAAGATTTGGATACAATTTTTTTTTAAACGGCTAATACTATATAAAAAGTTTCTAGTAAGACACTAGAAGCATAAAGAACCAGATACAAATCTAGAAATATACAAATTTACACATTCTAGATTCTATCCAAAGGCTTTAACTAAGAAGTCTACAAAAAGGATGAAAAAGCTTTTTACAATTACAACGAACCAAGAAAAGAGAAAAATTCTCATCCACGGAGGCCGAAATCCTTTCTTTGGTGTGTATTGGTGACTTGGTGGTGGTAATACCATCAACATATCCATCTCTTATATGTAAGTTCTTGATCCTTGATTCCATGTGTCAGCATGGATCTTTTGTTTTTGTTATGTATTTATAATAACGGTGTGTTATGAATCCTAATAACATGTAAATGGTGGTTAGGGTTTTCATATAATTACTATTGATCCCAAACTTAGATCGATTAGATTTGTGTTATCGAGATTGAATCAAGTATAACACGTAGAGAAACTTTGTGTTTATAACAATCTAAGTGTTATGCGGAATTAACACTTAAATCAAAGAACAAAACAAAACACAAGGTATACCAAACTTTCACTTGTATTGATGAACGTTGAAGTACAATGAAAGTATTCAGAATGTATATGTCAATACTAAACCCTACGACCTCTGATACACAGTTTTTGCTAAGGTTCAATTTTACTCTCGATATCCTCTCGAATTGATCTCAGTTTAAAGTGGAATGATTTGTTCTTGGTGATAAAAAGTGGATTTAGTTTTCTATTCTACTAAACAAGGTGAGTGAATAAAATGGTAATAAAATAAACTTAAACCAAGCAACGAATAAAAAGCAAAACTTGAATTAAAGCTGGAAAAATACTCTTACTGAAAAATAGTCTATGCGGAATGTTACACTATTCAGAATGTAAGATGCTATGCGGAAAATATGCTCTATTCGGAAAAGTAAACTATTCGGAAAAAGAATGCTATTCGGAAAACAAGGCTTATGCGGAAAGTAGACTCTATGCGGAAAGTAATGGCTATTCTGAAAAATTATGCTATTCGGAAAAAATTGCTTATGCGGAAAAACATACCCTATGCGGAAAAATGACTCTAATCGGAAAATCGTTCTATGCGGAAAGATGAACTTCTATTCGGAAAAACTACTCTATGCGGAATATAAGGCCTAATCGGAATAACTGGTTTATTCCGAATAAAGAAGATAAAATAAAGTCTATGCGGAAAAACAAGGCTATTCGGAATATCTGAAATATTCCGAGTAAAAGAAATGGAAACACCCCTATTCGGAATATCCAAAATTCCGAATAAGGGAAACACAAAATTGCTATTCGGAAAGTTCTGGGTAGAAGAACAGTAGCAGTAACAAAGAAATGGGGAACCGGATTTAACTCCAAATCGACTCCAATACTCAAAAAGGTTTTACCAAATCAAACACAAACAATTTAAATAACATAAGAAACAAATCCCACCAATAAAAACACTAAATCAACAACTTTTTAGAATCAAACTAGACTCAATAAAAACTTAAGAACTTGCAATAAAAATGGAGATGAACAAGATGAATGAAAAGATGGAATAGATTGATTAATGTAAAAGTAACAAGGTTAATGATTAAGGATTACAAGATTGAAAGAAAAAGATGAAAATCACCAAACTCCCTAATGGAGTTGGTGATGGAACGAACAAAAGCCTGGGAAAGAAAGAAAAATGAACTAACTCCCTAATTGTGTGAAGGGAAAAACTATTTATACTCCTAGTGGTTGGTTGGTGAGTGGGCTTTCTCCCTTTCTTCTTGTCTTCTCGTCTTTTCAGAAAAGTTGACATTTTCGATTCTGATTCGGGATTTGTCGTCGATTAAATCCAACTCATCTTTTAATTTCTTCGTTAAATAGACTCGAGTTTCTTCGATTTATGAAAATCTTCCGTCTTTAGTCCTTTTCTTCGATAAATCTTCGAATAGGCCCAGTGACTTCAAATCTTTTGCATCTCTTGGACAATAGACTTTATTTTGAGTCTTTTTCCTTGATAAATCCCGTGCAATCCCATGTTTTCTTTAATATTCATCCGGTTAGCTCTGAAAACACAATAAACACAAAAACCACGCATAATTCCAAACAAATGATATTAAATACGTGTTTTGGTCTTGTTTTAGCCAGAATTAAGTGGTAAAAGGATGGGTGTTTACACACCTATCAAATCCCCTACACTTAACCATTGCCATGCCCTCATGCAATGCTTAGTGATAAAGCAATTTTACACTTTTCTCATAATTCATCAACCTTGGCCTTATTCAAACACTACTAAATAAGAATCAAATTACTAAGAGAATTAAAAACTTTAAAATAAACAAAAGGATGGAAATAACTTGTAAAGAAATCAAGGACTTACATTAGGGCTTTGGTGTTGCGCAGATTTATCACCCTCAAGTTTCACGTTCCCCAAACTAAGCTTGAAAACGAGATCATTGTTATTATAAGTTAGTAAATCAAACACTTACACACATGGCTTAATTAAATGCTTAAACTCCCTTATTCCTAATTGTATCTCTTATATTTTATTTTTGTCTTAGAATGATCATGAAGATGTATTTTTGGACTTATTTCGATAGTTTATTAAGGCTGAAAGCAAAGTAGGACGATTTGATCAATAGTTAGCTAAAGGACAAAATCTCTTAAAACTGCTTCTCGGGATATCAAAAAGTTCATATCTTGGCATAACTTGGTTCACGATTTGAGACCTTTCTCGGGCCGATATTTGGCATGTACTTCATACTTCATATCTTCGAGAGACGTTCTTGAGATAATGGTCTTCTCATCATAATAGAGTTTCTTCACTTGGAGACTTTTGAGGGGTACTCCAACTTTGTTGACCACGACTTCATGATTATTTCTTCAATCTCTAATTGGGATTTTGAGATACAACGATCCGCCTCCTTTTCGGACTTGGATCTATTTATCCTCATACCTTGTTAGGGTCTTTTCGGATAGACTTCTCCATGATCTTTATGGGAGTTGATTGCTTTTCGTCGTGAGTCTTGATCCTTCATATAGACTTTAGGAATAATGCTTTTCACATCACTTTGGATCTTCAGCAATAAAATTGAATCCTCATGCCTTGTTAGGGCCTTTTCGGACTCGTCAATCTTCGCGCCCCGCTTCATAAGTTATGCCTTGGCTATGAACTCTTATCATTACCGAGCAACTTTTAAACGATCTTGGGCTAGAAGCTAAGTAACTTTTCAAATCGTAAGACCTTACTTATTGCAGATAAATTATTAGCAAGTGATGGGAGAATAGGCAAATAATTACACCAAGTGAGCTTGCGCAAGAATACCGACTTATAATTGACTCTATCATTTCTCGTCCTCCACAATTTAAAATCTCAAGTAATGAGACTCGTGGACACTTAGCCTAATAAACCAATTAAGGTCTATATGGTTAAGGATACTAGCTAGAATAAACTTGGATAAGTCTATTCGGGTTGAGTCAAAATAAACGCAACGGGCCTAATATGTCAAAGATTCCTAAACTAGCTACACCACTTTATTAATATTTTTGACTTTATTGCGGGATATATACATATGAAAGCAACGATAAAAATTTAAAAATTACAACTAAATGGCCAAAGTTAATAAAAAATTTGAAAAATGCTGAAAAATAGGATTTTCCGGTTAAATGAAGGCATTTTCATGGAAAAGTCCACTTAAAACTTCGATAGAAGTCTCCCCTACACTTAAGATAAACATTGTCCTCAATGTTTAAGCATGTGGGAAAAATCTCCCCTACACTTATGACATTGTGCACGTTGGTTAACTCGAGTTAAGGAAGAGACGACTAAAGTGATCAATTTCAAATGTGAGTATGAAGAAAATTGAATCACGATAGTTGAGAGATAGAACCGGATTTCGGATAACACGGGAGCACGGTTCTTCAAAGATTTCCAAGATTGCAGTTATCCCTGTAAGCACATCACCACACAAACACAAACGACCAAAATAGGTCCTCCCCTACACTTAGGGGGTTAAAGGGATAGATACTCGGGCTGCCTCCCGAGGAGCGCTTGTTTTTGATAACCGAGTCACGAGCCTGACTCGACCCAAAATTAGTTCATGGGGAACGTGGTGAGGGATGGAATCACCTCCTTAGAGGTGTCCTCACCAAAGTACAACTTTACTCGTTGGCCATTCACCTTAAAATTTGGTCCATCAGGTTGAGGGAGCTCGAGAGTACCATATGGAAAAATTTGGGCGATGGTGAATGGGCCGGACCAACGAGATTTGAGCTTGCCCGAAAAGATTTTCAACCGAGAGTTAAAAAGTAAGACTTTGTCTCCAACATGGAACTCTCGGTTTTTGATCTTGGAGTCGTGAATGAGCTTAGTTCTTTCCTTATAGATCAAAGAATTTTCATAAGCCTCATTCCGAAGTTCATTCAGCTCATTGAGTTGGATCTTGCGTAGGTCACCGGCTTTGTTGATATCAAAATTAGCCCACTTCAAGGCCCAGTAAGCCTTGTGCTCCAACTCAATGGGGAGGTGGCACGCTTTCCCGTACACAAGACGATAAGGCGTACAGCCGATCGGGGTCTTGTAAGCAGTACGGAAAGCCCACAAAGCATCATCAAGTTTATCAGCCCATGCGGCACGATGCTCTCCCACGGTCCTTTCAAGAATTCGCTTCAGCCCTCGGTTGGATATTTCAGCCTGGCCATTAGTTTGTGGGTGGTAGGCTGTGGAAAGACGATGATTTACACCGTACTTAGCCATGACTCGAGCAAATTGGTCATTGCAAAAATGAGTCCCACGATCACTAATAATGGCGCGAGGCACACCGAATCTAGCGAATAAAGCTTTCAAAAAGTTACAAACCACCCTTGCGTCATTAGTAGACAAAGCTTTGGCTTCAACCCACTTGGAAACGTAGTCAACGGCTACAAGGATGTATTTGTTTCCTTTAGAAGAAGGGAATGGCTCCATAAAGTCGATACCCCAAACATCAAAAATTTCACACTCTTGAATGAAATTCTGAGGCATCTCGTCTTTATGTGTGATTTTGCCTTGCTTTTGGCAAACATCACATCGTTTGACCATATCGTGAGCGTCACGGTATATGGAGGGCCAATAAAATCCCGAATCAAACACTTTCTTAGCGGTGTAGTTGGGACCAAAGTGACCACCGGTGGGTCCTTTGTGGCAAGCATCAAGGATGTCCGACGCTGCCGGTCCATCAACACATCAGCGAATTATCAGATCAGCACATTGTTTGAATAGGTAAGGGTCGTCCCAAAAGTAAGTCTTGATGTCGGTAAAGAACTTCTTCTTTTGCTGGGACGTCAACCCTTCCTTGAGAATTCCACCCGCCAAGTAGTTTGCAAAGTCCGCAAACCACGGGGTTTCATTCGGCTTCGAGTTTATAGACATTAAGGTCTCCAAGGGAAAAGAATCATTGATTTCTTTGGTCGGATGATCCCCTTGGTATGGATCCTCAAGTCTGCTAAGATGGTCCGCGGCTAGGTTTTCTGCTCCTTTTTTATCGCGGATTTCGATTTTAAATTCCTGGAGCAGCAAAACCCAGCGAAGAAGTCTTGGTTTGGAATCTTGCTTTGTCAACAAGTACTTCAGCGCGGAATGATCGGTGTACACAATGGTGGTAGAAAGGACAAGATAGGGGCGGAATTTTTCAAAAGCATAGACAACAGCTAAAAGTTCTTTTTCTGTTGTCGTATAATGCAATTGTGCCCCTGTCATTGTCTTGCTAGCGTAATGGATCGGTTGGAAGTGTTTGTTCACTCTTTGTCCAAGAACCGCTCCAATAGCAAAATCGCTAGCATCGCACATCAACTCAAAGGGCAGCTCCCAATTAGGGGTAACCAAGACGGGTGCCTTAGTTAGCTTATCCTTAAGTGAGTTGAAGGCTTCAAGGCACTCTTTGGAAAAGATAAAAGGAGTATCTTTTTCCAAGAGGTGGGTCATCGGGCGAGCGATTTGAGAAAAATCTTTGATGAATCGACGATAGAAGCCCGCATGACCCAGAAAACTTCTCACACCCTTCACGGTTGAAGGTGGAGGCAACTTAGCGATAACATCGACTTTAGCACGGTCAACTTCAAGACCGGCTTTCGAGATCTTATGTCCAAGCACGACGCCTTCTTTTACCATAAAATGGCATTTTTCCCAATTCAGAACAAGGCGAGTGTCTTCGCACCGCTTTAGTATACGTTCTAAATTGGCAAGGCAAGCAGAGAAGGAATCCCCGAAGACCGAGAAATCATCCATGAAGACTTCCATGGTTTGTTCAACCATGTCATGGAAGATAGCTAACATACACCTTTGGAAAGTCCCGGGCGCATTACATAAGCCAAAAGGCATTCTTTTGTAAGCGAAAGTGCCATAGGGACAGGTGAATGTAGTCTTCTCTTGATCTTGGGGATCGATGGGTATTTGGAAATAACCCGAGAAACCATCAAGAAAGCAGTAATATTCATTACCGGCTAATCGTTCAAGCATTTGGTCCATAAAAGGTAGAGGGAAATGATCCTTTCTCGTGGCATCATTGAGTTTGCGGTAGTCTATACAAACTCTCCACCCAGTAACGAGACGAGTGGGAATCAACTCGTTGTGTTCATTGGGAACAACGGTTATTCCGCCCTTCTTGGGCACACAGTGGATTGGACTAACCCATGGTGAATCTGAAATAGGGTAAATCATACCCGCATCAAGAAGTTTGAGAACCTCTGTTTTGATGACTTCATGTATTTTTGGATTCACCCTTCGTTGGCTTTGAATAGTGGGCTTATAGTCGTCCTCCATGAGAATTTTGTGCGTGCAGAAGTGAGGATCAATTCCACGAATATCCGAGATTTTCCAAGCAATAGCCTTCTTATGAGCTTTCAGCACGGCAACGAGGCGAGTCTTCTCTTCATCTTTCAAATCCGTTGCAATAATGACGGGCGACTTCTTGTTGTCGTCAAGGAACACGTACTCGAGATGTGGCGGCAACTCCTTAAGTTCCAAATCCGGAGGATTTTCGACGGGAGGCGTTTGCAAAGTCGTGGCATCGATAGCAATGACCGTGGGAGATGGAGGCGAAGGATTGTCTTCGGTGAGAAGATTGTCAAAGAAACTCATATCTTCATCCCCCTCGGTGGGAGAATCATTAGTAGCTAAATTCACATCTCCCATGGTAGCTTCAAGATTGTTCCAGAATAAATCACTATCTCCAACTAGAGACAACGATGAATCAATGGAGGACACGGTCTCAACAGTGGGAAGAGAGGTAGGAATACTTTTGCAAGCATCATTAAAGTGTTCTTCACAAGCCTCATCGAGAACGTCGATACAATTAACACTCTCATATGAATAAGGTTGTTTGGACAACTTTCCCATGTTGAAGACTACTTTATCGTCACCCACTCTCATGATAAGCTCACCGGCTTCAACATCAATAAGAGTGCGACCGGTCCTTAAGAATGGACGACCAACAATAAGTGGCACACGGGGGTCCATCTCGTAGTCGACGACAACAAAATCAGCAGGAAAGGTGAATTTGTCGACTCCTACAATAACGTCTTCGGCTATCCCCACTGGATAAGCAACCGTACGGTTGGCCAATTCCAAAGTCATTTTAGTGGGGACTAGCTCTGGGAGAGATAATTGCTTCCAAACACTTAGAGGCATGAGATTAATACTGGCACCTAGATCGGCTAGGGCCATGCAATTCTCTACTCCCGGGAAATTGCAAGGGATAAGAAAACGACCCGGATCACCAAGCTTGGTTGGCAATTTCCTTAAGAGCACTGCAGGACAGTTCTCATTAAGTTGGGTGTTGGCAATATCGAGGAGCTTTTCCTTGTCGCTCAAAAGATCTTTAAACATTTTAGCATACTTGGGCATGTGAGCGAGAGCCTCAGCGAAGGAGATATTGAAATTCAGTTGTTTGAACATTTTAAGGAAATTCGAAACCTGAATATCATCCTTGCTCTTTTGCTTCTCTTTCCTCAACCTTGAAGGATAAGGTATATTGGAAGAAGAGGAATGCTTTAGAGGAATAGGATCACTCACAACCACGGGTGGAGGAGGGGTAGAAAGAAGAGGTGGAGAAATTGGGGAAGGAGAAGAATGAGGAATAGGAGCAGGTGACTCGTTCTCCTTAGTCACAATCACCGGTGGAGGTATAGGAGTCTCGGGTTCCTTGGTACCTTTACCACTTCGAGTAGTGATTGCTTTCATCTCCCCTCTTGGGTTCGCAACGGTGTTACTCGGAAGAGTACCCGAAGAAGAGGGTTGACTACTTTGGAAGAAACTAGCCATCATGTTCCTCAGATCATTAGTTTGGCTATCCAACGTGTTTCTCATGTCAGCTCTCAATTCATTTCCTTGCTTGACCAAGTCTGCCTTCAAATTGCGCACTTCCTCTTGGAGATTTCCCACTATCACATCATTGGTCCTCATGTAGGTTGCAACCTCTTGGTGTAGTGCAGTGGTGGCTTGGTTGGGAGGAGCATTGTATGCAGGTGGTTGGTAAGCAGGTTGTTGGTAGACTTGATTGTTACGTTGAGGCGGTTGTTGCTGCTTGTGAGGTGGGATGTATGGTTGTCGAGGCTGTTGTTGTTGTTGAGGAGGGCGGTTAAGGTTTTGTTGTTGGTTCGGGTTGGTAGGAGGAAAACCAGGTGGTGAAAGATAGTTGTTGCTGCGGTAGCTAAGCAAGTTACGGTCACCTTGAGGTCTAGCTTGATAAGTAGGTTGTTGGTAGGTGCCATATGCCGCATTCACATTCTCAGCAGGGTAATCTTGGGTGGTGGTACAAGTTGTGTAAGAGTGGGGACCACCGCATATCTCACAAGGTTGGCTGACAGCGTTCACTTGTGCATTTTTGGCGTTGTTGCTGTTGTTGTTGCTGACGGTGTGGGTGACAAGCGATTCAAGAAACGTGGTGATTTTGTCTAATCGCTTGTCGTTGTCATTAGTGCTAGCACTAGCAACATTGGTCCTAACGCTCTTGGTTTGCACACGAGATTTGTTCTCAATGATATCCCAAGCAGCATTGGAAGTCTTAGCCAATAAATTACCCCCTGAGGCACTATTCAGTGAATCTTGGTCACTCATGCTTAAACCATTGTAAAAAGTATTAATTTGATGTACTTTGGTAAAACCATGTTGTGGGCATTTTCTTAAAAGATCTTTAAAACGATCCCAAGATTCACTGAATGACTCATCGTACTTTTGTTCAAAGTTTATAATCTCATTCCGCAAAGCGGTAGTACGAGAGGGTGGAAAAAAGTAATTGATGAACTTTGTTTCCAAATCCGTCCACGAGAGAATAATCTGTGGCGGTTCCTTAGCAAGCCAATGCCGGGCTTGTCCCTCTAAAGAAAAGGGAAAAAGTTGTAACCTTATCACTTCTTGTGGAACGCCATTGAACTTGACCGTGTTCGTGAGTTGTAGAAATCTCTTGATGTGATCGTGTGGGTCATCAATGGTTCGTCCAAAGAATGGTTGAGCTGAGACCATCTGGATAAAGCCTGACTTTAGCTCGAAATTGTTGGCGGCAATTGGTGGTATAACAATTGGATCCGTGTTGCCATCGACATGAGCTTGCAGCAGTTCAATCATTGGGCGATTATCCGGAAGGGGCTCATTGTTGTTGTTATTCATGTTGTTGAAAGGCGGGTTGTTGTTGTTATTATTGTTGTTCGGAGGTGGTATGTTATTGTTGTTTTGTACACCAGCCATGTCTAAGTTATCGAGAGGCTCGGGCTCTTGATAAGACGTGGATCGAGTGCGCATACACCTGCAAAAGAACGAACAAAGAAAAACAAAGCAAAAATATTTTTGGTTTTTATGTTTTTTTACTTTTTAGGATTTTTGAAAATTTTATATTTTTTAGTGTTTTTGAAAATTTTTTATGAAAAAGTAACGTTCACGGGGAACGGATCCCAAAATCCAAGTTCTCACAAAAAACTTTTGATCTTAACGAGAGGAGCCGGCAGCGGCGCCATTTGATACACAGTTTTTGCTAAGGTTCAATTTTACTCTCGATATCCTCTCGAATTGATCTCAGTTTAAAGTGGAATGATTTGTTCTTGGTGATAAAAAGTGGATTTGGTTTTCTATTCTACTAAACAAGGTGAGTGAATAAAATGGTAATGAAATAAACTTAAACCAAGCAACGAATAAAAAGCAAAACTTGAATTAAAGCTGGAAAAATACTCTTACTGAAAAATAGTCTATGCGGAATGTTACACTATTCGGAATGTAAGATGCTATGCGGAAAATATGCTCTATTCGGAAAAGTAAACTATTCGGAAAAAGAATGCTATTCGGAAAACAAGGCTTATGCGGAAAGTAGACTCTATGCGGAAAGTAATGGCTATTCTGAAAAATTATGCTATTCGGAAAAAATTGCTTATGCGGAAAAACATACCCTATGCGGAAAAATGACTCTAATCGGAAAATCGTTCTATGCGGAAAGATGAACTTCTATTCGGAAAAACTACTCTATGCGGAATATAAGGCCTAATCGGAATAACTGGTTTATTCCGAATAAAGAAGATAAAATAAAGTCTATGCGGAAAAACAAGGCTATTCGGAATATCTGAAATATTCCGAGTAAAAGAAATGGAAACACCCCTATTCGGAATATCCAAAATTCCGAATAAGGGAAACACAAAATTGCTATTCGGAAAGTTCTGGGTAGAAGAACAGTAGCAGTAACAAAGAAACGGGGAACTGGATTTAACTCCAAATCGACTCCAATACTCAAAAAGGTTTTACCAAATCAAACACAAACAATTTAAATACCATAAGAAACAAATCCCACCAATAAAAACACTAAATCAACAACTTTTTAGAATCAAACTAGAATCAATAAAAACTTAAGAACTTGCAATAAAAATGGAGATGAACAAGATGAATGAAAAGATGGAATAGATTGATTAATGTAAAAGTAACAAGGTTAATGATTAAGGATTACAAGATTGAAAGAAAAAGATGAAAATAACCAAACTCCCTAATGGAGTTGGTGATGGAACGAACAAAAGCCTGGGAAAGAAAGAAAAATGAACTAACTCCCTAATTGTGTGAAGGGAAAAACTATTTATACTCCTAGTGGTTGGTTGGTGAGTGGGCTTTCTCCCTTTCTTCTTGTCTTCTCGTCTTTTCAGAAAAGTTGACGTTTTCGATTCTGATTCGGGATTTGTCGTCGATTAAATCCAACTCATCTTTTAATTTCTTCGTTAAATAGACTCGAGTTTCTTCGATTTATGAAAATCTTCCGTCTTTAGTCCTTTTCTTCGATAAATCTTCGAATAGGCCCAGTGACTTCAAATCTTTTGCATCTCTTGGACAATAGACTTTATTTTGAGTCTTTTTCCTTGATAAATCCCGTGCAATCCCATGTTTTCTTTAATATTCATCCGGTTAGCTCTGAAAACACAATAAACACAAAAACCACGCATAATTCCAAACAAATGATATTAAATACGTGTTTTGGTCTTGTTTTAGCCAGAATTAAGTGGTAAAAGGATGGGTGTTTACACACCTATCAACCTCCTTTTATAACATAAGGATTCTTGATCAATACTTTAACTATCAACTATTCTAGGAAAAGATAAACATTAAGAATACAATATAGAACATATCTTTTCCTAAGTATATAAACGTGTTGACTAAGTAATTGATAATAGCTGGGATTTCCTTTGTCAGCGCTTGAATATTTCTTGTCAGTATCCAATCTGTCAGCGCCTAAATAACTCTTGTCAGCGTCCAAAATCCCTTTGTCAGCGGCATAGTGATGTAGCTAATTTATTCCCAACAATCCTCCCTTAAACTTGATACTTATACTAATGTTCAAGTTTCTGAATAAAAACAAAATACAAAGAGGATTCTTACAAATAAAACCTACTCCTGAATCTGAGAATATATAAACCTCATAAATTCCATGCTAACATCAGTGGTATAATCAACTTCAAGCTTGGTGGTGATCAACTTTTTCAAGGAGTGAATTGAATTTTGTTGAGATTGGATCTGAAGGAGACAAGAAAGCTGTTGAAGAATTCAAGAAACGTCTACAACAACATAGACAATTTGGTAGTACTCCTAGAATTGAGCCAAGTACTGTTGAACCTACAAGTACATCTCCACCTATCAAGACCACTTATGTGAGGAAGAATAAAAAGGAGAAAGTAAGTTCAAGGGAGGAAGAGTCTGCTCAAAGGATGAATGCAAGAGTTGAAACTCAAGGAATTGCTCAGACTGAAAATGTACAAGCAGTACATACACAGTCAACAGTACATACAACAGTACATACTGAGGAAACGGTACATACAAGCTTGGAAGAGGGTTCAACAGAACTTGAAGGAATTTCCAAGAGTGTTAAAAGGATAAGATCAACAAAGCTAAAGAAGAAAGCTAAGAGAGCTAAAACTATAGCAGAAGATAGTGATGATGATGAGAGCTTAAGGAAGTACTTGAAGATTGTGAACTTTGAAGATCAATGTTTTGATACAGAGATTTTTGGAAAAAGAGCATCCATTGTTAAGTGGATTTACTCTACAGATCAAGGACTTGAAGCTCATGGAATTCAGAGATCTGATGGCACAAAAAGGATATTCAGACTTTTGGAAGACATTCTTCACATTCTGGATAGACAAGATATTCAAGATCTTGTAAGGTTAGTTGAAGATGCTAGTGCAGGTAAAACTGAAGTATCACTATTATATAGGGAATTTCTCTTTATGTATGAGCCACACAAATGTGATCAAGAAATGTTGAAGGAATTAGAGAATCGGGTTCCTAGTTACTGGAGATATTACAGGTCATGTCGATTGCATATTTTGGATGTAGATGATGTTACATATTATATGCTGCAAGAGAAGACTTATCCCTTCAAAAGGAAATTGTTGGAAAGGATGTTAGAACAACAATTAGAAGTTACAGAAGAGTCTGCTGATGCTTTGGAGTTGATCAGAATGGTTAAACAACAAATCAAGGATTTGAAAGATGAGAAAACTAATACGTTTGGACACGACAAAAGCAATTACAAGCGATTATATCGATTGACTCCCCCATGCTAAAACCAAACATTGTCCTCAATGTTTCTTAGCTCAAGAGTGACACCCCCTTGCTAAGACACGAAGAGTCTAATGCAAATTCCTAGCATGGAAAGAGCACGCAAATCTATAAGCCGTTTATTAATTATGCCTCAAGATAAAACGTTAGTCGATAAAAATCAAGGGATAGAAAGTGTGCCCCTTTTTGGCATTCAAAGAATGGAAGATCAAGTGGACCGGCAAAAACCGAACACGAGAGTCTTCAAATATTAGGGTCGTACCTAAGATCACAACACAACAAAACACGAGCACGAGCTTGAAAGATCAAGCCTTATTAGGTGTTAGAAAATAGATAGAAGATAGAATGTATGGGACTCCCCCACAAGGCACCTCGTTTTTGTTCACCGAGTCATGAGCTCGACTCGATCCCCGCATTCATTGGTCCTTAGGGAAAAAGGTGAAAACCGGCATAAAAGGATAAAATCCAACATAAAGCGCGATGCCGGGGTCAAAGATCTCATCCTCGTTGTCGGATGATAAACGAAAGGATAAAACTCCAACACAAATCTCTAATAAGAGATGGTAGTCACAAAAGATGGTATGGATGTAGCATGCTCCCCGAGATAAACTCGCACCAAGATGATAGAAAAGTCTTTCAATTATTACATCGGTGAAAGGCCGAGATTTCCCTAAATCAATGATTCCGGGATCGAATACCTCGACCTCGGTGGAGAAAGGAAAGGATAAAACGGTGTCGTCCCCCCATGCTAATCCATGATCATAGAAAGCACATGGTAATGGTGGTATAAAAGTTTCATCCAAAGTGGAATCAACATTCTTTGCTTTAACGACCATTTCACCCTTAGAAATGTGATCAATAGGGTCATTGTACTCAATATGAGACACATGAAAAACCCGCACATTAAGGTCAAAGTGGGTGGGAGGAGGACTTGGGACGTAATCATCATCAAGTAAATTCTCTAAAAAGAGAGCGTCCCCCTCCGGGTCGATATCATCAACACCCGGTGGTATCGAATCATTAGAAGCAAGAAAAGTGTCAATCTCCTCCATAAGCGGATCACTATCCTCAACGGGAATAGGAGATGGAGAAAAAGACTTGGCACTAGGCTTAGAATTCAAAGCCTCGATCCTAGAAATGAGAAGATAGACGTTGGATAACTTCTCACGAAGAATCACGTCTTCCACATCTAAATGAGTAAGTTCATCGGAGAACTTCTCAAGGATCGGAATAGTCAAATCAACCTCATTTCCCGGTGAAAATGGGTCTAAAGGAGCAAGTTCAAAGGTGAACCTCTCATAAAACGGATCACTATCATCCTCATTTCCCGGTGGAAATGGGTGTAGAAGAGTAGGTTCATCGGTAAACCCCTCAAAATCCGAGTCGTGAATGTCATCTTTATAAGAAAGTTCATCGGAGAACTCCTCCTTAGAATATTCACTAGAAGTAGATTCATCCTCAAAATCTTCATTTCCATCACAATTTTCATCATTAGAATTGGAAATATCAAAGTGAATGGAAGAAATCGAGTCATCACAATGTGGCAAATCACACCTTTCATTGGAAATACCGTCAAACTCTCTTGGGTTTTGGACAAGAATAGTGCTAATATGCTCGTCCCCCTTGCTTAGAGAATTTTCGGGTTCCACGGTGGAAGAATCATGAATAGGAGTGGTGATGTCATGAGAGATTTCCTCATCATCTAGGATGGGATAATCCTCGGGCTCAATAGCCGGCAAGATACGAATAGGACACACGATAGCACTAGACGAAGGATGAAGAGCAATAAGATCTCTCAAAGAAATAGAACTATCCTCGTCATCATCCAAAAGAATAGAATGCTCGAGTTCACGATTAGCAAGAGATTTTGCTTCCGCTTGAGCTCGTTCTTTCTCACGAATTTCAATACTTCAACCATTATAATCTTGCGAAAGTTGTCGAATCCTAAGTTCACAATCTCGTCTAAATCCCTCATCAATTATTTCTCCATGAAATCAACGGCTTCCTAATTCATTTGTAATGTCATTAATCTCTTGATTAATTTGTCTTTTTTCAAGCAACAAATCTTCAATACTTTTTTCAACAACTTCGACATTTCTTTGATTCATTGTTTCAAATCGTTCAATACCGAAAGAATATTGTGGAGATTGGTCAAAACCGGATGGAATCGAATTATAGCAAGAATTAGGCTCATAAAAATTTTGATCTCTCGGTTGACAACAAAAACTCTCGTGAGGACCTCCACAATACTCACAACAAAGATATTGTTGTGATAAACTCGGTAAATCTTGTGGATAACAATTATCATTAAAGTTTTGATTGTAGCTCGGTTCTTGCTCGTAATTAAGCGAGAATCGATGCGAACAATCATCACCAAAATGAGAATCGTTTCCACAAAACTCACTCGAGGGTGTCTCGTATGTAGGGTGTGGAGGTGGATTGAAATCGAGAGAATTATTCGAAAAATTCGGATTTCCACATGAAGTAATTTCATTACAAGAAGGACAAAATCCAACACGTATATCGTGACGTAAGTCATTTCCACAACGCTCACACGTGCACCATCGACATGGTAAAAAACCATATAACGGTTCTCCACACCCAACACAATCGACGAAGGAAGAATTAAAATTTAGAGGGTGAGGAGAAAAAGAATTAAACATGATAGAGGATTAAGAAGATTATTTTTGGTATTTTTCATAAAAACGAGAATTTAGAGGATTGAAGAAAAGACTTTAGACAAGAAGAAGATTATTTTTGGTATTTTTATTTGGTATTGCTCAATCAAAAATGATCGATAAAAACAAGGAATAAGGATAACTACTATGGAAGTAAATTACCCTCGGTCGACTTTGAAACGATAGGTGAAAACCTAAACGTCTCGAGGTTCAATAAGTAAACAACAAAAAATAAGATTTAATACTACTTGAGTCGGCAAACCAATAATAGGTTGTCCCTCTCAATATACGCACAAGCAAGCGGGGAAACGAGGTGGCACAAAGCACTTAAAAACCTTTTTCCTTAGACGGCCTTTTATACCACGTCGCCTTATACCCACCTTATAGTTTGTATAAATCGAGTTCAAACTTCTTATTAGTATTTATCTATTTTGCCTTTATTTTTGTTTTGGGTTCGAATACAATAGCTAGGTGATGAAATCCCAACTAAGGCTTATTTGATAAGTATGTAAAATTATTGTTCTACGTAATACAATATATTATTCACAAAAAACGATAAAAAACGATACATACTATATAATAGAACAATAATAAAACTTTCCGAGGACGGAAAGGGTCTTCAAATCCACGATCAACAAATCTCCACAAAGACGAATCGTACACAAGATCCCCGGCAGCGGCGCCAAAATTTTTGTTGTGTCGTGGATAGTATATGTGATAATTAAGATACGTTATAGGGTAAATTAGAAAATTACCTTTAGGAAAAAGTAATAGCCTAATTATACCAATGACGAATTCAATTAAACACGTGAGTGAGTCGAGTTCGTTGTACACGAAGATCTTATGAATTTGAGACGTTTTGCTTTGATTTGGACAATCGATTTGAATTGGTTTTCGGTTTTTAAACTACGATTAAAATCTACAAATTTTAAGCTATTAAAAATTAACCTAAAGTGCATGAATCGTAAACCCCGCTAAAAATTAAAATCTAATAGCACAATTAAATACTTAAAAATTAACACTATTAAAAATTTAATCTATTTTAAGAATCTATATAAAAAAAACTATTTAATACCTTTTAATCTTTTTTAAAAATCTAATTAAGCTATTTTTAAAACAAATTAGACTTTATCTAAAAATTACTCTAAAACAATTCTAATTAAACACTATTTTAAATCTACTTTTTATAAAAATCTACTTAATTAAAAAAATAGACTAATTAAACTATTTAAATAAAAACATTTTTTATATTATATTATTTATCTTATTTTATTTATTATTTTAATTATTATCTTTATTTAACTAAAAATTATTTTAATAAAAACTTTAATTAAAGAAAATGGTTGAAATTGATTTTAAAGAAAAAAAACGTAATTAAGATGAATCTGCAAAAGAAGACTACAATATATAAATGAGAAAACAGACAAAATAATCAAAAGAGCCCTTGGCTCAAGTGGTAAACACGCTGGTCCTATAGACAGGAGGTCTCGAGTTCGAAACCCCCACGAGACATTATTTTTTGGAATAAATATCTTTGCCAGATTATGCAAAGATAAGTCTTAGGAAAGACTTTTTGAGCTTATTTTGCAAAAAGCTGTGAGGACAAAGCTTGTGAGCTTATCAGATATATAACACTGATAAGCTGAAATTGTAAACAATATAATCAGTAATAACAACTAAGATTACAATCGCCAAGTTGATACCAAGCTAATAAATCAGTGACAAACACAATACAGTAAACAGAATACCAAATTGAACAGATAATCACACCTCTAAATCATCCAGTAAACTATGAAACATTCAGTCAAAGAAGACTCGTATCAGCAGAATACTTTAAACATCAAATCCAATTAAACAGATAAATGATGTAAAGCTACAGCAGCTAATAGACAGTCATATAACGTAGCAATAAGTGAACGTACAATCACAAAGAAACAGCCACTAGTATTTAACCCCGCAACAACGATAAGATGAAACTAAAACTATAATTAACGAGTTCTAAAACAATACTGCATCCAAATCTACAGAATCCAGAATCCTAACGATCCTCTCAACTCTCAAATATAACCAAATAAACCAATCGAGGAAACAGATATGACCACGACTCACCGACATAACGATCCATCAGACTTTATTAAACAATTTAACCACTTTAATCATACAATAAAATCATGAACAAAATTACAGTTCTAAAACAATTATCTCAGCTAGAACTCAGGACAAATATGAGAAAACCATTCTGCTAAATACACTAAAGCTCAGTCATTCACATCAAGTCAACAATATATAGCAAATTCACACATTCAATAATCAATTATACAAATTAAACTAAAAGAAACTGAGAAAATTAAAAGAAGGGAACCTTTTTGAAGTTATCCTTTGAGACGTAGGCTAGCGTTGAGCTACCTATGAACCGAAAACTAGACCACCATGAACCTCCTTATGGACCACCAATAATCAAACGAACCACCAAACTTACACCATTCGAACCATATAAAACCAACAAATGCAACCGAACCAATTTTTTTATCTTTCCAGTAGGGAAAGATAATTTAAATCCTTTTCTCTTTTAATGTTAAAAATTAAGCTATTAATTAGCTTATTTTTACCATCACAATGTTATTCTTATTAAACAGAAAATAAGGTTAATTCATAAATCAATTTTAAGCAGTAAAAGATTTTAAACGAGACAATATAAACGAGACACGATATGCTGAAATAAGCTGATTTTTCATTAATATTCAAGAAACATTACAAAGCTTTAAAAAGAAATACAACAATTAACCTAAATCTATTTCTACAGAGTAACATTAAAGAAAAAGTAAAGGATGAATTACAAGTAAATAATAGGGGGTTTTTATAGCCTCCCCAATGGCTTGTTGGTGAGCGAATATCCGGATATTTGAAGAATATTCCTTTTTATTCGTGGCCTTTGATCTTCAATTTTCTTCTCTCTCTTTAATCTGATGGCTGAGATGGTTCACAATAGCACACGGATCGCCAACGTGGCATCCGTGTGCTAGTTGTGCTTCTTTCTTGATCTCTGATTGGTGGGATTAGAAGATTGAGGTGTTCAATCCAATAATTTTCTGCCACGTATCACCTTCTCTCCATACCCTCTCTTCCTTAAACCATGGGGGTTTTAATCCCCTTGGTTTGAATTAATTAAATATATCAAAAGCCCTTTGTGATAAGAACTTTTTATTTACCTAGGGTTTTTGAACAGTGGTAGATTTACTGGTTTTATTTGTGTTTGGAGAAGAAAGGTGAGAAGACATAGGTTATAACGAATTAATATATTGTGTGTGTAAAGAAAAACGTGTGAGGGTGAAAACGAGTGGCTGAGAGAAGAGGTGAGATATTTATTATGAAAAGTGTGTGACGTGAAGTAAATAATGGGGTTGGGGTGACTGTTTTTATTTCACACGTTTGGTAAAAAAACCTAAAAGCCCATCATGATCACTATTCTTCATTCGTTTCATCCATTTGGGCTTGGGCCCAAAATCAATATATTCCATCCGAGTATTCTTAATCCCACTTTGGGCCTTTAATGGACTTTTTTTGAATTTTCAAACAACTTAAACCATCAACTTAAATTATAAATGGGCTTTTTAGCCCATTTACCCCATTGTGGGACCCACTTGGCCGTAAACTTGCTAAATGATATAATCCTCTAAAGTCGAGCTCGGTTTTGGCTTCCTCGATCTTTTTCATCAATCTCGTGTCGGTTTTTGTCGGTTTTCGCGAACTTGGTACCTACACACATGAAAACAAGAAACAAGCATATCCAAGGCATATTTGATACATTACATGCATTTATGGCTTGTTTTTAGATATAAATGATATGAGTATTTAAGCTCATATCAAATTCTCCCATGCTAAGCAATTGCCGTGTCCTCACGCAATGATAAAATAAAACTCTAACTACACAATTATTCAACTTTTAACAACTTTATTTTGAAAAGACATAATGTATTGCTTTTATTATTGAAAAATAACTTTAAGGATCATAAAACTCAAATAGATTCATCGTCCTCGACTTTTCACTTTTCCATGCCAAGTTCAAAAACAAGATCATTGTTATTATAAGTTGGTAGACTAACACGAACTCATGTGGGTCAATTAATCACTTAGACTCCCTTATTCCTAGGTTTATCTCTTATATTTTATTATTGTCTTGAATGATCACGAGGATGCATTGTTGACTTATTTCGATAATTACTAGGCCGAAAATAAAGTGAACGATTTAATCAATAGTTAGCTAAAGGACAAAATCTTTTAAAACTGCTTCTCGGGACTTCATAAAGTTCATATCTTGGCATAACTTGCTTCGCGATTTGAGACCTTTCTCGGACCGATATTTGGCAGTGACTAAATACTTCCAACCTTGAGAGACGTTCACGAAATAATGGTCTTCTCTTCATAATATTTCTTCACTTGAAGTTTTGAGAGATTCATACTTTGACCACGACTTCTTCATTTTTCTCCAATCTTTACTTGGGATTTTGATTAACAACGATCCGCCTCCTTTTTGGACTTGGCTTCATTTATCCTCATACCTTATTTTGGTCTTTTTGGATAGACTTCTCCATGACTTTTTGGGAGTATTTGCTTTTCGTCGTGTGTCTCGATCCTTCATATTGATTTTTGATAAATGAATCTTCACATCACTTGAGATCTTTAACAATAAAACATAGCCCTCATGTCTTGTTAGGACCTTTTTGGACTCGCCAATCTTCGCATCCCGCTTCAATAATTTATGCCTTGGCTATGAACTCTAATCCATACCGAGCAACTTTTAAATGATCTTGGGCTAGAAGCTAAGTAACTTTTCAAATCGTTCAACCTTATTTATTGCAAATAAATTTATTAACAAGCAATGGGAGAATAGGCTTATAATTAACTCACATAAATTCCCGAAAGAATACCAAACTCATAATTGGCTCTATCATCTCTTGTTCTCCATTAATGGATACTTAGCCTATCAAATCAAAGTTTTGGGTTTTCAAGTCATCTATAGGATCTTGCATCTTCTTATACTTTTGCAAGTTTTAGAATTTGCGTTTTAAAGTTCCCTTGATAAACGACTTTCTAGGATCAATTATAGGAGCTTGCGAAAAGTTCTTGTTCTTAACTCGTATGAATTAAGACCTTAGCGTTTTAAAGCTCCCTATATAATAGCCTAGCAAAACTTAATTCAAATACGTTAAGGAAAAGCTAAGGTTAAAAACCGAGTCGAGTCAAAAACTATTCTTATAGAAAGCCTACATTCGTGTCAAAAGCACTTATTTTCTTTATTAAACTTAAAAATAACACAAAAAATTTAAAATTTTTATGAAAAATGAGAAAACTAATACGCTTGGACACGACAAAAGCAATTGTAAGCGATTATATCGATTGACTCCCCCATGCTAAAACCAAACATTGTCCTTAATGTTTCTTAGCTCAAGAGTGACACCCCCTTGCTAAGACACGAAGAGTCTAATGCAAATTCCTAGCATGGAAAGAGCACGCAAATCTATAAGCCGTTTATTAATTATGCCTCAAGATAAAACGTTAGTCGATAAAAAACAAGGGACAGAAAGTGTGCCCCTTTTTGGCATTCAAAGAATGGAAGATCAAGTGGACCGGCAAAAACCGAACACGAGAGTCTTCAAATATTAGGGTCGTACCTAAGATCACAACACAACAAAACACGAGCATGAGCTTGAAAGATCAAGCCTTATTAGGTGTTAGAAAATTGATAGAATATAGAATGTATGGGACTCCCCCACAAGGCACCTCGTTTTTGTTCACCGAGTCATGAGCTCGACTCGATCCCCGCATTCATTGGTCCTTAGGGAAAAAGGTGAAAACCGGCATAAAAGGATAAAATCCAACATAAAGCGCGATGCCGGGGTCAAAGATCTCATCCTCGTTGTCGGATGATAAACGAAAGGATAAAACTCCAACACAAATCTCTAATAAGAGATGGTAGTCACAAAAAATGGTATGGATGTAGCATGCTCCCCGAGATAAACTCGCACCAAGATGATAGAAAAGTCTTTCAATTATTACATCGGTGAAAGGCCGAGATTTCCCTAAATCAATGATTCCGGGATCGAATACCTCGTCCTCGGTGGAGAAAGGAAAGGATAAAACGGTGTCGTCCCCCCATGCTAATCCATGATCATAGAAAGCACATGGTAATGGTGGTATAAAAGTTTCATCCAAAGTGGAATCAACATTCTTTGCTTTAACGACCATTTCACCCTTAGAAATGTGATCAATAGGGTCATTGTACTCAATATGAGACACATGAAAAACCCGCACATTAAGGTCAAAGTGGGTGGGAGGAGGACTTGGGACGTAATCATCATCAAGTAAATTCTCTAAAAAGAGAGCGTCCCCCTCCGGGTCGATATCATCAACACCCGGTGGTATCGAATCATTAGAAGCAAGAAAAGTGTCAATCTCCTCCATAAGCGGATCACTATCCTCAACGGGAATAGGAGATGGAGAAAAAGACTTGGCACTAGGCTTAGAATTCAAAGCCTCGATCCTAGAAATGAGAAGATAGACGTTGGATAACTTCTCACGAAGAATCACGTCTTCCACATCTAAATGAGTAAGTTCATCGGAGAACTTCTCAAGGATCGGAATAGTCAAATCAACCTCATTTCCCGGTGAAAATGGGTCTAAAGGAGCAAGTTCAAAGGTGAACCTCTCATAAAACGGATCACTATCATCCTCATTTCCCGGTGGAAATGGGTGTAGAAGAGTAGGTTCATCGGTAAACCCCTCAAAATCCGAGTCGTGAATGTCATCTTTATAAGAAAGTTCATCGGAGAACTCCTCATTAGAATATTCACTAGAAGTAGAATCATCCTCAAAATCTTCATTTCCATCACAATTTTCATCATTAGAATTGGAAATATCAAAGTGAATGGAAGAAATCGAGTCATCACAATGTGGCAAATCACACCTTTCAACCGTCAAACTCTCTTGGGTTTTGGACAAGAATAGTGTTAATTTGCTCGTCCCCCTTGCTTAGAGAATTTTCGGGTTCCACGGTGGAAGAATAATGAATAGGAGTGGTGATATCATGAGAGATTTCCTCATCATCTAGGATGGGAGAATCCTCGGGCTCAATAGCCGGCAAGATACGAATAGGACACACGATAGCACTAGACGAAGGATGAAGAGCAATAAGATCTCTCAAAGAAATAGAACTATCCTCGTCATCATCCAAAAGAATAGAACGCTCGAGTTCACGATTAGCAAGAGATTTTTCTTCCGCTTGAGCTCGTTCTTTCTCACGAGTTTCAATACTTAAACCATTATAATCTTGCGAAAGTTGTCGAATCCTAAGTTCACAATCTCGTCTAAATCCCTCATCAATTATTTCTCCATGAAATCGACGGCTTCCTAATTCATTTGTAATGTCTTTAATCTCTTGATTAATTTGTCTTTTTTCAAGCAACAAATCTTCAATACTTTTTTCAACAACTTCGACATTTCTTTGATTCATTGTTTCAAATCGTTCAATACCGAAAGAATATTGTGGAGATTGGTCAAAACCGGATGGAATCGAATTATAGCAAGAATTAGGCTCATAAAAATTTTGATCTCTCGGTTGACAACAAAAACTCTCGTGAGGACCTCCACAATACTCACAACAAAGATATTGTTGTGATAAACTCGGTAAATCTTGTGGATAACAATTATCATTAAAGTTTTGATTGTAGCTCGGTTCTTGCTCGTAATTAAGCGAGAATCGATGCGAACAATCATCACCAAAATGAGAATCGTTTCCACAAAACTCACTCGAGGGTGTCTCGTATGTAGGGTGTGGAGGTGGATTGAAATCGAGAGAATTATTCGAAAAATTCGGATTTCCACATGAAGTAATTTCATTACAAGAAGGACAAAATCCAACACGTATATCGTGACGTAAGTCATTTCCACAACGCTCACACGTGCACCATCGACATGGTAAAAAACCATATAACGGTTCTCCACACCCAACACAATCGACGAAGGAAGAATTAAAATTTAGAGGGTGAGGAGAAAAAGAATTAAACATGATAGAGGAATAAGAAGATTATTTTTGGTATTTTTCATAAAAACGAGAATTTAGAGGATTGAAGAAAAGAATTTAGACAAGAAGAAGATTTTTTTTGGTATTTTTATTTGGTATTGCTCAATAAAAAATGATCGATAAAAACAAGGAATAAGGATAACTACTATGGAAGTAAATTACCCTCGGTCGACTTTGAAACGATAGGTGAAAACCTAAACGTCTCGAGGTTCAATAAGTAAACAACAAAAAATAAGATTTAATACTACTTGATTCGGCAAACCAATAATAGGTTGTCCCTCTCAATATACGCACAAGCAAGCGGGGAAACGAGGTGGCACAAAGCACTTAAAAACCTTTTTCCTTAGACGGCCTTTTATAGCACGTCGCCTTATACCCACCTTATAGTTTGTATAAATCGAGTTCAAACTTCTTATTAGTATTTATCTATTTTGCCTTTTTTTTTTGTTTTGGGTTCGAATACAATAGCTAGGTGATGAAATCCCAACTAAGGCTTATTTGATAAGTATGTAAAATTATTGTTCTACGTAATACAATATATTATTCACAAAAAACGAGAAAAAACGATACATACTATATAATAGAAAAATAATAAAACTTTCCGAGGACGGAAAGGGTCTTCAAATCCACGATCAACAAATCTCCACAAAGACGAATCGTACACAAGATCCCCGGCAGCGGCGCCAAAATTTTTGATGTGTCGTGGATAGTATATGTGATAATTAAGATACGTTATAGGGTAAATTAGAAAATTACCTTTAGGAAAAAGTAATAGCCTAATAATACCAATGACGAATTCAATTAAACACGTGAGTGAGTCGAGTTCGTTGTACACGAAGATCTTATGAATTTGAGACTTTTTGCTTTGATTTGGACAATCGATTTGAATTGGTTTTCGGTTTTTAAACTACGATTAAAATCTACGAATTTTAAGCTATTAAAAATTAACCTAAAGTGCATGAATCGTAAACCCCGCTAAAAATTAAAATCTAATAGCACAATTAAATACTTAAAAATTAACACTATTAAAAATTTAATCTATTTTAAGAATCTATATAAAAAAAACTATTTAATACCTTTTAATCTTTTTTAAAAATCTAATTAAGCTATTTTTAAAACAAATTAGACTTTATCTAAAAATTACTCTAAAACAATTCTAATTAAACACTATTTTAAATCTACTTTTTATAAAAATCTACTTAATTAAAAAAATAGACTAATTAAACTATTTAAATAAAAACATTTTTTATATTATATTATTTATCTTATTTTATTTATTATTTTAATTATTATTTTTATTTAACTAAAAATTATTTTAATAAAAACTTTAATTAAAGAAAATGGTTGAAACTGATTTTAAAGAAAAAAAAACCGTAATTAAGATGAATCTGCAAAAGAAGACTACAATATATAAATGAGAAAACAAACAAAATAATCAAAAGAGCCCTTGGCTCAAGTGGTAAACACGCTGGTCCTATAGACAGGAGGTCTCGAGTTCGAAACCCCCACGAGACATTATTTTTTGGAATAAATATCTTTGCCAGATTATGCAAAGATAAGTCTTAGGAAAGACTTTTTGAGATTATTTTGCAAAAAGCTGTGAGGACAAAGCTTGTGAGCTTATCAGATATATAACACTGATAAGCTGAAATTGTAAACAATATAATCAGTAATAACAACTAAGATTACAATCGCCAAGTTGATACCAAGCTAATAAATCAGTGACAAACACAATACAGTAAACAGAATACCAAATTGAACAGATAATCACCCCTCTAAATCATCCAGTAAACTATGAAACATTCAGTCAACGAAGACTCGTATCAGCAGAATACTTTAAACATCAAATCCAATTAGACAGATAAATGATGTAAAGCTACAGCAGCTAATAGACAGTCATATAACGTAGCAATAAGTGAACGTACAATCACGAAGAAACAGCCACTAGTATTTAACCCCGCAACAACGATAAGATGAAACTAAAACTATAATTAACGAGTTCTAAAACAATACTGCATCCAAATCTACAGAATCCAGAATCCTAACGATCCTCTCAACTCTCAAATATAACCAAATAAACCAATCGAGGCAACAGATATGACCACGACTCACCGACATAACGATCCATCAGACTTTATTAAACAGTTTAACCACTTTAATCATACAATAAAATCATGAACAAAATTACAGTTCTAAAACAATTATCTCAGCTAGAACTCAGGACAAATATGAGAAAACCATTCTGCTAAATACACTAAAGCTCAGTCATTCACATCAAGTCAACAATATATAGCAAATTCACACATTCAATAATCAATTATACAAATTAAACTAAAAGAAACTGAGAAAATTAAAAGAAGGGAACCTTTTTGAAGTTATCCTTTGAGACGTAGGCTAGCGCTGAGCTACCTATGAACCGAAAACTAGACCACCATGAACCTCCTTATGGACCACCAATAATCAAACGAACCACCAAACTTACACCATTCGAACCATATAAAACCAACAAATGCAACCGAACCAATTTTTTTATCTTTCCAGTAGGGAAAGATAATTTAAATCCTTTTCTCTTTTAATGTTAAAAATTAAGCTATTAATTAGCTTATTTTTACCATCACAATGTTATTCTTATTAAACAGAAAATAAGGTTAATTCATAAATCAATTTTAAGCAGTAAAAGATTTTAAATGAGACAATATAAACGAGACACGATATGCTGAAATAAGCTGATTTTTCATTAATATTCAAGAAACATTACAAAGCTTTAAAAAGAAATACAACAATTAACCTAAATCTATTTCTACAGAGTAACATTAAAGAAAAAGTAAAGGATGAATTACAAGTAAATAATAGGGGGTTTTTATAGCCTCCCCAATGGCTTGTTGGTGAGCGAAAATCCGGATATTTGAAGAATATTCCTTTTTATTCGTGGCCTTTGATCTTCAATTTTCTTCTCTCTCTTTAATCTGATGGCTGAGATGGTTCACAATAGCACACGGATCGCCAACATGGCATCCGTATGCTAGTTGTGCTTCTTTCTTGATCTCTGATTGGTGGGATTAGAAGATTGAGGTGTTCAATCCAATCATTTTCTGCCACGTATCACCTTCTCTCCATACCCTCTCTTCCTTAAACCATGGGGGTTTTAATCCCCTTGGTTTGAATTAATTAAATATATCAAAAGCTCTTTGTGATAAGAACTTTTTATTTACCTAGGGTTTTTGAACAGTGGTAGATTTACTGGTTTTATTTGTGTTTGGAGAAGAAAGGTGAGAAGACATAGGTTATAACGAATTAATATATTGTGTGTGTAAAGAAAAATGTGTGAGGGTGAAAACGAGTGGCTGAGAGAAGAGGTGAGATATTTATTATGAAAAGTGTGTGACGTGAAGTAAATAATGGGGTTAGGGTGACTGTTTTTATTTCACACGTTTGGTAAAAAAAACCTAAAAGCCCATCATGATCACTATTCTTCATTCGTTTCATCCATTTGGGCTTGGGCCCAAAATCAATATATTCCATCCGAGTATTCTTAATCCCACTTTGGGCCTTTAATGGACTTTTTTTGAATTTTCAAACAACTTAAACCATCAACTTAAATTATAAATGGGCTTTTTAGCCCATTTACCTCATTGTGGGACCCACTTGGCCGTAAACTTGCTAAATGATATAATCCTCTAAAGTCGAGCTCGGTTTTGGCTTCCTCGATCTTTTTCATCAATCTCGTGTCGGTTTTTGTCGGTTTTCGCTAACTTGGTACCTACACACATGAAAACAAGAAACAAGCATATCCAAGGCATATTTGATACATTTTATGCATTTATGGCTTGTTTTTAGATATAAATGATATGAGTATTTAAGCTCATATCAAAGAAGCTCAAAAAGAATCTTAAGTGTTTGACTTTCAATCACACTTCATAAATGGTTCTCAGTTCACCATGTCTAACACACATAAGAACTGGCTAGTCTATAAGCAAACGGTTTGTGGTAAAGACTTATTAAATCCGTTGAAAGCTGATAGTTTGCTAAAAACTATATGGTTCTAACTCACCTTGTTTTGAGACAAAGAGTTGGCTAGTCCTAGACAAACGGTACTAGGTAAAGACTTCATCAAATCCGTTGATGGTTGACAATTTACCAAAAATAGTAAGGTTTTCATTACACCTTATTCTTTGTGAATAAAGTATTGGCTATTCTAGAGTGTACGACTAACTGGTAAAGAATTTATCAAATCCGTTGATAGCTGGTGATTTGCTAAAAATCATGAAGCCAATATAGATTGGTGTTTTGTTGTTAACTGTTTCATTTCAGGTATGAAGATTGTAGACAAAGAAGTATTAAAAGATATAATACTTAGAAGGTTTTGTTATCATCAAATCAAGTGGAAGATTTATGATCAAGAGTTCAAGGATTAAACTCAAGAAGACAAATATTGATGCTGCAAAAATGAATGTTTAGAAGACACAAGAAGATCATAGTTTGAAGACAAAGATGATGCTCATAATGTTTGAAGATTATCTTATCAGAAGAAGATCTACATATGAAGTGTTTGGCTACATTCAGTTGGATACAAATACAAATTACCAAGTTCAATCCAAGGATGAAGGAAAGACTGAAGCCATGTATTTTTAATACATCCAGTACAAAAGAAACAAGAAGATAACAAGTTATCATTTCTTGTTTAGGGGAGGATTGTTGGGAATTATTTGTTAAGTGTCAAGTACCGTTAGTGTATTCGAAGTACTGTTAGTGTTATGTAAGTACCGTTAGTGTTAACGCGGTACATAGTAAGTACTGCTACTTATAAAGTAAGTACTGCTATGATGATTAGGACGAATATATCTTTGTATAAGATATGTCATAGTTATAGTTAGAGTATATCTTATGTGATATACCTAAATAGTTAGAATATTGAAAATATATCGTCTGTGATATAGTTATCTTTATAGAATATTCTAAAGGTTTCTAGGGTTCCTTACTCTATAAAAGGAACATAGGTACAATGTCTTTGATGTACCTCATACAAGTCGATTAATAAGAGAATCGAATAGTTAAAAGTAATTATGTTCTTCTGTGCTTTATAAGTTAGATTCCGCATAACTTATTTAGTGTTTAGTAAGAGTGCTCAAAGTGTTTTAGTTTGATTACAAACTATTATACTAATTCTTAACAAAATATAGATCCAACCAAAGGGATCAACAAAATGCACAACCCATCCCAGCTAAATCAGATATCTCTCAAAAGGTATTTGTTTTAATCACACGGAGATCAACACGTTATCTATCGATTTATTCAATCCGAATAAATTGGTATTGAAATGGTGGCACTCCTCTCCAGCCTCCGATCACTAAAATCCAAAATGTACGATCGAGTCTAGAGCCATTTGAGATCATCAAATATTTCATTAGGACACATTTCCATATTTACTTGCTTCTTCACACACTGTGAAAAGTAAGAAAGATATTAAGAGTCCTACGCAAAATCTTCATGATCTTGCTTGAAAATCTGAGTAATATGAAAGTATTTACAATGAAGATGGAAATCCTTCTTGAGTGAACATCAAAAAGCTCATGGTAGGTGACTTGTGCGATTCTTTATGGATCAAACTTGTGATAACTAGAAAGCAACAGTGGTTTAATTCTTAACTGAATTTAAACACGTTCCAGGCCTCTACGGAATATCTTAGTGATTTTTCCAGAACATTCAGAGTAGTACTACTAAGTATTTACAGCGACGAATGGCCTTCTAGTGTTAACATCAAACAACACTTGGTAGGTAACTTGCAAGATTCAATATGAATCAAGCTCGTGACAACTGGAAAGCAACGATGGTGCGATTCTTAATTGAATTCCACTTGTTCCAGGTATATGAATTGATGGCTTCAATCATGAGGATAATTTTATCCAAATGATTCACTCTTTACGTTCGTAGTCAGCTTTGGACGGTCGAGTAAAGAGAACGGGTTTACCCGCGAAATCTTGTCAAGGAGTTTCTTAAATAAAACTACCTGCCATAAGTACGATATTTAATATCGTCCAACGGTCTTCATCGACCGAAGGTAAAATGCTACCGAATTAGAATGAAATGTTCAAGGCCATTTCATCCGTGTATATGTTTGTTGCTAACTGTCTTAGGCAGCATAACAAGAAGGTGGCGTCGCGGTGTACAATCCAGAAGAAGTCGTCACCACATGCTTATACTTACTGCACTTAATACTTCAACAAATTCAAGAAATCCTAAAAGTCAAGTCTTCCGTTGTGTGAAACTCTGAAGCTTTCAAGAATTTATGAAGGTATAAGTATGTGGAACATGAAGTCACAAGGAGGCAAATATCACAAGTGATGAATGCACAAGGTTAAGGCAAGGAAACATGCTCGAGACTAAAGTAAAAGATCACATCAATATGTTCACAAGAACAAGATCGAAGACTCAAGCATAGTATGCTAGGTTTAAGATTTTGTAAAAAGATGTGACCTCCCTTAGGGGGAGATTGTTGGAAATACGTTTTTCCCAAGAAAGTCTCGGTCACTAATAAGTGTGAAAACACTTATCCTTTTACCACTTATTTCCAATAATAACAAGACCAAAACGTGTATTTTATGTCGTAAAAGTCGGAATTATGCGTGGTTTGTGTTTTTTATTGTGTTTTAGGACCAAAAGATGAAAAGGGAAGAAAACACGGGCTTTCACGGGCTTTTATCGAAGAAAACGGGAAAAGACGAAGTCAAAAGATCAAGAGTGCAAAAAGAACGGAAGTACAAGACCGATTCTGAAGAATTATCGAAGGAAAAGTCTAAAGACGGAAGTTTAATGAAGTCGAAGAACCCAAGTCTAAAGAAGAAAATTATCAAGACAAGTTCAAATCCTGAGACGACGTCGAGAAAAGACAAAGAATTAAGTCGAGTCGAGAAGACGTGAAGAAAGAAAGAAAGAAGAAGCAACACATGCACTCCTTCCATTTTCCTATAAATACCCTCCTAATACACATTAGGAGAGTAGTTAGTTTTTAGTTTTAGTTTTTCATTTTTCACTTTTCTTTCTAGTTTTAGAGAGAGAAAGTTCTCAACTTTCTCTCACTAAGTTTCATCTTTTCTTTTAATCTTTCAAGATTAAATCTTTATGTATTGTTGATTTCATTAATCAAGTTCTAGTTAAGCTTTTAATCTTTCATCTCATTCTACCTTTCTTTGATTTTTTGATTGATTTTGGTGCGAATTTCATTTGATCCGTGTTGTTCTTAATGATTTCGTGCTTAAAAAATTAATCTTTTTGTTCCTACATAAGCTTTCAGTCGATTAAGCTTTAAGATTCTTGTGCTTATTGGCTTATTTACATGTTTAGCTTATTTACTTTTTAAAAGTTTTCTTTATAAGTTCATATTTTTATGGTTTGATTTAAAAGTTTGTTTATTTTAAGTTTGGATAAGTTGTTATTAGTGCTTATTTGATCCGTTTCATTATTGATTCGTTCTAGTTTGGGAATTAGCTTATTCAAAATAGCTTATTGCCTACCTCTTATTCGAATCCCATATAAATCGGAAAGGGTCTAAACCCCCTTCCGATCAGCTTATTCCGACCAGCCACCCATCCCTTTATTCCGATCGTTTGATCGGATAAGGGTTTTGAGTTTTCTGATTTGAGCAATTGTATTCCGATCACCCAGGATCGGAATAGGGTTTATATATTCCGACGGCAGAGTTGTTTAGATTCCGATCTGGCCCTTTTGTAACATTCCGATTGTAGTGTTTTTGGGACATTCCGATTTGCACCTTAAACATTCCGATCCTGTTAATCGGAATAGGGTTTACCATATTCCGATGTGGATTGTTTTGCCTTATTCCGATTACATGATTTTTGCTATATTCCGATTTGTGATTTGTGGATATTTTGATTGGGGTTATTCCCATTATTCCGATTGAGGGATTTGGCAACATTCCGATTGAGGCTCATTTCCAACATTCCGATTGCAGCCTTCTTAGCATATTCCAATCAGTGATTGTTTCGGATATTCCGATCTTACTTTCCGATAGCATATTCCGATCAGTCTTCCTTTTGAATATTCCGATGGTTTTAGTTCTTGCTTTTTATAAAGTTTCCAAGTGTTAGTTTTATTAAGTGTTCTAGTAATTTTCCTAATCTTGTCTTTAAGTTTTTCAAGCATTTATATTTAACTCGTTACTTTAATATAATCTTTAAACTTCTACTTTACTCAACGACACTTACTTATTTGTGCTATTAGTTTAAAATAGATAAACAAACCCAACCATTCTCTTGTTCACCAAAAGACGATTGAGTCGCAATCTAGACCGGTAATCAATTCGAAAAGACTTGGGACTACGAATTTTGATACGTGGGGTAAAAACCTTGTATTAAATGGCGCCGCTGCCGGCTCTTTTCGTTAAGATTAACGGTTTCTAGTGAGAGACGCATTGAATTTTGGGATCCGTTCTTTGAACGTTATTTTCCTTGCTTCAAAAAATTTCAAAATCCATAAAAAATATAAAATTCTTCAAAAATACAAAAACATTGAAAAATCATAAAAAAACAATTCTTTTCCAAAAGGTTTTGCTCCAAAAAGATTATATAGATATTCTCTCTGTGTATATTTTTCTTCTGCATGTGTATGCGTACTAGATCTTCGAACTATTCTGAGCTCGAGACTCGTGAAGATCTAGATATGGCTGGTGTTAATAACAACAATAATAACCCACCTCTACCCAATTTGAATAACAACAACAACAACAATGTCCCCTTACCTGATTTACGAACAATGGAGGAATTGTGTCAACCCACCATGAACGGACGCGGAGGCCCGATTGCGCCGATGCACGTCACGGCTCAGGAGTTTTCGTTGAAGCATCACATGATCCAACAAGTGCAAACTAACCCATTTTGCGGAATTCCAGATGATGATGCCAACAAACACCTCGACAAATTCATTACCATCACCCAAAGCATGAAGTCTCCCGGTGTTTCTATGGATGACCTTCGCCTTCAACTATTTCCCCACTCGCTTTCTCACCATGCCGAAAAATGGTTTGACCGTCTCCCAAAGAATTCTATTCATACTTGGAATGACATGACTCAACGCTTTTTGTCGCGCTACTTCCCACCATCCATGGTCACAAGCCTTCGTAACCAAATTAGTGGATTCATGCAAGACAATGATGAATCGCTCTTTGATGCTTGGGAACGATACAATGATTTGATTGACCGTTGTCCAAATCACAACATGCTCCCCGTCACTCTCATTGATACTTTCTACAATGGTCTCACTTTTCGTGATCGTGCCACGATCAATGCCGCCGCCGGTGGTACTTTTATGAAAAGGAGACCGGAGGAGTGTCGAGAGTTGATTGAAAACATGACTACTCACCACAAGAATTGGGATTCATCCGCATCCTAAAGATCTAACCCGAGAGTCAATGTTTCTTCTACTACTTCCAATCCCGAGATGACTGAAATTTCTCGACAACTCGCTGAGATGAACAAGAATTTCATGACCATGGCCACAAACCACTTTCAACAAGCTAAAGCCGTTGCTATTTCTTGTGACACATGTGGTGGTCCTCATTCTTACAATGATTGTCCTTCTACCCAGGGCAATTTTTCTGAAAATGTTAACGCGGCTTACGGTGCTTATCCCACGGGAAGCTATCAAGCTCGTCCTCAAGGAGACCGTAGCTTGCTAAGTTATCGTTCAAACAACTATCTTGCTCCACCCGGTTTCCCTCCTTCAAACCAAAACCAACAACAAAGCTATAACCGAAACAACCAATCCCAACCTCGTGCTAACAATCAATATCAATCCCAAAGAAACCCATACCCAACTCAAGGAAATTCTCAAGCTTACCAAGCTCCACCTCTCAATCAACCGATGGCAGTGAATCAAGACATCGAGACGTTCATGAAGACTAATCGAGAGATGGTAACGAATCTTCAGAGTCAATTCATCAACT
The DNA here is from genome assembly GCA_025667525.1 of Glebionis coronaria. Classification (NCBI taxonomy): domain Eukaryota; kingdom Viridiplantae; phylum Streptophyta; class Magnoliopsida; order Asterales; family Asteraceae; genus Glebionis; species Glebionis coronaria. The sequence goes on along the minus strand of CM046874.1, from coordinate 697,466,518 downwards.
TGAAGGGCGAAATGGCGAAACAAGGGAACGATATTCGAGCCGAGCTAAGGAATGACATGGCAAAACAAAGCAATGAAATTCGCGCAGACATCAGAGACTCTTTCAGGACTCAAGCGCTTAACATACGTGATATGATCGGTTCGCTCATCCAAGGTAATCAACCCTCTTCTTCGGGTACTCTTCCGAGTAACACCGTTGCGAATCCAAGAGGGGAGATGAAAGCAATCACTACTCGTAGTGGAAAAGGTTATACGGAACCCGAGCTTCCTACACCTCCACCCGTGATTGTGAACAAGGAAACAAAGCAACTTTCCTCACCTCCTTTGCCTTCTACCCCCATTTCCCCAACACCCGTGGTTGTGAGTGATCCTACTCCCCTAAAGCCTTCTTCTTCATCCAATATACCTTATCCTTCAAGGTTGAGGAAAGAGAAGCAAAAGAGCAAGGATGATATTCAAGTTTCAAACTTTCTTAAAATGTTTAAACAATTGAATTTTAACATCTCCTTTGTCGAGGCTCTCGCTCACATGCCCAAATACGCGAAAATGTTTAAAGATCTTCTAAGTGACAAGGAGAAGCTTCTTGACATTGCTCAGACCCAACTTAATGAGAATTGCTCCCCCGTTCTCTTAAGGAAATTGCCCACCAAACTTGGTGATCTGGGTCGCTTCTTGATTCCTTGCAACTTCCCGGGAGTAGAGAATTGCATGGCCCTAGCCGATCTAGGTGCCAGTATAAACTTAATGCCTTTAAGTGTTTGGAAGCAATTATCTCTCCCCGAGCTAGTCCCCACCAAAATGACTTTGGAATTAGCTAACCGTACGGTTGCTTATCCAGTGGGGATAGCCGAAGATGTCTTTGTTGGCGTTGACAAATTCACCTTCCCGGCGGATTTTGTTGTCCTTGACTACGAGATGGACCCCCGTGTTCCATTAATCGTTGGACGTCCCTTCTTGAGGACCGGTCGCACTCTCATTGATGTAGTCGCGTGCGAAATAATCATGAGAGTTGGTGACGATAAAATTGTCTTCAACATGGGTAAGATTTCTAAGCAACCTTATTCATATGAGAGTGTTAATGCTATTGATATTCTCGATGAGGCTTGTGAAGAACATTTTCATGATGCTTGCAAAAGTACTCTCTCTTCTCTACCCAATGTTGAGACCGTTGCCTCAATTGCTCCGTCATTGACTCCTTTTGGAGAAAGTGACTTGGATGATTTCGAAGCTAGCTTGGGTCCTCTCGATATTAAGTATGATAATTCATCCACCGATTGGGATGAAGACATTCGTACTATTGAGAGACTTCTCAATGAAGACCCGTTCTCTCCTCCTTCTCCTAAAGAGGTGACTAATGATGATCCATCGTTAGTTACACCATCTATTGAGGATCCTCCTACTCTTGAGCTTAAGGACCTACCTCCTCATCTTGAGTACGTCTTCCTTGAAGACAACCAGAAGTTACCGGTCATCATCTCAAAGGACCTGAAAGAAGAAGAAAAATCCCGACTTATCGCCGTGTTTAAGAAGCATAAAAGAGCTATCGCTTGGAAAATCTCCGATATTCGTGGAATCGATCCTCACTTTTGCACACATAAAATTCTCATAGAGGACGACTTTAAGCCCACAATTCAAAGCCAACGAAGGGTGAATCCTAAAATCCATGAAGTCATCAAAAAAGAGGTTATCAAACTTCTTGACGCGGGTATGATTTACCCTATTTCGGATTCACCATGGGCGAGTCCAGTCCATTGTGTGCCTAAGAAAGGTGGAATTACCGTTGTGCCCAATGCAAACAACGAGTTGATTCCTACTCGTCTTGTTACTAGGTGGAGAGTTTGTATAGACTACCGCAAACTCAATGATGCCACGAGAAAGGATCATTTCCCTCTTCCTTTTATGGACCAAATGCTTGAACGTTTAGCGGGTAATGAATATTACTGTTTTCTTGATGGTTTCTCGGGTTATTTCCAAATACCCATCGATCCCCAAGATCAAGAGAAGACAACATTCACTTGTCCCTATGGCACATTTGCTTACAAAAGAATGCCTTTTGGCTTATGCAATGCCCCCGGGACTTTCCAAAGGTGCATGTTGGCTATCTTCCATGACATGGTTGAGCAAACCATGGAAGTCTTCATGGATGATTTCTCGGTCTTTGGGGATTCCTTCTCTTCCTGCCTTGCCAATTTGGAACGTATGCTTAAGCGGTGCGAAGACACTCGCCTCGTTCTGAATTGGGAAAAATGCCATTTTATGGTAAAAGAAGGCATTATGCTAGGACACAAAATCTCTAAAGCCGGTCTTGAAGTCGACCGTGCTAAAGTTGATGTCATAGCCAAGTTACCTCCACCTTCAACCGTGAAGGGTGTGAGAAGTTTTCTGGGTCATGCGGGCTTCTATCGTCGATTCATTCAGGATTTCTCTAAAATCGCTCGCCCGATGACCCACCTCTTGGAAAAAGATACTCCTTTTATCTTTTCTAAAGAGTGTATCGAAGCCTTCAATCTTCTTAAGGATAAGCTAACTAAGGCACCGGTCTTGGTTACCCCTAATTGGGAGCTACCCTTTGAATTGATGTGCGATGCTAGCGACTTTGCTATTGGTGCGGTTTTGGGCCAACGAGTGAATAAACACTTCCAACCAATCCACTATGCTAGCAAAACAATGACGGGGGCTCAATTGCATTATACGACGACCGAAAAAGAGCTTTTAGCTGTTGTCTATGCTTTTGAAAAATTTCGCCCCTATCTTGTTTTATCCACCACCATCGTATACACGGACCATTCCACGTAGAAGTACTTGATGACTAAGCACGACTCTAAGCCAAGACTTCTTCGCTGGGTTTTACTCCTTCAAGAATTCAACATTGAAATTCGTGACAAGAAGGGTGCCGAAAACCTAGCCGCGGATCATCTGAGTAGACTTGAGGATCCATACCAAGGGGATCATCCGAACAAAGAGATCAATGACTCTTTCCCCCTTGAGACCTTAATATCTATAAATCTCAATCTTGATGACATCTCGTGGTTTGCCGACATTGCAAACTACTTAGTGGGTGGTGTTCTCATCAAAGGGTTAACATCCCAACAAAAGAAGAAGTTCTTGAATGATGTTAAGACTTACTTTTGGGATGACCCTTTTCTATTCAAACAATGTGCTGATCTGATCATTCATCGCTGTGTTGATGGACCGGCAGCTTTGCAAATCCTTGCTGCTTGTCATAAAGGACCCACACCGGTGGTCACTTTGGTCCCAACTACACCGCTAAGAAAGTGTTTGACTCTGGATTCTATTGGCCCACCATTTATCGTGACGCTCACGAAATGGTTAAGCATTGTGATGCTTGCCAACGCCAAGGCAAGATCACACATAAAGACGAGATGCCTCAAAATTTCATACAGGAATGTGAAATCTTTGACGTATGGGGCATCGACTTTATGGGGCCATTTGCATCATCCAAAGGGAACAAGTACATCCTCGTAGCCGTTGACTACGTTTCTAAATGGGTTGAAGCTAAGGCTCTTCCTATGAACGATGCGAGGGTGGTTGTGAACTTTTTAAAGCAGCTGTTTGCTCGATTCGGCATTCCTCGTGCTATTATCAGTGACCGCGGGACTCATTTTTACAACAATCAATTTGCAAGAGTCATGGCTAAGTATGGTGTTAATCATCGTCTTTCCACCGCCTATCATCCCCAAACCAATGGGCAAGCCGAGATTTCCAACCGTGGATTGAAGCGAATTTTGGAGCGTACTGTGGGAGAGCATCGCGCCGCGTGGGCCGATAAGTTAGATGATGCTCTGTGGGCTTTCCGTACTGCTTATAAGACCCCTATCGGTTGTACGCCTTATCGTCTTGTGTACGGGAAAGCATGCCACCTCCCCATCGAGCTGGAACATAAGGCGCACTGGGCCTTGAAGTGGGCTAACTTCGACATCAACAAAGCCGGTGATCATCGCAAGATTCAACTCACCGAGCTCAACGAACTGAGGGATGAAGCTTACGAGAACTCACTGATCTACAAGGAGAAGACCAAGATCATTCATGACGCAAGGATTAAGAACCGAGAGTTCCACGTTGGTGATCAAGTCTTACTTTTTAACTCTCGGTTGAAGATCTTCTCTGGCAAGTTGAAGAGCCGCTGGTCTGGTCCATTCACTGTCGCCAAAGTCTTTCCATATGGGACCATTGAGCTTTCTCAGCCAAATGGGCCCAACTTCAAGGTGAATGGCTAACGTTTGAAGCTGTACTTTGGTGAGGACATCTCTCAAGAGATGATTCCATCCCTCACCACGTTCCCCATGAACTAAATTGGGTCGAGTCAGGCTCGTGACTCGGTGAACAAAAACAAGCGCTTCTCGGGAGGCAACCCGTGATCTATCCTTTACTGCTTTCATAATAAGTGTAGGGGGAGCCCCGTATGTGTTTGTTGTCTTGTTTCTTATCTTGTGCAGGGATTAAAGCTTCAAAGAGTATCTTGATGACTTTTGACGAACCGTGATACCGTGTTCCCATCTTCCCGGTTCTATCCTAAACTCTTGTGATTCAATATTTCATATTTTATATGTTCACATTGAATTCACTATAGTTGTCTTTCCCTTAGCAAGATTTAAACAAAGTGCACAATGTCCTAAGTGTAGGGGAGTTTACTCCCACATGCTTAAACATTGAGGACAATGTTTATATCAAGTGTAGGGGGGACTTCTATCGAAGTTAAGTGGCCTTTTCCATGAATTTGCCCTCATTTTAACCGGAAAATTTGATTTTTCGACATTTTTCAAAATTTTTAATCTATTTTGGCCTAGTTGTATAGTTGTATTTTCCTTTATTATATTTATTTTCTTGCCTTACTAGAATAAATTCTCAATAAAGTGGTTTTAAATTTTTCTTAGTCGTGAACATATTGACTCAACCCGAGTTTACTTATCTAAGTTTACTCTAGCTAGTATCCTTAACGTGTTTAAGTCAAGTTTTGCTAGACTTTTATATAGGGAGCTATAAAACGCGAAAGTCTTAACTCTCACGGGTTAAGAACAAGAACTTTTCGCAAGTTCCTATAATTGATCCTAGAGAGTCGTTTATCAAGGGAACTTTTAAATGCGATTTCTAAACTTGAAAAAGTCTAAGAATTTGCAAGATCCTATAGATGACTCGAAAACCCAAAACTTTGATTTAATAGGCTAAGCATCCACGAGTCTCATTCCTTGAGATTTTAAACTGTGGAGGACGAGAGATGATAGAGTCAATTATAAGTTTGGTATTCTTTCGTGAATTTATGTGAGTTAATTATAAGCCTATTCTCCCTTCGCTTGTTAATAAATTTATATGCAATAAATAAGGTTGTATGATTTAAAAGGTTACTTAGCTTCTAGCCCAAGATCGTTTAAAAGTTGCTCGGTACGGATTAGAGTTAATAGCCAAGGCATAACTTATTGAAGTGGGATGCGAAGATTGGCGAGTCCGAAAAGGCCCTAACAAGGCATGAGGGCTACATTTTGTTGCTAAAGATCCAAAAGTGATATGAAGAATCATTTATCGAAAATCAATATGAAGGATCGAGACACACGACGAAAAGCAAATACTCCCCTAAAGATCATGGAGAAGTCTATCCAAAAAGGCCCTAACAAGGTATGAGGATAAATAGATCCAAGTCCTAAAAGGAGGCGAATCGTTGTATATCAAAGTCAAAAATAAAGATTGGAGAAAAATGAAGAAGTCGTGGTCCAAAGATGAAGAATCTCTCAAAACTTCAAGTGAAGAAATTCCTATTATGAAGAGAAGACCATTATTTCATGAACGTCTCTCAAGATTCGAAGTATGAAGTCGTTGCCAAATATCGGTCCGAGAAAGGTCTCAAATCGTGAAGCGAGTTATGCCAAGATATGAACTTTATGAGGTCCCGAGAAGCAATTTTAAAAGATTTTGTCCTTTAGCTAACTATTGATTAAATTGTTCACTTTATTTTCGGCCTAAATAACTATCGAAATAAGTCAAAAATGCATCCTCGTGATCATTTAAGACAAAAATAAAATATAAGAGATACACCTAGGAATAAGGGAGTCTAAGTGAATAATTGGCCCACATGAGCTCGTGTTAGTTTACTAACTTATAATAACAATGATCTCGTTTTTAAGCTTGATATGGGGAACGTGAAACTTGAGGATGATAAACGTTCATGGCAGCCCAAACCCAATGTAAGTTTTTAATTTCTTTACTTGTTTCATTCAATTTATTATTATTAGATGTTTAGTATTTAATAAAGGCCAAGGTGGATTATTTATGATGGAAGATGTAAATCTTGATTTAGAAGTAATGCATTGCATGAGGGCATTGCAATGGTCTAGTGTAGGGGATTTAATAAGTGTGAAAACACTTATCCTTTTACCACTTATTTCCAATAATAACAAGACCAAAACGTGTATTTTATGTCGTAAAAGTCGGAATTATTCGTGGTTTGTGTTTTTTTTATTGTGTTTTAGGACCGAAAGATGAAAAAGGAAGAAAACACGGGCTTTCACGGGCTTTTATCGAAGAAAACAGAAAAAGACGAAGTCAAAAGATCAAAAGTGCAAAAAGAACGGAAGTCCACGACCGATTCTGAAGAATTATCGAAGGAAAAGTCTAAAGACGGAAGTTTAATGAAGTCGAAGAACCCAAGTCTAAAGAAGAAAATTATCAAGACAAGTTCAAATCCCGAGACGACGTCGAGAAAAGACAAAGAATTAAGTCGAGTCGAGAAGACTTGAAGAAAGAAAGAAAGAAGAAGCAACACATGCACTCCTTCCATTTTCCTATAAATACCCTCCTAATACACATTAGGAGAGTAGTTAGTTTTTAGTTTTAGTTTTTCATTTTTCACTTTTCTTTCTAGTTTTAGAGAGAGAAAGTTCTCAACTTTCTCTCACTAAGTTTCATCTTTTCTTTTAATCTTTCAAGATTAAATCTTTATGTATTGTTGATTTCATTAATCAAGTTCTAGTTAAGCTTTTAATCTTTCATCTCATTCTACCTTTCTTTGATTTTTTGATTGATTTTGGTACGAATTTCATTTGATCCGTGTTGTTCTTAATGATTTCGTGCTTAAAAAGTTAATCTTTTTGTTCCTACATAAGCTTTCAGTCGATTAAGCTTTAAGATTCTTGTGCTTATTGGCTTATTTACATGTTTAGCTTATTTACTTTTTAAAAGTTTTCTTTAAAAGTTCATATTTTTATGGTTTGATTTAAAAGTTTGTTTATTTTTAGTTTGGATAAGTTGTTATTAGTGCTTATTTGATCCGTTTCATTATTGATTCGTTCTAGTTTGGGAATTAGCTTATTCAAAATAGCTTATTGCCTAGCTCTTATTCGAATCCCATATAGATCGGAAAGGGTCTAAACCCCTTTCCGATCAGCTTATTTCGACCATCCACCCATCCCTTTATTCCGATCGTTTGATCGGATAAGGGTTTTGAGTTTTCCGATTTGAGCAATTGTATTCCGATCACCCAGGATCGGAATAGGGTTTATATATTCCGACGGCAGAGTTGTTTAGATTCCGATCTGGCCCTTTTGTAACATTCCGATCGTAGTGTTTTTGGGACATTCCGATTTGCACCTTAAACATTCCGATCCTGTTAATCGGAATAGGGTTTACCATATTCCGATTTGGCTTGTTTTGCCTTATTCCGATTACATGATTTTTGCTATATTCCGATTTGTGATTTGTGGATATTTTGATTGGGGTTATTCCCATTATTCCGATTGAGGGACTTGGCAACATTCCGATTGAGGCTCATTTCCAACATTCCGATTGCAGCCTTCTTAGCATATTCCGATCAGTGATTGTTTCGAATATTCCGATCAGTGATTGTTTCGAATATTCCGATCTTACTTTCCGATAGCATATTCCGATCAGTCTTCCTTTTGAATATTCCGATGGTTTTAGTTCTTGTTTTTTATAAAGTTTTCAAGTGTTAGTTTTATTAAGTGTTCTAGTAATTTTCCTAATCTTGTCTTTAAGTTTTTCAAGCATTTATTTTTAACTCGTTACTTTAATATAATCTTTAAACTTCTACTTTACTCAACGACACTTACTTATTTGTGCTATTAGTTTAAAATAGATAAACAAACCCAACCATTCTCTTGTTCACCCAAAGACGATTGAGTCGCACTCTAGACCGGTAATCAATTTGAAAAGACTTGGGACTACGAATTTTGATACGTGGAGTAAAAACCTTGTATTAGTCACATCTTAGTTTGCATAGATAACGAGATATATATATACTATTTAGGATTTTGTCTCTTGGAGTTACCTCCCTTAGGGGGAGATTGTTGGAAGTAGGGGTGTGATTCGGGTTGACCCGGTCAGGTTCGGGTCAACTCGGGTCGGGTCAAGTCGGGTCAAGGATAAAAAATATATAACCCGAACCCGAGCCTAATTAGAACTCGGTCACTCGGGTTCGGGTCAATTCGGGTCAATTCGGGTCGGGTCAACTCGGGTCGGGTCAACTCGGGTTCGGGTCAACCCGGGTTTAAGGAAAATATGTAAAAAGTGGCTCAATTAAGTATTAATACAATGTAAAAAGTGTAATTTTAGTCGGGTCAAGTCGGGTTGTCGGGTTCGGGTCAAGTCTGGTCGGGTCAAGTCGGGTCAAAGGTAAAAAATATATAACCTGAACCAGAGCCTAATTAGAACTCGGGTCAATTCGGGTCAACCTGAATTGACCCGAATACACTTTTGACCCGAGTGACCCGACCCGAATATGATTATTCGGGTTCGGGTTGGGTCAACTTTTTTTGGACACCCCTAGTTGGAAGTACGTTTTTACGTATTTAGAAAGGATCGGTCACTCCAACGAGATATATCTAGTATGGGCTCGTGATCTATTATGTAAACATATAACCCACAAAGCCCACATGTAGGGTGGTCTATATATACCCCTTCCTAGCATGTTAAAAATGGTTGTTGGTTCACACACTTTCACACTTCTAATCTAATATTCTCTTAATTCTCTCCAACCTCTCTCTACTTTCTCTCTCTCTCTAAGTTCTTCATCTCTATCTCTCTCTTTTAATCATTCAAATACATAGACAATACAAGGATTACGTAGACCTACAACTTCAATCCCATCATACAACTTTGACAAATCATAAATGTGAATTAAATCATAGTCATTCTCTAATTTCACCAAACCTTTCTCTCAATCACTATATGGGAGTCTATAGTACATACCAAATAGGGTGATACAATTTGTTTCCTTAATAATCATCCTCTTAAACTCACTAAACATGAACCTAGAAATATACATCTTCAACAATACCCCATTATCATACCTTAGTAGCTCGTGCATAAAAATCACATCATTCCAAACATCTAGTTCAATGCCATTGATTCCAAGTATAGTCATTCTGAAAAATTATACATCAAAAATTAGGGTTAGATACACTAATTTGGTATCCAATTAACAATTAAAATAGGATAATAATAGTTTGCATAAAGTAAAGTGCATTCAAATCAATTGCGTATCGATTTGACAAATTAGGTTTAGAAACGGGGAAATAATTGGATTTGACAAATTAGGTTTAGAAACGGGGAAATAATTGGATTTGATTAAAAGTGCGTGTGCGGGTGTGTGGATTTTAGGGTTTAGAAAAAGGGAAAGAGGGATATGTTAACAGATGTATCGGGGGTGGAGAAAGTAACGGGGTCAATGTTTGACTTAACAATCACCTTTTTTTGGCCACGCCATCAAAACCAAACGAAAATGGTAATTGTGATAGAATAGTGGGGATTAGTAATAGTGCGGTAAGTTTTTTTAGCAAGATTAATATGACATTGCATAACATAGTAAAGATAGATAACTATGTTACATTTAGAACCTATTATCCCTTTACATTAGGGGTGTGCACGGTTCAGTTTGGGTCGGTTTTTGGCCAAAACCGAAACCGAACCATTATATTCGGTTTTTCTAAAACCAAAAACCGAAACCGTCCGGTCTTGAGCGGTTCAATTTTTCGGTTTTTAGTCAGTTTCGGTTCGGTTTTTCAATTTTTTCGATTTTAAAACCGTTTATATTAGTGCGTAGCTAATTTATACTAATAACATTGTTTTACGTAAAATTTTGATTATTTCTTTTATTTTTTCATTCTAAGAGCATAAGCAATGGTAAAGCTATAATGGCTTTTTCCATTAATTTGCCATAAATTTTGTATTTCAAACATCTTAATAAACAACTTTCAATGCATAAAAGTTGTTTAAAGATTTTTTTTAACTCTTCATTAAATGTGAATAGCTTTTAAGATTGGTGTAAAACACTTGACATTTATCAAGCTTTTCCTTGTCAAGTCATTCACCAAGTCTTCCTCACAATGAAAAAAGTCATAAAGATAACTCGGGCAAATAGTAAAAAGCTTTTTGTCAAGCTCCCATTGCAGTTGCTCTAAGCCTAATAACGTTTATCCCAAAAATACTAGAATTTAAACATACATCTATAAAATACACACACATAAAAGTGAACATACGAATTATACATAAACGACCGTTGTCAAATATGTAATGATATATTGTGAAATAAACACACGTACATATAAATACACATATAAACATGAAGATGAATATATTATATTTCACCCATCAAAAGAATATTTTTGTATTAGAATTATTATTTATTTTTTTAAATAATATTAAATATATAAATTTAATGATTTGGTTGGGTTCGATTTTTACGGTTCGGTTTCTTGATGAAAACTGAAACTGAACCGTATATTTTCGGTTTTTGAAAAAGTAAAAACCGAAAACCATCGGTTTTTTGTTTCGGTCATTTTTTCAGTTTGGTTTTTTCGGTTTTCGGTTCGGTTTTGGTTTTTTCGGTTTCTTTTGCTCACCCCTACTTTACATAATCATGTGGGTGGTGGTGGTAAGTGGATTGTAAGTAGAAGTTGATGGACCATGAGTAAGTGGTGTTGGGGACCATATTTCAATGGTGTTTAACCCTTATAACTCTAAACTTATGGGGTGTTTTGTTAAGTTTATGAGTGAGGTTATATCTATAGGGTGAGGTTATTTTCAGAACCAAATAAATGTACAGAACTGCGAGAACCACCTTTTTACTCTCAAAATGCACATGTATATTCATCGGGTTAGTTCATTAGGTAGAAATATATGAATTTTCATTATCGTAGGTCACTAGGAACATGTATCCTAGGACCATGCACATGTATTTGTTTTGTATGTATTATAACTATCTTTTCGTACGATAATATAAAAACACATGTGCACTGTTCATATCGCTTATTATACTCGGATCTATAAGCAATAAAACAATTATTAAATGTTAATTTAAACATAATAATGAAAATACATATGCATTTAATAATATAAAAGTGGTTCTCGCGGTTCTGTAAATTTATTTGGTTCTGAAAATAACTTTACACTATACTTATATACTATATAAGTCATTTATGGCTTATATATGATAAGTTTATAAGCTTATTTTAAGTGTCTGATTAGGCTTATTAAAATTAATAAAATAAAATGACAAAAAAACATATGAATATTAAATTATGTAGTTATTAGATTAAGGTATAAAAGTCTTTTTATATGTAAAAGTTATATAAGCCTACTCTTTTTATAAAAGCCTCAAATAATTGGCTTACCAAAACCCTCTTATATAAACTTATAAGCCTACATATATAAGCTTAACCAAACAATTAGTTTTAGCTTATAAACTTATATAAACTAATAAGCTAAAACAAACACCCTCTTATTTTATTAGTTTGAGAGATAGAGATATAAATAAGAGATGAGATGAAAGTAAAATAGTACAAAAGAAATCTTTTTCTTTGTAAAGCAAAACCCAAAGTAGGGACTTTTTCAAGAGATTCTTTCCTTAATAGGAAATAATTAGTTTATTTATTCCTTTTAAAAGTATAATTGTTCCTTAATTTAGTAACAAAAGTATAAATTTCGTTCTTAATTTTAATGAAAGTAAAAAAAAGGTAAAAACTACATGTGTCAAAAACGAAAAGAAAAAAACATGAAAAAAAAGGGTTGAAAATTATAAAATTTAAGACTAAAACTATCATTTATAAATCTCTAGGGTAGTATCTGGTCTTTTTGAATCTTAAATCCCAAAAATACCAATCAGAACATCAAACCACCAATCAGAACATCAAAATCAAACCACCAGTCTGAACATATCTAAACCAGCCGAACAAAGGAGGTCAGTTCAATTAACCACTTACAAACCATAATTAAGATTAATTAAAACTTAGTTTTGATTGAGAGTTTTTGTTGTGATGTACCAGTTTGATTTCAAAAGTATTGTTAATTTTGTATTTTTTTTAATTTATGTCAGTTCAATTAATCAATTACAAACATTATTTATGACATTATTTTGTGGTTAATTTAGCTTAGTTTTGTAATTTTTTTTAATTGTTAAATGATGTTGCTTTTCTCAATGGCAGAATATGTGTCAGATCATTAGAGAATTCATGGTCGAGGTGGACTGATAACGGGTAATCGGATGGACCTGGTATAGAAGGGGGCGGTGGTAGTAAGGTATGCAAAGTTTTTTATAGGTATAATGTGCATTTGTTTTGAAAATTGTGAATTATAATTGTTGGTTGCGTATAATTTTAGGATTGGCTCAGTAGTGCTACAAACTTGGTTGTGATTTGGGTGAACGTGGCCTTAAAATTGTTTCCAAACAGCATGTGAAACATTGGAAGTTTAAATGGTCTCATTGATTATGTGCAGATAAATTCCAAGTAGTTGTTAACAGTGCCTTATGTATAAGAAGTCGAAAACCGTTAATACATTTGAACATGATATTGTATATAACGTTAATGCTTTTTATGTTTCCAATAACTGCTTATAAATGAAGTTAGGATATATAGTTCTCAATGGTTGTATATTTGTACATGCTTTGAAACCATGGCGATTGATTTAAACCAGAAAATGAAAAGGCAGTCTCTTATCAATCTTAACGTAATGATAAGAAATTTGCTTAATTAATGAAACTCTGTGAACATGTTGCTTAGTTACTATGATTCTGAATAAATAATGAACGTAACATGACGTTTTGTATAAAAATATAGACATAATAGTAGTATGTATTAAAGCGCCTTCTATTTAATAAGCGCCCTCAGGAGCTTTGTTTAAGCTATTTTGGATCAAGTTATTCAGAAAATTCTCAACCTTTTGGAATAAACAAATGAACCAATCAACGTGATTGCCTACATTTCTTTTTGACACCACATAAGCTATAAGCTGTATATATAAATACACAGAACCTCTTCAAACTATTTTTTCCAAACACACCATTAATAAGCAGATTAGTAGTATTAATAGATCGGAAATCACGTTGATCCGCTTTGTCTGCTGTTAAGGTTTTTTATGCCGTCACATGTAGGCATCCGCATTTCGGTTGGAAAACCTAAAGACAAAGAAAATCATAGAGAATCATGTTAGACGACGGTTCTAGGAGTTATAATGGAAGGAAGAATGGACATCCAGAGATGTTGCAAAGTAGAAATATTGTGATTGTTGTTGAGTTGCTTGGGCTATGCTGGATTAGCGTCGTTTGTTCCGTTGTCCCGTTTTCTGGAGTGACTACATGAGTAACTACGAAGATGTAAGTAACATTCTTTAAACCTCTGATCTTTTTTGCCACTCAACACGATTTCTAGGTATCCGATCCGAGCGCCCAATTGGAATCTGCAATGGAGGTATCCGGTCATACCGCCCAAATGGAATCCTACCAGACTCATGTAAAATCTGAAGAGATTCCTCAAATGAGTTACCGCTGCAAGAAATGTCGAAGGATTGTTGCTTCACACGAGCAGATAGTTCCTCACGAGCGTGGACAAGGGAAAGTTTCCTTTAGGCGGAAGAACAGAGCTGGTGATACGGAAAATGGACAACCAGAATGTACATCCGTATTTTTCGAGCCCTGTAAGAACACTCTCCTTTTCATACTGATAAAGTATTACATATATTCATTACCATAACTTTTGATAGTGAATGAGTCAAATGAGTTTAATTAAAGTATTACAAAAATCAAAAGGCTAAAAGAATAGTAGTAGTAGTATCCCCTTTAAAACACGCCTTAATCAGATGATAAATGCAAGATCAGTTGTGTTTCTAAAACGGAGTCAAAAGCTTCATCGATGGTGGAACTGTCAACTGTCAATTGCCACATATGCCAAACCAGTTAATCCATAAGATAGCAAAGGATCTTATGTAGAGTCAATAAATTGCCACCACTGTTCCTCAAGTTCCTTTAGTTAATGAACACTATTCGAATACGACAATTACTTAGATGAGTAGTTAAATACGAAACTGTATTAAATGATATAACTTTTTCAGTTACCACGCTTCACCTTTCTATGAGCAAGTTTTTAGGTTATAGATGAAATTTCCGTATGATATTTTTGGTTATGTTTCTTGCATAATGATCATACTGACGTTGGTGCATGTTGGCTAAATGATTACACTCTCTAGCATCAGTCAAACACTCTCTAACAACATCATCTTAACACCCTTTCAAAAGCAACAAAATACCCCCTAACGGCAGCATTCAAACACCGCCAGACAAAAATCACACACCATTTTTCAGCAGTCAAACGCCCTATTACAACATCTTCCAAACACCCTCTAACAGCAACCAAAACACCCCTTTACATCATAACCAAACATCCCATTACATTTGGATTTTTAGTGATAAGAGCAACGTCAATTGCCAACCAATATAACTTCATAGTGCAATAAACAAAGAAAGTGTTTTTTTTGCTGAATTAAGGGGTGTTTTGATATAACTTCATAGTGTTACAGTTTATTGACCTATTAAAATTTATATCAAATAACACGTAATGTTGATTGAATAATGTTTGATTCGTGTACGAATAGGTTATTCGATTGAGTTTAATATTATACACCCATGGTGTTCACAATATTTTAAATTACCTGCATGTCAACGATGCCAGATATGCAATTTACGCCTATCTTAACTTTTTGGCGGTATGCAAGGAAGGATAGACAATAGTTTTTGGCTGTTTACGTGTTTGATAGTTAGTATACCCTTCGGTTTCACTTTCTTTACATGCTTTTTGTTTTAACGTAGCTTTAATATAAGATGGCGATTTACGGTTTACGTGTTTAATATTATAAAAAGTGTATAATATCACACAAGATAGGCACACTAACACCTTTTAAGTATTCACACGCATTGTTTCTTTGTTTTGAGCTTAAGTGTGTTCGAGATTGCTTACAACATTATAATTAAGCACATAGAGCGTTTATATTATGCGTATGGGATTTCCTATTTAAAAGAATTATCAGTTCACATATCTTAGTTATTCTACATGTTTCTGAGATGCAAATTAATAGGGAGGCATATATAGATACACATTGTGATGATAGTTATTTTGATGTTGATATCCTTTATAATCATCTTATTAATGGCGAGTTGATTTGGTTTCTGACTTTATAGTATGGTCGATGAGATGAATGTTTATAGATGACATGGAGGATTTAAGCTTACTATATGTAGTTCTGGGCAATTTAGGGGTGTTTAGGATTGCATTCAAGTTGTTTTGTTTATCTTCTGGTACTTTGTATGAAAAGCGTAAAAAGCCCTTCGATTGGTTCAAGGCGTTCAAGCACTAAGAACCATCTACTTGCTTCATAACAACTATTAACTACTCGAAACGGAGGTTTTTTTGGAATTGTGTTAGTTAACTGATTATCCAAATATTGCATTTATAGAAGAAGAAAATGGTTTTTGATAATGAGTAGTGACTTATGTTTTAGCTTATTCAAAATTGATTATACGATGAAGGGCTTAGGGTGTTTACTTAATTGAGGTTTTCAGGTTGCTAGAAACATGTTTGTATTGCATAGGTTGTCAGAATATGTTACATATGTGTACTTTTGTTCCTGTTTTCATCTGATATCCCACAACACGTCATGCCAAAGTTGATTGCTTTACTTTGATTACAATTTGTCAGGAGTGTTATCAAGGAGCACCAGAAAGTGAGAGTATGGCTTCCGGAGTTAATGTTTACCAGTATGTCGCTGAATCACATGGCGCACTTGCTGATTCTGCTCTAAACACTAAAGTCTCCCAATGTTGTAGGTAGAAGCAGCCATATACATGGTTCTGCTTGTGAAAGCCTCGGGTTAAAAATCAAACAATGTTGTGCACGAGCTACTTGAGTGTTCCTGTGTGCCTGAACATACTGTGCCCACCCTTTCATCAGGTACATTCATAAGCATTCATTGTATATGTGTTAATGTGTATCAATATGAATCTGATTACATGAATAGTGTTGTAACTATGATCTTTTCTGTAGCGTCCAAATCGACACACGCTATGTGTTAGGTGCAAAACGGAAATGCAAAACATTTTTGCCCGATATGTCGGCGTGATCTTGGAAACATCAATTACCTGAAACATCAACGATATTTATATTCACATACAACTAAAAGGAATCTCTTTGTACTAATTTCGAATGTTACAAGAGGCCTGCTACTTTATGATTGGTTTTAGTTACAATTTTGGTTATTAGTTGTTAAAGTTTATTACTGTGTTGAATTATATGGAGTCATGTGGTGTCATGTGTAATTTATACCTTCTTCATATATGTAGTCAAGAAAGATGTCAGATATTGTTGAGTTTTGCTGATTTACTTGAAAAACATACTGATGAAATAACAAACAAAAAAAACATGCCATATATAGTATTATATTTGAATATATGTAATCATTTAATGTGCTTAACTAATATGTTAGTCTTTCAAACAAAAGACAAGTGCATGCATTCTATATATAATTTAATTTAGAATAAAGGAATTTGG
This sequence comes from Glebionis coronaria, assembly GCA_025667525.1. Classification (NCBI taxonomy): domain Eukaryota; kingdom Viridiplantae; phylum Streptophyta; class Magnoliopsida; order Asterales; family Asteraceae; genus Glebionis; species Glebionis coronaria. Next base: position 697,449,678 of record CM046874.1, on the reverse strand, counting down.
GTTTCACACAAACAATCGGGTGTTAATAACCAAAAATAGTTATTAAAAAGTTTTGAAAAAAACCTGTGCGTGCACGGGTATTATAACTAGTAAAAGAATTAAAACAAAAAGTGATAGATAAAACTCATAAAAGGATAAGTGAAAGGTATTTAAGTTATTTTGAAAAAGATGTAGGTAAAAAATCACGATGACGGGATATTTTGAGAAAAAAATAAATACGCTGGAAATTTTGGAAAGAAAAAAAGTTTTGAGGCAAGAAATGATCAACCAGATTAGATTGTTAGACACGAAACATTTTAGAAATTTAAAAAAAAAACATATAAATATGTATATAATCTCTAAATTAATTTTTTTAATGGTAAACCATTATTTTAAACCGGACCGAGTTAACAAATAAGGTAAAAAGGATTTGCAAAACGAAAACCAGTAGTAGCCTAAAGCTTAAGCTAAATAGACTCCGCTTAATTCTAAAGCTACGCGGGAAATTAAGCTATATAAACCCATGGCATATTCCCTCATTCATTCATTATTCCAAAAGAAAAAAAAAAACCCAAACGAACAAAAAAAACTAGAGTAATAAAATTCGATTCGATCACAAAAGACAAAACCCATCGCTATTAATCATCAAGTTTTGACGACGACAACGATGTCTCAATTATTTACACCTGGTAAGTTTTTTTTATCGTTTGCTCTAATTTACTATCTATTTAAATTATATCGTAGAACATATTTACGTAATTACGTTAATCGATTATTTTTTATGAAAACTAGTTTTTGTAAGGGTGTATACCCCGTATTGAACTTATGTTATATAAGCAAAACCAAACACCCCCTTAAGTTTAGTTCTTTATTAGAAAACAATGAATGTATTTGACATTATTAGACGCGTATCTTGAATAACCTTTCTTTGCACTCTAGCTTGGCTGTTTGCTTCAACGGCACTAGTTACCAAAAGGATTTTAGTATACTTGTACAATACAGTTATAATGTATTAAGTGTGATAGGTTGTTCAAAGGCTTTTTGTTTAACCTTATGTTTTTGTAAGGGTGTATAATTTTATTATTCAAATACTAAATAAAACAAAGACTTAATTGCATAAAACAAATTTGGTTTTGACACGTAACGGGTTGGGTCTTTGACCACTAGTTTCGTCAGGGACTAAACCCGATACGATACTAAACTAGCGGGACTAAAACCGATACGTGGTCAAGGGACCAAACCCCCCGACATGGTCAAAAACTATAACGAGAGCATCCGTTAAATTTTCCTTAAACCCGAAGAGCTTATATAATGTAAGCCTATTTTTAGATTATAACATAAGCCTCAGTGTTTTGTGGCTTCTTTGAAGACTTATGGGCTTATATAAGTTTATTATGATATATAATAAACTTTTAAGTCTCCAAATAAGCTTAAAAATTGGGGTTTTTGAAATATAAGTCGAAATATGACTTATTTTCGGATTATATAACATAAGCGCTAATTTTGTGGCTTATTTTGAGACTTAGGGGCTTATATAAGTCTATTATGATATAATAAGCTTATGTAAGCCATAAGTAGAGGTGGCAAATCTTGCCCATTTGGATATATGGGCACTTTTTGCCCATTTTCAAAAAAGGATGAGGCACTTTTTGCCTTTATAATGGATGGGCTAAACGGGCGCATATGTAAGAAACTAAATGGGCTTAACGGGCGCACTTGTAAAATACAAATTAGTATACGACGAATATTTTTTTATTAAATTTTTTATCCCGACTTTCAAACAAGTTTTTTTTTTTTTAATTGTAGGTTTTTATATGTTTTTTCCCCTTTTTAGCTTGCGCCCGTTTAGCCCGCCCATTTTGCCCGCCCATTTCGCCCGTGCCCATTTAGCCCGCGCCCGTTTAGCCCGTTGCCCGTTTAGCCCGCCGCCCGTGCCCGCCCGCCCGCCCGTTTTGCCACCTCTAGCCATAAGTCTCAAAATAAGCCACAAAATTAAGGCTTATGTTATATAAGCTAAAATGGGCTTACGTTATATAAGCAAAACCAAACACCCGCTTAATAGCTTTTAACTTGGGCAGCTTCTACATACATTATCTCTTAAGCTTCTTTTACCTTAAAATAAGAGTAAACAGTAACTCCAAACACCCCTTAAGTTTAGTTCTTTATTAGAAAACAATGAATGTATTTGACATTATAAAACGCGTGTCTTAAATAACCTTTCTTACGGCACGAGTTAACAAAGGATTTTAGTATACTTGTATTATACAATTATAATGTATCAAGTGTGATAGGTTGTTGTGATTTGTGATGGCCTGCTTTTGTTTAACGTTATGTTTTTTTTTTTTTTTTTTTTTTTTTTTTTTTTGTAACAGCAACACAAACAAGCGGCGGTTTGTTTGGGGTGATTGGGCAAGGGAATAATAATGGATTCACGTCTGCTTCGACAAATTTGTTTGGTGTTCCAGCGGCAGGACGAAGTGGAACCTCATCTTTCACATTTGGTCAACCTTTGTTATCAGCATTTGGTACTCCTTATACTGGATTTAGTCAGACTTCATCGTCATTATCTTCGGCACCAACACCATTTGGCACTCCGTCTACTGGATTTAGTCAAAACTCAACATCGGTATTTTCAGCACCAACATCGTTTGGCACTCCATCTACTGGATTTAGTCAAAACTTATTTTCAGCACCAACAGCGTTTGGCACTCCATCTACTGGTTTTAGTCAAAACTCAACATCGTTATTTTCAGCACCAACAGCGTTTGGTACTCCATCTACTGGATTTAGTCAAAACTCAACATCGGTATTTTCAGCACCGACAGCGTTTGGTACTCCTTCTACTGGATTTAGTCAAAACTCAACATCGGTATTTTCAGCACCGACAGCGTTTGGTACTCCTTCTACTGGATTTAGTCAAAGCTCAGCATCAGTATTTTCAGCACCAACAGTGTTTGGTACTCCATCTTCTTCTGGTTTTAGTCAAAGCTCGTTATTTTCAGCACCGACAGCGTTTGGTACTCCTTCTTCTGGTTTTAGTCAAAGCTCAGCATCAGTATTTTCAGCACCGACAGCGTTTGGTACTCCATCTTCTTCTGGTTTTAGTCAAAGCTCGTTATTTTCAGCACCAACAGCGTTTGGCCCTCCATCCTCTACTGGTTTTAGTCAAAGCTCGTCTTCGTTATTTTCAGCACCAACATCATTTGGCACTCCGTCAGTTAACCCATTCAACCAAACTGGAACTTCATCAGCTTTTTCATTCCCACAAACACCGTTTGGCCCTTCATCTACCACTAGAACTCCAACACCGTTTGGCACCCCATCTTCACCATTAACATCATTTGGCATTCCGTCAGTTAGCCCATTCAACCAAACTGGAACTTCATCAGCTTTTTCATTCACACAAACACCGTTTGGCCCTTCATCTACCACTGGAACTCCATCACCTTCATATGCCCCAACAACGATTACTGAAGAAGCAACTGGAGGTTAGTAAGATTTACATTATTGCTGTTTAAGCTAACCTTTTCTTAAATCTATAGTTCATATCAGTTATTTGCGAGTTTACTTATTCGTTTTTGTTCATTAGTTTATTAGAGACAATCAGCGAGCTTAATTCATACTATATCGACAAACATCCACATATTCTTCCTTCAATACTGAAATAGCGAGAAGGGGCTTCTTTCAATAATTTATACAGTTTATGCAAGATATTCGACATTAATGCGCTCTTAATTCAATTGGCAGAATCTGGGCGTTAAAATCCCAGTGTCGTAGGTTCAAATCCTACAGAGCGTGTTTAATATTAACTGTATGCTTGCTTTAGTTAGTTACAGCTTATGATAAAAATCTTAACATTAATTTTTCACTGTTCTACTTAATTATTTGTTCACCGGTATTATATGATTTGAGACACGCTTTCAGATCTGCTGTTCTATGTTTAATTGTTGTGATCGCTACATATTTTATTATGATAATAATTTCTTAATTTGCAGGTATTTAGAACATCATGTGTTTAGTAGTTAATGGTTGTAGCGTTTTTTGCTGTTATATACATTGTTTTGCAGGAAAGCAGGTTGCACATAAACTTATATCTATTTCTGCCATGCCTGCTTACGTGACTAGAAGCCATGAAGAACTACGGTGGGATAATTACATGAACGGAAAAACCTCCGGAAAAACTACTGCTCCATCCAACCCGTTTAATATAAATTCTAAAACGTCATGGCCATCCACCGCAACCTCACCCACCTGGAATTCTTCATCAAACACGGCCTTGACCACTACTCCATCAAACTTAGCCAACCCGGTTGCTATAAATTCTACAACGTCATGGCCATCCACCACAACCTCACCCACCTGGAATTCTTCATCAAACACGGCCTTGACCACTACTCCATCAAACTTAGCCAACCCGTTTGCTATAAACCCGTTAGTAAAGTCAACATCATCTGGTTTTGCCCCTGGTAGCTCCATGCCTGTTACAACTTCATGGCAAACGACTACTACCTCACCCGCCTGGACTACTGCTCCATCAAACCCATTTGGTCCTATGATAAGTCATACATCTCAACAAACCTCTACTTTTCCATTTACACCTTTGGGGCCTAATCCCTTTCAAATCTCTTCCACATCACTACCCACTCAGTCCACTTCCCCTAGTTTCCCGAGTCCCACATATCCATTAAATGCTGCGGTACCAACTCCATCTTACAATCAAATGTAAGCTCTACTCTTGACTTTTATTCATAAATTGGCATATAGTATGCGTTCCATTTTCTAATTTTGTTTACTTTTTTCATTCTAGGCCTTTGCCTCAAGTTACTAGCACGTCAGCTGCGGCAGCAAGTCCATTTGGAATACTTCCTCCAAGTCCTCGGTTGTCTTTCTCTCGATCGACACCAATTCAATATGGGATATCCAGCATACCTGTAAGTATAGTATGCATTTCGTTTCTGTATATATAATAGAATATGTAATTTTGCTTGTAGGTTAATATGCTTTCTTACAGGTCAAAGATAAGCCTGCTCCAGTCAGGTATCCCTTGCTGACTACTAGGATTTTTTCTAGAGGAGGCAAGCTGCCAATTCGGAAGTACGACCCAAAATCAAGTGGTCCAAAGGTGAGAATTTTAAAACCGTATCTGAACTGCACCAAGAAGGGGATTAAACTTAGCACATGACTTATTATTTCGATTGTTTATGCAGATACCGTTCTATAATGTCACCAATGAGATGCCAGATACTTTTTTTGTTCCAAGAGAAAATCCAAGGGCGTTGATTATAACTCGTGAAAATTCGCCACCGAGGGAGAACATGCATGAAGAGAAGTTGTCAGGTAGCGTGTATGAGAAAGAGAGAGGTAAGTTATTCTAATTTAATTTCTATCTTTTACAGTTTTTACAGTAGAAACAATGAAAACAAATGTTCATGACAAGTTGTTTTATTTATATTTCAGATGGTACAAGTGCTGATACTAGTTCAGAGGATCCAACCGATGATCAAAATTTGTTTGCAACAATATTTGATGTACCATCAAAACTAAAACAACCCGACTACTACACACAGCCTCAAATTTCAGAGTTGGAAGCAAAAGAAAGGGTTGAACCAGGTTATTGCAGACGTGTGAAGGACTTTGTGGTTGGACGCCATGGCTATGGTAGTATCAAGTTCATTGGGGAGACGGATGTGAGAAAGCTTGATCTCGAAAGTCTTATCCAATTTAACAATCGAGAGGTGATTGTTTATATGGACGAGAGCAAGAAACCTCCGGTTGGTGAAGGCCTTAACATACCAGCTGAGATAACGCTTCTAAATATCAAATGCGTCAATAAGAAAACTGGAGTACAGTGTGTGGATGGATTAATGGTCGATAGATACACAGCAATGCTAAAGAAGAAGGCGGCGACACAGGGTGTTGAGTTTCTGTCGTATGACCCGGTTGAAGGTGAATGGAAATTTAAAGTCCAACACTTCTGAAGATGATAGTGCATATTGATTGAAATGGTTACTCGCCTGTTTTTTTTAAGTGAATTGTAAATGGCAGCCTTGTGGTTTGGCCTTTTGTCGATTATTGTAAGTAGAATCTGAATCAGAATGTGTCAATCTGTAAGTTTGTTTTAGTGAAATAAAAAAGCAAATTACATTTATTTGGTTTTTGATATATTGCGTTTTCCATTTCGGCTTTGCTTATGGCTAATGACTAGTGGGGTTCATTTTGACTCATTGCTGCCTCTCAATTTAAGGCTTGATTATAACTCAAGAACAATACTCATGCCTATGTGATGCATGTATGTTGATAAAATTACCAACAATACCTAATCCGGCCTAGCGGGGTTTGGGGAGGCCCCGTGTAGACATAGACGGAACTTGAACAATTTTAGTGGGAGGCCGACAATATTTTCGGGAGGGCCAAATACAGATTTTTTCAAAAATACCCCTAAGTTTTAGTATAATTACATTATGAACACCGAATCTTTGGAGGGCCACAGCCCCCGGGTCCCTGTGAAGGTCTGTCTATGTGTGTAGACACATCATACCCTTCACGGCGTGTTTGATTATGAGTAAGCATAATAATGTGATTTTCTTTCACTTTCATGTATATGTCGTGTGGTTTTCTGAAACAGTATAGGGTAAAAACTTGTTGCACGGATTGGGTAAAAACGAACTTCTTATACAAGAGTAAAAACTTACTGCACGAATATTAAGCAACAAGAGACAAACTAATTCTTGTTTATTGCAAAGGGGTGTTATCGGGTCGGGTTATCGGTTTATCGGGTCTTATCGAGTCGGGTTGAGTCGGGTTTTGATTTTTGAAAATTCACCCGCAACCCGACCCTATAAGAAATCGGGTTATCGGGTCGGGTGGTATTCGGGTTGGGTCTTATCGGGTCAGGTGATTCGGGTTAACGGGTTATACTACACATAAAAACTTCTATGATCTAATTAATATCGATAAAAAAACTGATTAACCAAAAGTGGTACTCGAAAGTCAGAAGGCTTTTGTATTTCTTTTTCTAAATTGCAACTGCTTCACTAGTAATAATGAAGAGTAAATTTAACAAAACTGATTCCAAAAATGTTACATTGACACCACTGAATGTGTATCGAATACGCAGACAACAAAACGTAAACAACATATATATATACTAATTATTAAACCAGATCATGCAATATGACCAATGTTATTTTCCAATAATTCATCATATTTTTGTAATACAGCATAATAATTTACTAAAAGCATTACTTATAAAAAAATTAAAATTGATTTTCGGGTCTTATCGGGTTAACCCGCGAACCCGACAAAAAAAATAATTCAACCCTAACCCGACCCGTTAACATAATCGGATTATCGGGTCGGGTCAAAAAACAACCCGACAAGATTTTTAACCCGATTTCACCCGACCCGATTAGCCTTATCGGGTTCGGGTTCGGATTCGGGTCGGGTTAGCCCGAGTAAAAACTTGCTGCACAAACATCAAGCTTTCGTGCCATCTGCTGCTGCTACTGCTTGTGGCTCATCTGGATGGCTTGTTGTTGCATCACCATTAATTGTTACTATCAACCAAAAGGTGGGGCTGCTGATGACATTTTGCTATTTTCATCAACAGGATCCTCGTTTGGCCGGCTGCAAGTTGCAGGTGTCAAGGCTCAGGTTCTTGCAATGTAGCAGACTCCTCGTAAATGGCAGGTTTAGAGGACAAATTCTCTGAACTTTTAGTTTCAGTGAGAGTAGATAGTCAGGTCCACATTTATTGCATCCTCCTTGCCTAAACCAAATGTCAATCCGATTAATCTCGCCTAGACCGATTACAAGCTACAAGGTGAATGATCGACCAACTACGGATTCATAATTCTTGCAACCTTGGTTTGGTTTATATATAGTATCTAATTAACGATAATCGGAGCAACATTAGGCAATTTTTTTAAGCATGAATAAAAGGTTTAAAGCTTAAAAGGGTTTATTAGGTATGCAACATTACAGCACAGGGTGCGGTAGAGTAAGAAAAGTGGTGTCATAACCAACTCTGTCACTAGGCTATGGCACCAGAATTGCTACGGCATCACATTTGAAGTGTTTTGGTGGGATATGGTAAACCATGGAAAAAGTGGTACTATAGGCAGGGGCGGACCTATGTATTAGGTCCGGGGTGGCGGCGCCCCCATGGCTCGACTAAAAAGACGCGATTACAGTGTATTTTTTCTTCGATTTTGACAGGTTTTTTTAAATGCCCCCAATTCGAAACATAAATTGCCCTCCACTCACACATTGAAATTCAACTTTTGACACGCTAAAACCTAAAAATCCTTCATTTTTAAGTTAAAATATTCGGTTTTTTATTCGGATTCTACTTTTTTTGCCTTGCTGTTGTCAATTTTTTTTTTTGCACAAAATATGAAAATGAAAATTACAATTTTAGACTAGGAATTTAAAATGCAAAATTACAAAATTTAGAACTAAATCTACAATCCTAAAATCTAAATTGCAAATTTTATGAACTTCAAATCTTAATACTTATTGCACTCAACTATAAAAAAAAACAGATCCAATCACTTTAACTGATTATCCAGTCACTAAAATTAATACAGCCCGAGTATGAATCCAGTCAATCCAGTCAGGCCCAATTAAGAAAGAAACAGTCCAACAGATAACCAACAGTCCAGTACTTAAAACTAACGGACATGTACTAAAGAGAAAGTAACTAACTGTTTTGGACTGTAATTGAAAGAAAAAGACACACAATCAGGGACTAAAAGTGTACATTACTGAAACTTGACCATTTGCATTAACACAAAAGAACAGAGAAGATTTAAGCTGCTGAATACTTTCCAAGGCTATTTTCAAACTGAGTTTTTAAGTCTTATCTCATAAGCTCCATTTAAACTATTCTACTTAGTGATATACCACTAACTTCTTAACTGATATCAAGCAATTACACTTCCAAATCCTTATTTGAACGAGAGAAATCATCCAACAAACTTAGACCCATACATCTAGACTTATTCTAACCTATTGGCTATTCTATAGATTATGCTTAAAACAGAATGAGTACTATGATCTATTTCAAGTATCTTAACCATCCTATCAAGATCAGTGGGTTACAGATACTATGACCACTTAAAAATACTTAAACCAAACAACTTATATCAACTATGAAGAAAGGAGTTACTAAGCTGCAATAGAAAACTACTAAGTAGGAACAAAAACAGAATATCAATACATTCATTTAAGCCAAATAAGCAGGTTCAGACTACACTTGCACTACAATTAAGCTTCACTACAGCTAAACAGTTTATACGTTGAATTGCATAAAAATTAAGTGAGCTTAACCATATGACATCCAGGCCAGTCCGTTGTGGTAGTTGCAACGCTATCAAACTGTAATCAAAAGAACGAAACACCAGCTGATCTGCTACTCCATCAACAGATATCGTTTACTCCTTAGAAACTGATAACAAACTGCACATCCAAGCAATGTCCGCTTTGGTCGATATGCTATCTCCTACTGCTGATCTGCTACAAATTCTAAGACTAGCAATATCAAGAGCTTGAAGACTACAACCTACAAAACATTAAGAATACAAACACTGCGCTGGTAGGTTAACTGATCAAACCTCTACTCTTACTCAACTGATTAAGACTTTTAAAGATTGTAAAAAAATCTTTTCCTAAGCTATATGGAGCTTTTGACTAACAATAACACAACATAGCTCTTGTAACAACAACTCGAAACGAATAACTCAGAATCGATAACTCGATTCTCAACTACCTTAACAAACTTCTAATATTGCGTGAACAGTAACAGTAATTGACTTAACAGGTTTCACTTCTATATGAACAGTAATTCAATCACGTATGAACAGTAACTGTTTTAAAGAAAACATAAAATTAAAAGAAACTTAAGAAAGCTTGAAGAATCTCAAATGAATTTCATTAATGGTAGAGATATAGAAAACAGTTACATTTATAACAGAAATCATAACCGAATTTGTTACAAAAGATAAACTAGTAAAAGAACTGATTGAGAGTACAAGATAAGGTCTTAACAAAGTATTTTTCTTTTTTAACCAACTGTTCTAGAGCAGTTGGCCACCCAAGTCCTTCCTAAAGCTTGGGGAGGGGGTTTGGTCATGGGTTCAAGTCTTGCAAGAGACAAAAACCCATGATTTTCCTCCTTAGTGCGAAGCCGTGAGTTCTAGGGGTTTCCCCTAGTGGTTCGAGTCCCGGGGCCTGCCCATTATGGATGGTATAACTCGGGGGTCGGATTTCAGTGAGATTGAGGTGCCGTTCTAAAAAAAAAATAAAAAAAAAAAAGTATTTTTCTTTTTTTTTTTCTTTTTAGTCCCTCCATTTTTATCTCTTATCAAATGTAATTTAAGAGTTAAAAGCTTTTATGCAAAACTCATTTAAATCCTTTGTCTTTGTAGAAGTTACAACTTAAGCCCTTGTTCTTTGTAATTATGGCATGATTGGTCCTTCAAGGCTTGATTTCTCTTTTTCTTCTTCTTTTCTTCGGATATTTCCGTTAAAGCTCGTGTTTGTTACAAATGTATCTGTTTAACCTGAAAACAAACAAAAAACAAATACACACGTAATTCTGACAATTTAAAGCATAATATCATGTATTTGTCCTTGTTTTAAGTGGTTTTAGGTTATAAATGATGAGTTTTTTTCACACTTATCAACTGACATCGCGTATCTCTTGATTTATGTGGATGATATTGTTCTTACTGCATCCTCTACATCTTTACCGCACCGCATCATATCTTCTTTACATCAAGAGTTTGACATGACTGACTTGGGGGCCCTTAATTATTTTTTGGGCATTTATGTTTCTCGTGATGATACATGGATGTTTCTTTCTCAGCGACAGTATGCACTTGAGTTCCTTCTGAGGGCACATATGGTTAATTGTAATCCTACCCGTACACCTGTGGATACATAATCCAAGCTTGGTCCTGATGGTGACCCTGTATCGGATCCTACTCTTTACCGCAATCTTGCGGGCGGTTTACAGTACTTGACATTCACTCGTCTTGATTTATCTTATGCAGTTCAACAGGTTTGCTTATTTATGCACGATCCTCGTTAGCCTCACTTAGCTGCTCTCAAGCGTATCTTACGCTATGTTCAGGGGACATTGGATTTTGGTCTACAACTATACACTTCCTCTACTACTTCGCTATATTCTGTTTCCCAGGTACATTCCGGATCAAAGCCAAATATTCCGAGTGAAGGAATTCTGTTGATTATTCCGAATCAAGCATAATATTCCGAATCAAAGTTTTGTTCAGTGGAAGTTCCGAATCAGTGGAAGTTCCGAATCAAGCTAACATTCCGAGTGAAGAATTTCCGGATCAAGTCGTTTATTCGGAATAATATTCCGGATCAAGGTCTTCATTCGGAACATTCCGAACGAAGGGTTTTGAGGGTTTGTTCTGAATCAAGCTGTGTGTTCTGAATCAAAGGTTGTTCATCCGGAATATTCAATATTCCGGATCAAGGGGTACTCATTCGGAACATTCCGGATGAAGGTTGTTTATTCGGAATAATTAATTATTCCGGATCAGTGACACATTCCGAGTGAAGGATTTATTTCACATCAAGCTTTTATTCCGGGTGAACTAGATATTCCGGATCAAGGTTTTGGTAAATATTCCGAGTGAAGAAGAATCATTCCGAACGAAGGTGACATTCCGGATGAGTGATTATTCCGAACGAAGGATTATTCCGAATGAGCTGTTTTCAGTTTCTTTTTAGTTTCTGTTTTTATTTTTTTATTTTTAAGCTTTACTTTTCCCGCCTTTTTACTTAGTCGCACTTTTAGTTTATTTGCCTTAGATTTATTTTTGCCTTAGTTTAAGTTTTAGTTGCGTTTTAAGTTTGCCTTTAGGTTAGATTTAAGTTTGCGTTATTTACTTTAATTGCTATTTACTTTTCGTCACGCTTTAATTTCTCGCCATTTATTTTAAATTAGTTTTAGATCTAAATTACTTTGCTTTTACTTTAATTGTCTTTGCATTTTAATTTTACTACAACGACACAACTATTTGTTTCACCAAAGACAACTGAGTCGCATAGTTAACCAGTTATCAATTCGATTAGACCAGAACAACGAACTTTTTATTTTTTATACTAGGCAAAATGCCTTCTTTCAGCTGTCTTCACATCCATCTGATGAATAATCAGATTGTGAATGCTTGCCAAGGTAATCAACATTCTTATGCTACTTATGCATGCTACAGGAGCATACGTATCAAAGTAGTCTATCCCTGACTTTTGTCTAAAGCCTTGAATGACTAACCTTGCCTTGAACTTTTTAATAGTTCCATCTACCTTCATCTTTCTTTTGAAGATCCATTTGCATCCAAGTGGATTTCAACCTGGAGGTAGATCAACCAACACTCAAGTGTTGTTGCCCATGATGGAATCCATCTCATCATTGATTGATTCTTTCTAGAAAGCAACATCTTGGGACTTCATTGCTTCATCAAATGTTTTGGGATCATCCTCAAGATTAAAGCAATAGTAGTACTGGTCAGAGACCTCATCCCTTGTTCCTTCAACTAGGTATAGTTGAAATTCAGGCCCAAAATTCTTTGGATTCATTTGCCTTGTGCTTCTTCTAAGCTCAGGCTCAGGTTGCCGAACCACAACCTCATCAATGACCCTTTCAGGTTCCACTGAAGCACCAATGTCCTCAGCTCCAGTAGGAGTCCTAAGGCTTGGTCTAGGGACTGATTAGAACCTAGTCTCATAAAGTTATCACCCCTTTATTTAATGATTGAGTTTATTGAAACTGAATCATTAGGTTCAATAACATAGAACCTATAAGCCTTGGAATGCTCAACATATCCAACAAAGATGAATTCAATGCCTCTTTCACCCAAGGTTTCACCTTTGGATCAGGGATTCTTACAACAATCCTACAACCATAATCTTTGAGGTAGTTCAAGTTTGGTTTCCTTCTAGTCCAGAGCTCATAAGGGGTAATCTTGTTCCTTTTATTAGGAACCCTATTTAATAAATAGCAAGCTATTAACATAGCTTCTCCCAAAACCCTTGACTCAGTCCTGAGTAGGACAACATAGAGTTAACCATCTCTTTTATTACTCTATTTTTCCTTTCTGATATACCATTTTGTTGTGGGGTATAGGGGGCAGTTGTTTCATGGATTATTCCAATAGACTGAAAGTACAAAGCATCCATGTACTCACCTCCCCTATCAGTCCTAAATCTTTTTATTTGGACTCCTTGTTGTAATTCAACTTCAGTATTAAATACTTTAAATTTATCTAATGCTTAATCCTTAGTATGCAACAAATAAACATAACAAAACCTTGATGCATCATCAATAAATATTACCAAGTATTTCTTATTCCCTAATGAGGGAGTAGCATACAAATCACATAGGTCACAATGGATTAGCTTCAAAACTGTAGTTCCACGTTTTACTTCCTGAAATGGTTTCTTAGTAATTTTGTTCAGTATGCAAGTCTGACACTTTTCAGTGTCCATGTCAAAACCTAGGATTAGCCCATCCTTAGACATATCTTGCATCCTTTTATAGTGGACATGGCCTAGCCTAGCATGCCATAGTGATGAACCATTTAGTTTAGTGGTGGTCATTAGGACAGAATCAACATTTATACTAGAATCAATATTAAGCCTGAATATTTGATTACTCAAATAGCCAAAACCAATAAACACACCATGTGTGACATCCGTCAAATTTCCATCTTAAATTATTCATGTAGTACGAGTACTTTAACTGTTTACCGACGAGTTGTCGACATGAATGTGTTAATTATTTTGCTTTGCGGACAAAGCCCTTTTTAGGGAGAGCATATGTAACATCTCGAGTTTTCGCGATTATTAAGTTGAATGCAATACACGAAGTTGGTGGGCGTATTATGTTTGCCGTACGTTTATTTGATACACTTACTAGATCATGTGAATTTTCGCGCAATTGCCTTGTTTTGGATCGTGTGTCAAACGGTTATAGAGTCGTGTTTATTCAGTTCGCGTCTAAACTTAAACACCGTGAACCCGAGTCAAGTTATATAACTGTTACAGCATGTACATATATTTGAGTATAAACTTTCATTCATGTTTATTGCAAAAACTTGCTTAACAAGTGTCCCAAATTCAGTCACATGTCCAGCTACAAATAAACCCCATAGTTTATTACCCACTAACCACTACAAGACAGCACACATGCCTAGTTTACCCAATGTGGGTATATCACAAGTTACCATTTTCAGCTTGAAACTAACCCTAGACTAACAATACATGATTAAATACAAATCCAAAGTTTACCCAATGTCCAAACACAAAGTTTATCACAGTCCAAATTACAAACACAAATTCTGTACAAGTCTTTCAAATACAACTCCTGGGTAGGTGAAGATTAGTGTCCAGCCGACCCACACGTCGCGTCCAAACCTGCAAAACCGAAAGAGTCAAGCCTTCCATCTCGTCCGAACCTGCAAAACCGAAACTTAGCATCCCATTGTGAGTCTTTTCGTCTCTTCGTTTTCCTTTATGAAGTCCTAGTTGTGCTCGTCTTTTACAGACCTGCGAATAATCAAACCAAGGTGTTAGTCTTTGTAACGGTCTTATTTTTAACTAAAAACTGAAAAGGTTAAACCTTAGTACTAATACTTGAAACATGACTATGACTTTACTTTTCTGTCAACCAAACCGAGACCCCGACTTAGACCAAACCGTGACCCAACCAAGACCACAAACAAGACCAAGCCAAGAACCAAACCGAGACCCAAGCCAAACCAAACCGAGACCCAATTCAAGGCCAAACCGAGAACCAAACCAAGCCAACCAAATTGCTTATTTTCTGCCGAAACTATCAACAATCAATACCACATAATCCAAATGTCTTAACCACTTTCATTTTACAGAAACACCCTAAAAACCCTCAATCATGCCGCGGGTATAAAAACCCCCATTTCAAATCGAAACCCTAGAAATTAAAAACCCTTTTACACATTTAATTAACATTTTCCACATTCCAAAAACACCACATAATCATGAGTACCAACCGAATGTAAAAACCCCCAATTTTATATAAACCCTAGATTGATTTTTATTAATTAAAACACTAATTAAACCTAATCTAAACCCGAATCCAATAGTTAATTTAATTGAAAACGAGATATGCAAAAACCCCCAATTGACCGAAACCCTAATTTTTTATAAACCGATTATATGTTGAAATTAGTTTGATTTTATACAAGAAAACATCAATTAATTGCATTTAAACCCGAGATTGATAGAAACCCCCAAATATTTCAAAACCCTAATTCGTTTATTTCAAATCCGAGAGCCATATGGTTCTCAACAAGTTTATACAAATTAATCAAACCCACTGATCTTTTATAAATCGAAAATCAATTAACTTTTGTTAAAAGAACATAAGGATAAACATACTTATCTTTGATTTTGGCTGGTGATTAACATGACCATAAGGATGAACACATCAGAAACCCAATCGGTTTGATGTGGGGATGAAACCCCACATCTCACGCGATCTAAACACCTCAGACCACCCCATATACGATTGTTATATTCAAACTGAAAAGATATTAGCCATGGAAGGGATGAACCGATCCAGTTTTGAGAGAGAGATGAGAGTGGGGCGGTGGGGATATTTTCGAGGGAAGAGAGAGAGTGTGACTCTCTGTTTTTGAGAGTTGTGTGTGTAAACACACGTATATTTACTCCTTTGTGTTCCTTGTTTATACCGCCTATGGGCCGGGCCGGGTCATATGACCCTTGGGCCGGTTTGTGAGTGAAGTTATTGGACCCATTTTGGGCCAAGTATATATATTAAGTTAGTTAAAGCCCATAAAACGAATTTTATAAATGAAGGGTATAATTTAACCCGTAAAACCCGACCGTTTAATAACCGACTTTTATTTGTCGTACTTTTCCGTAAACGTAAGGTTTCGTCAAGCACAACTAGGGTGTCGTGTCTTTTATTAATATAATTTTTCGTATCGTAACTCGATCCTCATAATTAAATAGGTCGCGGCTAGCGTAACCGTACTCTCGAGCTATTTTATCTTCGTTCTCTTTGCTGAATTACGAGGTGAGTTTATAGCCCCATACTTTACTATTTTCACTGCTTTTTGGGGTGAGACATTGCTTGATTTTAACGTGTGAATACAAGTGCATTTACTGATTTATATATTAGTCTAAGTCCCACTAAAAACCCAGTTGCTTTGGCCCGTGAATCGTGAACCGTTAATTACTTTGTGTAAGCGCGAATGTTATGGATAGATCTATCGGGATTGACGTCCCTGTCTGTCTTGTCCAACAAGGGGACAAGCGGGCACAGTTTCATTTGAGTCTGAGATAGGATGTCGTGGGTTTAGGCATCTAGTTTGGGCTACATTTATATGACTATACTACCGGTGTTGTTAACGCTTCGGTGTCACGAGCTTAGACTGTAATAAATACTTTTGGGATGACTTTGTATCTGTTATATTGTCATCACATTTGGGAAAATCTTGTGGTTCATTAAACATTTCCATTTAACTAAACCTATGAACTCACCAACTTTATGTTGACACTTTAGCAATGTTTTTCTCAGGTATTAAGAAGGAAGATGCTAAATGAGGTCTCATGCATTGCCGTCATTTCTTTGAAACAAAGATCATTTGTACCATTTGAGAAAACTATGTTTTGTAACTGTATTCAGTTTATGCTTCCGCACCTTGTTAAAACTATTTATTTTATTAATTACAAGTGATCTATTTTCCGAACGTCTCATTTAGAGGTCGTTCTTTGTGACTATGTGCGTATGATAATCATGACGTCACCACTCCCTTGTCGCCATTATACTCTGATATTTTGGGAGTGTGACAGATTGGTATCAGAGCCATGGTTATAGAGAACTAGGTTGCATTTAGTAACTCTAGACTATAACTGCTCTATGTTTAATCGATTATCATACGGATTGTAAGTATTAAGTATATGTAGATACATAAATAATAAATGGGATACATGTGATTTAACAATTACGAGGTATATTTACATGGGTTACATGTGCAACAACGAAATCTGAATTATGTTATATGGGATACATGTGGATTCAACAATGATTGCTATGTTATGTTAATGTCCTTTTTACGGACTAATTTTATAAGATATTTACACACATTTATTTTGTTTATGATTACAGCGATGTCTTCATCTGATGATTCCACGTCTACAGGAGCGTACTACAACCGTAGTTCACAGTCGACTATCAGTTCATCAGTAGGACTACCTAGAGGATCGCCGTCAGGATATCCGTGGTACCGGATGGTTTCAGATGACGATACAGAGAGAGAGACTGAGGAGGTTCGTCATTCACCGATCCATATTCCTGATGCATCAGCTGACGATTTACTTAGCCTAGAAGGCGGAGGAGAGGATGACTTAGACACTGACGTGGTGCAGTCACCAGGTCAGACATCAGTGACTAGAGATGAGACGGTAGAGGAGACAGAGGATGATGAGATGGAGTTCACAGATGGGGAAGGAGAGCCCATGGAGGTCACAGACACTGAGGACCCTCCTACTGCATATGCTGCTACTCCTAAGGTTTCCCTAGCACACATCTCCTCATCTTCATCTGAAGACGAAGGAGAAAGGACTGCTATTCCTGCTCCAGCACCTGGTACTCTACCTTTCTACTATGTGAGACGACGTCTTCGGGGGAGAGCTGCCCGATCACCACTTTCACCTTACCGACCTCTCATACCTTTCACTGCCACTGACAGGCATGCAGCCCGCACTCCTGCCAGTCCTGTCCCAGAGACACCACTACTACCACCACCACCAGAGACTGTACCTGCTGTGTACCAGGAGATGCTTACTGATGCTGGTATCTCTACTGGGCCGAGAGCTACGACTCCTCTTCCTAGGAGAGCTACATCGACGGTGGTGATGCTAGGGGCGGCAGATGGATGTGTGACGACACGATTGAACAGGTTGGAGGATGCTGTAGAGGCTTTAGGTGAGGAGTATAATGAAGTGCAGGATAAGTTGGAGGCACTGGCAAAGAAGAGTCCAGTTAGGGATGAGACAGTGTTGACAGTATGTGTGACCCGTCTACGAGGACAGCTTCTTACTGTTCTTGATCAGATGGAATCCATGCCGAACGCTCGTCTTGAGGAGATTGGAAGCCTGATGACCCGTTGGGGAGTAGAGCCATTGGTGGAGACAGGCGGACTAGAGGCACCAGTGGAGGACCCTGTTGCAGACTTGGATAAGAGGTTTAGAGCCGCTTGTTATGATACCGATGTTAGACTGAGAGATTCCCAGGCTCGTGAGCTCGTGGTTGAGAGGAGGTTATCAGAGTTGGAGAGAGAGCTTCATCAGCGCCGTGAGGGCACTAGTTAGATTTATCTTGTACCATCGACCTATCCTTGTATGACCACTAAGCTTTGAAGTTTATCTTAGCTAGTTGGTATTTTATTTTCTTTTATTATGTTATGACAAACTATGATGTACTATCAAACGATTCTATGAATGATATTATGGGTTACAAAAATTGTGAGATCATTATATATTGTGTATTATACCCTGGAGCATTTCATAATTGTATTGTGTGTGCCATGCATGTTATGTCTGGCAAAACTCATTATCCTATTACCTTGTTAGATTATGGCGCCAGTTAGAAGATCCGAAACGCAGAATCCACCAGCCGCTGCCGGTGGAATTGACACCGTCGTGCTAAGCCAAATGATAGCCGAACGAGTGGCCGAGGCACTCGCGACCGCTGAAGCAAATCGTACAGCTAGCACACAGGAGGAGACCAACCAAGGAGCTACTAATGCTACTGCACGGACTTGTACCTACAAGGAATTTCGTGCAGTTACGCAAGTAAGTTTCCGCGGTACTGAAGGAGCAGTAGGATTAACCAGATGGTTTGAGAAGCTAGAATCCCAATTTGGGATTAGCAATGTCGCTGAAGCCGATAAGGTGAAGTTTGCGTCAAGCACGTTAGTGGATGGTGCTTTGACTTGGTGGAACGTCTATGCTCGTGCAGTGACCATTGACGTTGCCCAAGCGACGCCCTGGAGTGAATTTAAAGCTATGTTTGTGAGGAAATACTGCCCACGAAATGAAGTCAAGCAGATGGAAGTTGAGCTGTGGAACCTGAAGGTCAAGGGTACTGCTCTTACTGCTTACAATCAGCGCTTTCAAGAGCTGATCTTGTTATGTCCTGAAATGGTGCCCAACGACGACCGATTGTTGGAGCGATACATTGAAGGACTACCTTTGAGCATCAAAGGGAATGTGACTTCATCCAAGCCAACTGATTTGCACGAGGCAATCGACATGGCTCAGAGTCTGATGTACCAAGTGGTACAGGAGTTGGGAGAAAATACTGGGGATAAAAGAAAGTGGTCTGGCAACCACTACAACAACAATACCAACAATACCAACAACAGCAACAACCCAAACAACTACAACCAGAACAAGCGACAAGAAGTAGCAAGAGTGTTTACTGCTGGACAAGGTAATACTGGAAACTACGCTGGAAGACTCCCTTTCTGCGGAAAATGTGGCCGACACCACGAAGGAGCATGTCCCCCTACGTGCTACAATTGTGGGAAGGCGGGACATAAGGCAAAGGAATGTCGAGCACCACCTCGTTCTACTAATCAAAGAGGACCTGGAACGCAAGGTGGCCAAGGAGAAAATGTCACTTGCTTTGGATGTGGAGAGAAAGGTCACTACAAGAACAAGTGTCCAAACAGTGGGAACCAAGGTCGTAGTAACCAGATTCGAGGGAATCAAAATCACAACCAAGGGAACCAGAAGCAGAATCAAGGGAACCGAGGAGGGAATAACCGAACCACAACTAGTACTCCTGGAGGATTCACGGCACCTAGCAAAGTGTATCATCTCTGTGCTGAAGCTGCAGTGCAAGACAACAATGTTGTGACTGGTACGTTTCTAGTCAATAACAACTATGCTTCAGTACTATTTGATTCTGGTGCGGATAGGAGTTTTGTGTCGTCTATATTTAGTGAACGCCTAAATGTTACCCCTACTGCGTTAGACGTTAAGTATAATGTAGAATTAGCCGATGGGAAGTCAGTAACCACCGACATTATTCTGAAAGGATGTAGTGTAAGGTTACAAGGTCGTTCGTTTAGTATCGACCTACTCCCTATAGAATTGGGAAGTTTTGACGTCATCATTGGAATGGATTGGATGTCGAAGCATCACGCGGAGATTGTATGTCATGAGAAGTGTGTCCGTGTTCCTTATGGAAACGACGTACTCATCATACAAGGCGAAAGAAGTGGAGTGAAGAATGGATCAAGATTGGAAGTCATCTCATGTATCAGGACTCAAAGATACATTGAGAAGGGATGTCCGGTATTCTTGGTTCAAGTAACACAAAAGGAAGGAGAAGAAGATCACGAGAAGAAGGTGGAAGATGTACCGATCGTTAGAGACTTTCCGGACGTATTCCCAGAGGACTTAACCGGACTACCACCAGCACGGCAAGTGGAGTTTCACATCGAGCTTACACCAGGAGCCGCGCCTGTTGCTAGAGCCCCATACCGTCTAGCACCGGCCGAGATGACAGAGTTAGCTGAACAGATAAAGGAACTTTCTGACAAAGGTTTCATTAGACCAAGTTCCTCACCTTGGGGAGCGCCGGTCTTATTTGTCAAAAAGAAAGATGGATCCTTTAGAATGTGTATCGATTACCGAGAATTGAATAAGCTGACGATAAAGAACCGCTACCCATTGCCGAGGATTGACGATCTTTTCGACCAATTGCAAGGATCTAGCATATACTCGAAGATCGATTTAAGGTCAGGATATCATCAACTAAGGGTTAGAGAGGAAGACGTTCATAAGACGGCTTTTAGAACCCGGTACGGACACTACGAGTTCCAAGTTATGCCTTTTGGTTTGACAAACGCGCCTGCGGTATTCATGGATCTCATGAACCGAGTTTGCAAACCATACTTGGACAAGTTTGTGATTGTATTTATCGATGACATTCTCATCTATTCTCGTAATGAAGAAGAGCACAAGGAACATTTGAAGACCATATTAGAGCTGCTAAGGAAGGAGAAGTTATATGCAAAGTTTTCCAAATGTGAGTTTTGGATAAACACAGTGCAATTCCTTGGGCATGTGATCGACAGCAGTGGTATTCACGTTGATCCTGCTAAGATCGAGGCCGTAAAGGATTGGGCGACTCCAACAACACCCACGGAGATCCGCCAATTTTTAGGTCTTGCTGGTTACTATAGGAGATTCATTGAAGGTTTCTCCAAGATAGCTAAACCAATGACGGAATTGACTCAAAAGGATAAGAAGTTTGAGTGGAAGGAGGAGCAAGATTTGGCATTCCAGACATTGAAGCAGATGTTGTGTGAAGCACCTATACTAGCCCTACCCGAGGGTAATGAAGACTTTGTGGTGTATTGTGACGCATCCATAAAAGGGTTAGGTGCAGTACTGATGCAAAGGACTAAGGTCATAGCTTACGCATCAAGACAACTAAAAGTGCACGAGAAGAACTACACAACTCATGACCTAGAGTTGGGAGCAGTGGTGTTTGCCTTGAAGATTTGGAGACACTACCTTTATGGTACTAAGTATGTTGTATTCACTGATCATAAGAGTCTACAACATATTTTGAATCAAAAGGAACTCAACATGAGACAACGACGTTGGCTAGAGTTGCTCAGTGATTACGATTGCGAGATCCGTTATCACCCGGGCAAGGCAAATGTCGTGGCCGACGCTTTGAGTCGAAAGGAGAGAGTTCTTAGGGTGAAGGCTTTAATGATGACCATTGACTTAGACCTTCCATCCTTAATTCTCAAGGCTCAGAAAGAAGCAGTCGAGGAAGAAATTCTCAAGACTGAAGATGTTGGAGGAATGATAAAGAAGTTGGAAGCACGTTCGGATGGAACGTTATGCCTTGATAATAGGAGTTGGTTACCATGCCATGGTGACCTACGATCCTTGATTATGCATGAGTCGCATAAGTCAAAGTACTCCATACATCCGGGATCTGACAAAATGTATCATGATCTGAAGATGTTGTATTGGTGGCCGAACATGAAGGCGGATATTGCTACATACGTTAGCAAGTGTTTGACTTGTGCCAAAGTCAAGGCCGAACATATGAAACCATCAGGATTATTGGTCCAACCCGAACTGCCAGAATGGAAGTGGGAAAGGATCACTATGGATTTCATTACCATGCTACCAAAGACCGCAGCCGGATTCGACACGATTTGGGTAATCGTCGACCGACTCACCAAATCGGCTCATTTCCTACCCATCAAGGAGACTGATGGAATGGATAAGTTAGCAAGGACATACTTGGAGGAAGTAGTCACGAAGCACGGTGTGCCTGTGTCTATAATCTCCGACCGAGACAGCCGATTTACTTCGCAGTTTTGGAAGTCACTGCAGAAGGCATTGGGAACGCAGTTGGATATGAGCACTGCATACCATCCCCAAACTGACGGTCAAAGTGAACGGACCATTCAAACCTTAGAAGATATGCTGAGAGCTTGTGTGATTGACTTTGGAAATAGATGGGATAGACACCTACCTCTGGTGGAGTTCTCATACAACAATAGTTATCACACTAGCATTAAGGCAGCGCCGTTCGAAGCACTGTATGGTAGGAAGTGTCGTTCACCCGTGTGTTGGGCAGAGGTCGGTGAAGCACAACTCACTGGACCTGAGATCATACACGAGACTACTGAGAAGATCTTTAAGATTAAGAGCCGTATGCAAGCCGCAAGAGATCGACAGAAGAGTTATGCTGATATGAGACGCAAACCCCTTGAGTTTGAAGTGGGTGATAGAGTCATGTTGAAGGTCTCACCTTGGAAGGGTGTGATTCGCTTTGGAAAGCGTGGAAAGTTAAACCCTCGTTACATTGGACCCTTCAAGATTATAGAGAGGATTGGTCCCGTAGCCTATCGTTTGGAATTACCCCAAGAACTTAGCCGAGTGCATAATGTGTTCCACATTTGCAATCTGAAGAAATGCTTAGCCGACGAGACACTCGTTATCCCTTTGGAAGAGATTCAACTCGACGACAAACTCAACTTTGTAGAAGAACCAATAGAAGTTATGGACCGACAAGTCAAACAACTCAAGCAAAGCCGTATACCTATTGTGAAAATCCGATGGAATGCGCGTAGAGGTCCAGAATACACGTGGGAACGTGAAGATCAATTTAAGAGCAAGTATCCTCATCTTTTCGCTAACCATTCTACTACAACAACGTCTTGATTTCGTGACGAAATCTCTAAAACATGGGAATACTGTGACATCCGTCAAATTTCCATCTTAAATTATTCATGTAGTACGAGTACTTTAACTGTTTACCGACGAGTTGTCGACATGAATGTGTTAATTATTTTGCTTTGCGGACAAAGCCCTTTTTAGGGAGAGCATATGTAACATCTCGAGTTTTCGCGATTATTAAGTTGAATGCAATACACGAAGTTGGTGGGCGTATTATGTTTGCCGTACGTTTATTTGATACACTTACTAGATCATGTGAAGTCTCGCGCAATTGCCTTGTTTTGGATCGTGTGTCAAACGGTTATAGAGTCGTGTTTATTCAGTTCGCGTCTAAACTTAAACACCGTGAACCCGAGTCAAGTTATATAACTGTTACAGCATGTACATATATTTGAGTATAAACTTTCATTCATGTTTATTGCAAAAACTTGCTTAACAAGTGTCCCAAATTCAGTCACATGTCCAGCTACAAATAAACCCCATAGTTTATTACCCACTAACCACTACAAGACAGCACACATGCCTAGTTTACCCAATGTGGGTATATCACAAGTTACCATTTTCAGCTTGAAACTAACCCTAGACTAACAATACATGATTAAATACAAATCCAAAGTTTACCCAATGTCCAAACACAAAGTTTATCACAGTCCAAATTACAAACACAAATTCTGTACAAGTCTTTCAAATACAACTCCTGGGTAGGTGAAGATTAGTGTCCAGCCGACCCACACGTCGCGTCCAAACCTGCAAAACCGAAAGAGTCAAGCCTTCCATCTCGTCCGAACCTGCAAAACCGAAGCTTAGCATCCCATTGTGAGTCTTTTCGTCTCTTCGTTTTCCTTTATGAAGTCCTAGTTGTGCTCGTCTTTTACAAACCTGCGAATAATCAAACCAAGGTGTTAGTCTTTGTAACGGTCTTATTTTTAACTAAAAACTGAAAAGGTTAAACCTTAGTACTAATACTTGAAACATGACTATGACTTTACTTTTCTGTCAACCAAACCGAGACCCCGACTTAGACCAAACCGTGACCCAACCAAGACCACAAACAAGACCAAGCCAAGAACCAAACCGAGACCCAAGCCAAACCAAACCGAGACCCAATTCAAGGCCAAACCGAGAACCAAACCAAGCCAACCAAATTGCTTATTTTCTGCCGAAACTATCAACAATCAATACCACATAATCCAAATGTCTTAACCACTTTCATTTTACAGAAACACCCTAAAAACCCTCAATCATGCCGCGGGTATAAAAACCCCCATTTCAAATCGAAACCCTAGAAATTAAAAACCCTTTTACACATTTAATTAACATTTTCCACATTCCAAAAACACCACATAATCATGAGTACCAACCGAATGTAAAAACCCCCAATTTTATATAAACCCTAGATTGATTTTTATTAATTAAAACACTAATTAAACCTAATCTAAACCCGAATCCAATAGTTAATTTAATTGAAAACGAGATATGCAAAAACCCCCAATTGACCGAAACCCTAATTTTTTATAAACCGATTATATGTTGAAATTAGTTTGATTTTATACAAGAAAACATCAATTAATTGCATTTAAACCCGAGATTGATAGAAACCCCCAAATATTTCAAAACCCTAATTCGTTTATTTCAAATCCGAGAGCCATATGGTTCTCAACAAGTTTATACAAATTAATCAAACCCACTGATCTTTTATAAATCGAAAATCAATTAACTTTTGTTAAAAGAACATAAGGATAAACATACTTATCTTTGATTTTGGCTGGTGATTAACATGACCATAAGGATGAACACATCAGAAACCCAATCGGTTTGATGTGGGGATGAAACCCCACATCTCACGCGATCTAAACACCTCAGACCACCCCATATACGATTGTTATATTCAAACTGAAAAGATATTAGCCATGGAAGGGATGAACCGATCCAGTTTTGAGAGAGAGATGAGAGTGGGGCGGTGGGGATATTTTCGAGGGAAGAGAGAGAGTGTGACTCTCTGTTTTTGAGAGTTGTGTGTGTAAACACACGTATATTTACTCCTTTGTGTTCCTTGTTTATACCGCCTATGGGCCGGGCCGGGTCATATGACCCTTGGGCCGGTTTGTGAGTGAAGTTATTGGACCCATTTTGGGCCAAGTACATATATTAAGTTAGTTAAAGCCCATAAAACGAATTTTATAAATGAAGGGTATAATTTAACCCGTAAAACCCGACCGTTTAATAACCGACTTTTATTTGTCGTACTTTTCCGTAAACGTAAGGTTTCGTCAAGCACAACTAGGGTGTCGTGTCTTTTATTAATATAATTTTTCGTATCGTAACTCGATCCTCATAATTAAATAGGTCGCGGCTAGCGTAACCGTACTCTCGAGCTATTTTATCTTCGTTCTCTTTGCTGAATTACGAGGTGAGTTTATAGCCCCATACTTTACTATTTTCACTGCTTTTTGGGGTGAGACATTGCTTGATTTTAACGTGTGAACACAAGTGCATTTACTGATTTATATATTAGTCTAAGTCCCACTAAAAACCCAGTTGCTTTGGCCCGTGAATCGTGAACCGTTAATTACTTTGTGTAAGCGCGAATGTTATGGATAGATCTATCGGGATTGACGTCCCTGTCTGTCTTGTCCAACAAGGGGACAAGCGGGCACAGTTTCATTTGAGTCTGAGATAGGATGTCGTGGGTTTAGGCATCTAGTTTGGGCTACATTTATATGATTATACTACCGGTGTTGTTAACGCTTCGGTGTCACGAGCTTAGACTGTAATAAATACTTTTGGGATGACTTTGTATCTGTTATATTGTCATCACATTTGGGAAAATCTTGTGGTTCATTAAACATTTCCATTTAACTAAACCTATGAACTCACCAACTTTATGTTGACACTTTAGCAATGTTTTTCTCAGGTATTAAGAAGGAAGATGCTAAATGAGGTCTCATGCATTGCCGTCATTTCTTTGAAACAAAGATCATTTGTACCATTTGAGAAAACTATGTTTTGTAACTGTATTCAGTTTATGCTTCCGCACCTTGTTAAAACTATTTATTTTATTAATTACAAGTGATCTATTTTCTGAACGTCTCATTTAGAGGTCGTTCTTTGTGACTATGTGCGTATGATAATCATGACGTCACCACTCCCTTGTCGCCATTATACTCTGATATTTTGGGAGTGTGACACCATGTTTAGATAAAACAAATTTATTAGATTCAATCACTTGTTTATAAACACAATTATTCAAAAGACTACTAGAAACTAAGTTCTTCCTAATATTAGGAACATGCAAAACATTAAACAAAGAAACAATCTTTCTAGAACTAAACTTAAGATCTACACAACCACGTCCTGCACTAAGGCTGTTGACTCATTTCCCATGTGAAAATAGATCCATCATTCATTGACTCATAAGTCTTGAACCATCATCTATCTTTACACACATGAACAGTTGCTATAGAGTCAACCCACCACGCCACATCATCATCCTACACAAAATAAGCTTCAGATACATATGTAACATAATAAATCTAGAAAGATTCTTAAACATATTCTGACCTTTTGTGCCTGATCCACTAGCTTTGTTGCTAGTACCAACATCTTTACAATCCCTTTTCAAGTGTCCAGGTTGCCCACACTTCCAACAAGCCATTGATGACTTCTTGTTAGGATTAGCTTTGGTGTTATCATGATGCTTACGTTTGCCCTTGTTGTCATTGTACCTGGTGGAGTTGTTATGCTCCACCATATTGACAACAGATGACCGCCCAACTCAACATGAGTTAACTCCTCCTTCTTATGTTTCAAGGTGTGCTTGAAATCTTTCCAAGAAGGAGGCAGTTTAACATTGACACACAAGACCTGAATGGTCTCATCCATGTTCATTTTATGTTGTGTAAATCTACAAAGTATTCCAAGAAGTTCATTGTATTGTTCCATGACTGGTCTTGAATAAGTCATTTTATAATTTGTGAAATCACTCACAAGGAACTTCTTACTTGATGCATCCTCAGCCATATATTTGGCTTCCAAGGAATCCCATAGTTCTTTACCAGATTCAAAATTTTGGTAAATATCAAACAAGGAATCAAACATACCATTAAGAATTATGCCGCAGCACACATAGTCATCATTCTCCCATTTGCTTCTTTTCCTCATCTCCTCCAAGGTAGCATCATCACCACCATCATGAATGGGAGTGGTCAGCACGTACGCCACGCTCATGGTAGCAAGAAGAAAGTGCATCTTCTTTTGCCATCTCCTAAAATCAACCCTTTCAAACTTGTCCAATTTGGAGAAGTTAGCCACCATGTGCTTCATTGCTGCCGCCATTGATTATCACAAAATAATCTTCTTTAATTGTTGGGGTTTACTTCGTTCCAATAGGGTAAATATAATCAATAGCCTAACTAAGTACAATGAATTGGTTACCGGTTATCACTTGAAGTCGTGTAATCACTTTCCAAAGAAGATTTTTCGACCCTATGCCTGGGTTAACACGAATACCTCCTTGGGATAAAACCAAGTGTTAGTTCTTGTTTTAGGCACAAATCAAGAACTCTGTGCGTGTAAGTGTTTCTTGTTTTCTGTGTGGTTCCTCATGTAAGTATGATCACTATTTATAGTGATCTCATTCCTAGAAGGATGTAACTCATAGTCAAAGGTATTAAGAGCATTAATCGGCCAATTAAGCTCATAATTGCCTACATGAAAGCATAATAGTTACATGACCATAAACCTGGTCGTCAAATCAATATTAAACCCTCATTGATTGGTCAAAGAGGTTACAAATACTTTTAGCTAGGTCAAGTGTTAGTCAGCATATGGTTCATCACCAGGAGCAACTTCCTAACCAGGAGCAACTTCCTACTGATGAACTGCTCATAACCATCAGCACAACCACTATATTGAGTCCATGGACTTAATGGGTGTACACTCCGTACCTACAAACTCATTTACAAGTATTACTCGTTCCCACAATTGCACTAAATTTCCAACACAAATATTATTCACTTTATAAATTCCATGGAGAAATATCATAAGACTCTATGATTTGCAAATCCAACCAAGTTGCACCAGGAGTGGCCATGTTGCAATGCAAAGCCTTGTAACGCTCTCTATCTCGTTGTGTGTAACTTCTTCTATCTTCTTCTACTTTGTTAATCTTATATTCTCTTGCCGTTCAAAAAAAGAAAATGTTGCAAGGCAAAGTTTACTATTCTTCCGCCTACATCACCTTAACTTATGAATGCCAAAACATCTAAATTTCAATACAAGTGTCGACAACAAATTGGCCCCGTCGTAACGCGCGAGTCTCTTCCACCTCGTTGTAACTACAAATGCTTAACCTATAACACTTGGGCTATAATTAGCAAAGCCCAAAACAAATAAAGTATTTATTTATTCACTATATAACCCTAACCCTATAACGTAGATCAAAACAAACACATAATTCTAACCGGGTGAAGGTTGATAGTATCATGTCTAACCGCAGTAAAACCATGGATGGAAAAAAAGCAGATAGAATAAGTTCATTACCCGATTGCTTATTACTCGAAATCATCTCACGTTTACCCACTACAAAAGATGCTATTAAAACAAGCACCCTTTCCAAACGTTGGCAACATCTTTGGACTGAATGTCCTACTCTTATTTTCATAGAATCCGAAGATGTCCTCAGAAAAAGAAGAGATTATAACTTTCATCTACTCGACCGCTACTTTTGGTTAATCGACCAAACCTTAATTCAATGTCCTACACATGTGAACCTCAACAGATTTAAACTTGAACTTAATTTGGAAACTGGCGGTTATGACCTCAATACTCCGTACAAATCCCAAATCAACAGATGGGTTCGTTATGCTATTACTCGTAACGTCCAAGAGGTTAATATAGAGTTATGGCATGGAGGGGAACTAGGAAGCTTTAGGTATGATGATGATGTTTTTTGCAAGAACTTACGTGCTATTCAGATGAAACTGACAAGCTGTGTATTTATTAATCCTATTGGGGCGATTAGTTGGGAAAAACTTAAGTATTTGTGTATATCAGCGGGGATATTATCTAAAGATGCGATTGCAGATATATTATCAGGATGCCCTAGTTTGGAAACTTTGGAGTTGGATAATTGCTATGGTTTTCGGTCCGTTAATGTTACTTCAAAGAGTGTTAAGAACTTGGTGTTCTCTGGGGTTATATTATCAAAATCAATGCTCCATACATATTGTCACTAACAATCCGATCTATGATCTGGGGGATGTTATCTGAAGATGCGATTGCAGATATATTATCAGGATGCCCTAGTATGGAAACTTTGGAGTTGGATAATTGCTATGGTTTTTCGTCCGTTAATGTTACTTCAAAGAGTGTTAAGAACTTGGTGTTCTCTTAATCTGACCATACTAAATATCGTGATCGGGCTGATATTATCAAAATCAATGCTCCATACATATTGTCACTAACAATCTGATCTATGATGTGGGAGATCTTGTTGCTTGATGTGTCTTCGTTAGTCAAAGCTGACTTAGATTATTGGCCTTGTCTATTTGGAAAGGAAGAAGAATTGCTTAAAGGACTTTTACAAAGCCTGGGCCATGTAAAAAATACTACACTTGGGTGGAAAAAAAGACGTTGGATTAATGTTGGTTTTCTCTTATTATAATTAGTTTATAAAACTATACACATTGCAATGCTCTAATAATGTTCTTTTTGCAATTTTGGTAAGTTCTCTCTCGTTTGGAAGCTAAAGTTATCCTTGAGGGTGCAGATGATAGTAATTGGGTTGAGAGAAAGAGATCGAGAAGAACAAACTTTTCTAGTTTTGGCTGAAAGTGATCGAGTCTTAATTGATAGTTTTAAGTGGGTTTAGCGAGGAAGTGTGCAATGCATGTTTGTGTATGTTTATAATCGACTTGCTTAAATCATGTTCTGATTTAGTGAATAATGCAACGAATATTCTCATCTTGTCAAGTGGTATCTAATGTTTTGAGAAACGGGTTCTGTTTCTGTTATGTTACGATACTTGAATGTGTTTCTTTTTATCATGCATG